>CM064512.1:32235585-32784340 GCA_032716605.1 Paralithodes platypus
TTTGCATGCACAAAAGAATTATTCCTGAAATTTCTTATTTGAATATAACCTGGACTTCTTGTTTTGTTTTGTTCAGTGTCAACCCAGGAGTCATTTCCCTGACTGTGCAATGTCTTCAGTTTAGCAAAGCTGTGTGTAATTTAGAACATCAAATTGACAACCTTCATGACTAACAGGTGTTCAATGAACATTATACAACTATTGGCAAGGATATTTGTATAAATGTGTTGTATATTGTGGCAAAGATATACAACTGTATAAACATTATCATATATTTACATAACAATAACAATGCATGTAAACAATTGCGCATAGCTCGCGAACCAATTATGCTATACTATTTTGGTTTTCACCATTAGAAAGAGCATAAATTTCCAATTCCGGTGATATATACAGTTATATACGTATCCGAACAAATAGCGCAATGCCGAGGTGGGGAATTGCTCAGAGCCCAGCTTGCGTCCGCGGAACGGAGATTGGTGAAGCGTAAGTATTCGCATTTTGGCTCTTTATTTCAAATATTCATAAAGCAAAAAGTATTTGTCGTAGGAACTTCTATTTTTTTTATATTCTCTTCAGCATTATCTACCGTATGCATACAGACTAAATTGAAAACCATAGACCTCGTAACAAAGAAATAATTCAAACATATTATAAACCGTATCATGCAAAATCATTCTTTTTGTTTCGGTCTCTGCTTGAGAACTATTGAAGATAGACAATTTATGTTTTGAGATTTGGAAAGAGCAGACAAAATACTATTATTTGAGCATATACAAATATATGGTCATCACTCACAATTTCGAGATAGGATAGTGTGAACACAATTGCGCTGGAAATAGTTTTATTCCGGACTCGTTTACTCTTTCATATTTTGATTTATTTAAAAAAAAAAAAAATTTGTATTATGTAGTATAGTCATTCCTCTTTCCATTGACATATGATACATCACAATAAACAGCATTCTGGTGGATGGGAATACAGATATACACAAGGCTTCGAAAACGATCTCAGGCGAAATATTTCTCCCAAAACAAATTGTGTCTGTCCATGGACAACTTTCTAACTAATTGTAGACTGAGAGAGTTAATAAAAATATAATTAATAATGAGAATGCTGCTTCATTCAACCTCGTTTGTATCAAAGGAAAACAAAATATATATATAAAACTAACAATATCATATCATGACATAACGTACGGTATAATCATAAGGTATTGTAGGGATATTCGTTAATTTGTCATGCATTCTATTGCAAATATCTCTATAAAAATGTTCTGAATAATCATCACATTTATAACTGATACTTATATACTGAATATGAGAAAATACCTGGCGTGAAATATAATTACTGGTGATGTTAATATTTTGACAAACAAATAAATTCAAATGAGAGCTCGCCTGAAGGGTCATGACATGGAATTATACTAAAAAGTAAAAAAAATAGAAGCAGAAGAGGAAAAATGCAATACTTGAAAAAAAGGAAGGAATCAAAAGGTTATTATGAAGAGAGTGGCCGTGACTCGCCATTCATTTAGGGGAAAGGTCGGACTCGCACGGGCGTGTTTTCTGTCAATTTATTATCAGCAATTATATTTTGTAAACAGTTTGGGGATATAGTAAGTGATTGTCGGCGACTTGGCTGAAGATATATAGGCCTTAGTATTGACACAAATATGATTATGAAACCCATTTGCTGCATGTTTTTCCTTATACACGATCATAAATTATATAGATTGTTTACATTAATTCAGGTATCATCGAATCATATATTGCAATGCAATATTTCATAGACTTGCGACCGAAATGGTATTGATGGTTCTAGCACTCCTGGAAAGATTTGAGGGAATAAATGGTAAAAATATGGTTAGTGGATATCGACAGCCAAGGTTATCTGAATCATAAGGCATTTATATTGCTCTACCTATTTTTCGTTGTCGTTTTCTTGATACATCACCATTGGGTCAAAGGCTCGTTGTTGTTTTGGTCTACAGTGTGATGCAGAGGTATACATGTGCATCACACACATTATGTACATACATATTATATACAACTTTGAGACTGAGTGATACACATGTCATACGTTTATAGTCCCAATGTCTGTTCTCAACTGCCTCAATTGTCAACGTTTAAGTTGTAGAACAGATCAAAGTCACTGATCCCGTCCTTTTCTAGGTTTACACTTCCACGCAGCTCAAGACACCCAATTTTATTCATACATAATCTTCATTTACCAACCAAGCCTGGTTGTGTACAGTCTGTCAAAGATCCAGCTGACCCACCCTCGCTCTTGGACTCGCAGTTTTATCTGGCAATACTTGGTGTAGTAAGGAGAGTTTTTTTTACAGGGATTGTGATTGGTCGATCTGATTTCGCCTATATCAGTATCAGAAGACATATTAAACAAAGAAAAGGAAACAAATAGCCTAATGCAAATGTATACATCGCAATTTATGATCATGGAAAATTACCAACAGTTCGTAGATATGCTTAAACAATTAAGCACATTATATTAATTGGTTGGCAATGCATATAAAACCCGTTGGCTGCCACAACTTACTCGAGTTTCAAGAATATATATTCGTGTTTTATGTTGGCTGCATAATGAAGGAGGTATTTGTCTTCACAATGTGAACATTGCATAATATATTTTGCCGTAATATACGGGACAGACACAGGTGACCCAGTAATGGCTAGTGGTATCCCTGCATAGCAGTGAACGGGCGTGTGCAGAGTTAAATTATTTTCGTTCATGAACGAACATTGTAGAAAGAATCTGTCTGATATGAAGTTATCTTTCACATAATAACACTCAGTCTCACTTTGTCATCATTCATTAAGCAGTATATAAGACGTAGGCATGACTAGTAATACGGTCCTATTTGTTGTTCCATCTATTGTCAATGACGATATTAGTATTTACATGAACAAAACAAAAACCATAGACGGTCCAAGACATACTTTAGTAAGACACTTGTATAAATTATGAAGAGCCCTAAGCTGTTTAGGGCCCTATGCTATGTAATATGTTGATTTGGCTAACAGTATTTATCTTCCATCTAATCGCTGGTAATTAATCTTCACACCACGCCATTTGCAACCATATTGAAATTTGATAGTCTGAATACAAATTAGCATAACACTCTCTCTCTCTCTCTGAAGAACTGGACAGGGTTCTCCAGTCATACCAACCCATTTCTACTATATGTTTGTAATTATTTTTTCTATTGTCTTCCAAGTTAGCAAATACGTATTATTAATGTTCATATTTAGTGGAAGTTGATCAGAATGAACCAGATTGGTACTGAAGCTAAATAGTTTAGGTCATAGGATTTACCCTGAGACATGTTGGTAGGTCTTACGAGTAAGACATGTGAAATTTAGCAGTAGAAGTGGTGTTGGTGGAGGGTTCTTTTTAACGAATCATGGTAATCTCAATCAAGTGTCAGAGATACTCAAACAATCGAGTTTATATCATCATGAATAGAGAAGAATTTGATATCTAAGGTTCAAACATGGCTGACAGCTGGTATAATTATACCGTGACCATGAGGGAAACGTGTCATAACTATAATTTGGCTAAATACAGTAGAATATGATATCATCTGCAATGTTTCTTTCTGGCTACTGGTAATTTAGAATCATGATGAACCTATAATGAACGTGCCTTCTGCGTGTCGTAAGAGGCGACTAAAGAGGTTGGGTCGGTGGGCTTGCGACCCCCACCCGGAAAAAATATCTAAGCAAAGAAAAACAACCGAACAGCCTCGGATGCGGACGGAACCAACGTTGACGAACCACGACCGACTAAGGACATGCCTTCGGACATTCTGAGAATGGCTACGTGGAATGTTAGCGGCATGAATGATGGCACAAAAGAGAGAGAGGTTCTGGAAGTGTTAGTGAATGCCAGGCTGGATGTATGTGGAATGACAGAGACCAAATGGAAAGGTTCAGATGTGAGAGAATGGGAGTGTGGAATGGGTGTGTGTGCTGGAGTGAGTGAAGGAACAGCGAGAGAAGGTGCATGTTTGTTTGTAAGTAGCAAATGGAAGGAATGTGTAAGAGAGTATGGGTCTGTGGGTTCAAGGATTGTGTGGGTGAGAATGAAAGTAGGAATACAAACGTGGGTGATTGTATGCGTGTATGCCCCGACAGAGGATATACTTGAAAGAAAGAAAGAGGAATTCTGGATGAATGTGGAGGCGTGCCTGGAGAAGTTTGACAAGAACGAAAGAATATTTCTGATTGGGGATATGAATGGTAAGGTGGGTGATAGGAAAGTTGAGGGAGTGGTGGGAGGGTGGGGGGTACCATCAGAGGCGAATGGGAATGGTAGTGCACTTGTGGACGTATGTGTGGGAGGAGGCTGTGGATAGCCAACACCTTCTTCCGACACAGAATGATCCACAGGTACACGTGGAAACGGATGTTGACGATGAAGGATAAGACAGTGGTTGAACGAAAGTCATTGATTGATTATGTATGTGTGGATGAACGAATGAAGAAATCTGTGATGGATGCTAGGGTGTATAGGGGTATTGGAGGGGGTCTGTCTGATCATTATGTAGTGGTAGCTAAGGTTAGGATACAAAAGAAGTGGGTGAGGAGAGCTGGAGGGAGGCGAGAGGAGGGTGGAATGGTGAGGAGGGTAGAGAGGTTGCAGGAGGAGGAAGTCAGGGAGGAGTACAGGAGAGCAGTGGAAAGACGACTAGGTGGGTTCGACCTGGAAGTTATGGAGGAAGTGGAAGAGATGAGCAAGGTGTTTAAGGATGAGATTTGTGCAGCATGTGAGGAGGTGTGTAGAGTGAGGAGAAGAGGGAGGGGAGTGAAAGGTACAGCATGGTGGACAGAAGAGGTAAGAATAGCTGTGGAAGAAAAGAAGAAAGCATATAGAGTGTGGTTGGGTAGTAGAGGGAATGAAGATTCCGAGAGACAGAAACGAGCGAGGTACGTGGAGAGTAAGAGGGTGGTGAAGAGAGTAGTGAAGGAAAGTAAGAGAAGAGTAGATGAGGAATTTGGAAGGAATCTGAGTGTAAAATGGAGGGAGAGTAAGAAACTGTTCTGGAAAGAAGTCAAGAAAGTTAGGGAAGGTAGCAAGGGAAACAGTAAGGGTGTGAAAGATAAGAATGGGAGAATGCTAGCCGAGAAGCAAGAGAGAGTCGAAAGATGGAGGGAATACTTCAGTGAGTTGCTAAATGTAAGGAATGAAGAGCCAGCAAACATAGCTGGATATGGTATGGGAGGGAGAAGAAGAGAAGTAGTGGAGGAGGAGGTGGGGATCAGGAGGTCAGAAGTGTGGGAAGCCATGACAAGAGTGAAGTTGGGGAAAGCACCAGGAACAGATGGAGTGTGTGGGGAAATGTTGAGGTATGGTGGTGAGATAGTGATAGAATGGGTATGGAAAATGTGCAAACTAGCATGGGAGAAGGGGAGTGCACCCGATGACTGGAAGACTGGCATAATAGTCCCCCTATATAAGGGCAAAGGGGAAAGAGGAGTGTGTGGTAACCACCGAGGAATATGTCTTCTAAGCGTAGTAGGGAAGGTATACAGTAAGGTAGTGATTGAGAGAGTGAGAGTGAGAACGGAGAAATGGATAGGCGACGAGCAGGGAGGTTTTAGGAAGGGAAGAGGATGTGTAGATCAGATTTTTACCCTGAATTGTGTTGTGGAGAAGTATCTGGAGAAGAAACAAAAGGTATATGTTGCCTTTATGGACTTGGAGAAGGCCTATGACAGAGTGGATAGAGAAGGTTTGTGGAAAGTACTTAGAATATACGGAGTAGAGGGCATGTTGCTGAAAGCAGTGAAGAGCATGTATGAGGGTGCAAAGGCGGCAGTACGTGTGGAGAGTGAGCAGAGCGAGTTCTTTGACCTGAATGTTGGTTTGAAACAGGGGTGTGTGATGTCCCCGTGGTTGTTTACTGTAGATATGGATGGAGTCATGAAAGAAATACTATCAAGAGCGGTGGATGTTGGTGTATCGCTGAAAAGGGAGGAAATTGAGTGGAAGCTACCAATACTGCTGTTTGCGGATGATACAGTTCTGATGAGTGATAATGAATGGGAGTTGCAGGGTCTGGTAAATGAGTTTGGAACAGTGTGCGAAAAACGGAATTTGAAGGTAAATGCGGGGAAGAGCAAGGTTATGGTATTCGAAAGGGGTGAAGTCACAGAGTGTGAGGTGAAGCTGAACGGTCAGGATATGGAGATCGTCAACTCTTTTAAGTATCTGGGCAGTGTGTTGAGTAAAGATGGGTCTATGGACGAAGAAGTGCGGGAGAGGGTACAACAGGGGAAGAGGGTTGTAGGAACACTAAAAGCAGTAACAAGAAATAGGGTGGTCAGTATGGAAGTGAAGAAGTCCTTGCATGACAGTGTGGTAATCCCGACACTTACTTACGGAAGCGAAGCATGGACGTTGGTTGAGAGACTCAGACCAAGAGTGAGAGCAGTGGAAATTAATTACTTAAGGAGTGCGTGCGGAGTTACATGGAGGGATAGACAGACTAATGAGGAAGTAAGAAGGAGGTGTGGTGTGGAGGTAGATGTGCTGGAAAGTGTGAAAAGGAACAACTTGAGATGGTTCGGCCATATGGAACGTATGGAAAGCGAGAGAATGACTAAGAGGGTGTACGAGAGCGAGGTGGAGGGACAGAGAGGGAGAGGTAGACCGAATGAGAGATGGAAGGATGGAGTGAGGAAGTACATGAACGAAGGCGGTGCTGGTTGGGGGGAGGGGCGTCGACTGACTGGGGACAGAGGTGCATGGGGGCGGTTCGTTCGTGGCCACCCCTTCGGGGATCACGGCGTCAGGCAATAGATAGATAGATAGATATATAGATGAACCTATGACTGTCTAACCTATACATGCAATTGATTTTACAAAGCATCGTGAATCATAACTTTAATCAATATTTAACAAACTCATTATCAACTATGACTCAACACATTTTCCAAACACAAAGATAATTTATCTAAATCTTTATATTTCATATCATGTATTAATTTAATTTATATAATAATATTATTTACCGTATGTATAAAACATGTTTAGACTTTTTACGTAAAAATAATCTAAAATGTAATAATATACTGTACAATATATGGATTAATCAACAATACTCTATAATGGTACTGTTGTTAATTATTTGTATATTTACATATACAATGGAATGCAGTTATTATGCAATAGTATATTTACTTTCACAATTTGTGACTGTTCAATTCCATTGTCATTTGTCACCATGTCTATTGAGGTATTATATGACCTTAAGTTTAGGTTAATACACATATTTTTCAGTCTGAATTAACGTTGTCTCAGATATTTTCGTCAAAGCGCTGGTTATATTCAGCAATTGTCATATACATTCGCCATGCATTAGGTGATGTGCGTAGGTAATGAAGAGCTTAAACGTGAACAACAACAATAACTGATATTTGGCGAATATGTATTTCAATTCATACTGGAGGAGGCGTATGGGTGTCTCTCTCTCTCTCTCTCTCTCTCTCCACGCTCGTTTATGTTGGTCGTTATGCCTCACATTGTCTCTCCCTGGCTTATAGTAAGGTGTTATTAATAACATTATAATACTATAGGCAGTTAGTAGAACAACAAATACCCACATTAGTGTTTTACCTCTCCCCTTCCCCCTCTTTCTCTCTCACTCCCCCCCCACCCCTCCCCCCCTCTCCCACACAAACACACACGCAAAATCGTTCACCGCTATTCAAAGATACCACCTGCCATTATTGTGTCAATTTATTTAAGAGCGTCTACGAACATTTAGAGAATTTTCAACATACTAAATAGCAATGTATACATTTGTATTATATAATATATAATACAAATGTATAAATTGCTATTTAATATGTTGAAATATATATGAAACATATATTATATGTTTCATTTTTCTTGTTAAATATATGTTATGATACTGATGCAGCCAAAATTAGATCAACCAATCACAATCTCTGTAAAACACGCCTCCTTACTACACCAAGTATCGCCAGATAATACTGCGAGCCCCAGAGCGAGGGTGGGTCGGCTGGATATTTGACCGACTGTACATCTCTTTGCTTACACTTCACAATCCCAACTGCCTTTTAAGTTCCGTCATTAACGACTATATTGGTTGGTGTATTTTCACATATTCCACTCAACATTCATAGTTCATTACATTTTATGTATTTAGTATCTTGAATTTTAACCAACCATAATTTTAAGCATAAGCCCAAGCAATGCAACCACATGAGGCAAGCACCTTGCCCTTCATTTGAATAAACATTAATTTCCTAGTTAAAAGTAGTACTGGCCAACAAATCGTCAAGGATAGTACCATTTACGTAACATGCCTTGTTGACAAACTCCATAGCCACGCTCCAAAATCGACAATTTTGGACAACTTATTCAACATCTTAGGTTGACTTTCAAACAACCGGTTCAACGAAAAAGAGAGAACGCGATATTGAGATAAATCCACTATATATACTGTATACACAAACACACACACACACACACACACACACATATATATATATATATATATATATATGTATATATATTGAATGACAAGGAAGGACACACAAAGTACACTAGTGCATTGAGTTGAAGAGAGAGAGATTCGATAAAGCACATATACTGTACAGTAGAACTTGAAATGTAGCTTAGTTTCTGACAACTCGATTTAAGGGTTGAAAGCTGCATCAAGCATGACTGACAAGAGACCGATTTCTTGCCATGTAAACCTTTGTGGAAGAAATGTGAGATGCAAATGGCGGAGTAGAGGGGACGAAGGCGAGCAGAATGATGAGAGATGGGGTGGTGGAGGAACGCAAAGCGTCAGAGGTAAAAAGGCGAGGCAGATCAAGAGGATAACAGGAAAGGAGAGTAGACTAAAGGGGGAGAGGGTTTTAGTTAAAGAAAGAGGAGGAGTAGAAGGAAGAGAGAAGATTGAAAGTTGGGCAGATTGTGAATAGCGGAATAATGATAAGAAAAGATGGCTTAATTTCCACTCTGACTTCGACCAATGGGTCGGATGGGACTCGTTAGCCTTGGTTGGCAACCATCTAGGGGAGATAACCTTATAAAATTCCGGGTGGATGGGACTCGTCAGCCTTGGTCGGCAACCTGTCTAGGGGAGTAAACCATATACAAATCAGTACTGCTATATTAGGGTGAAGCAGGTTAGGGGATGGATTAACCGCACACCACTGTAAAAAATAGTGCTAACAAATACATAAAAGAGGCCTCGGAGTCTGACGGACCCTAAATTGAGTGGTCAATCCTGTAAGTCCTTCAGTAAACTGGCATGGGTTGTCCCTCTTACAGGGGATAGGTTCGCTTGGGGGCATTTTGTGTATGGCCACCCCCATTAAGGGGAGTAAGGCGTCTGGAAATAGATAGATAGATAGATAGACTTCGACCAATTATCTGGGCAAGTGTTGAACAGTGGAGGTGCTTTTACATGCACCTCTTGCTTATAGAGTAAAGGAAGGAAAAAAGAGTGTTTTCTTAGCACACTTGAGTATAAGTTTATATTATCAATATAATATGTCCTATGAGTTCTTGTATTTATTTTCTTGTATTTCCTTTATTTATATATGTTTGCTTATCTCTCTCTCTCTCTTTATATACACTGTACATATATACAGTATATATATATATACCGGTATATAAAATTATTTATATATATATTTTAGGAGTAGAGTTGGTTGGTGGAGAGAACATAATAATTCATTCAGGTTCAGTAGTAATTTATCGAGAGGTCTTCCCTAGGGTTAAGTGCCCCATTAATTACTATTTCCTTTCACCTATGCATAGCCTCCGATAGTGCAGTTGGGATATTGTAAATGCTAAGATTGGTATGCAGGATTCTAAACTGCATAATAAATCGTAGGATTGTGCAGTATTCTTTAACTGTCTTCATGGTGCAGTGCATAGTGTGTTGATTTTCGGTGTGAGCATCCTGGGTTCGAATCCCCGGACTGCCACATGTGTCTGTTAATTTCATTAATCGATTTTAGGAGTAGAGTTGGTTGGTGGAGAGAACATAATAATATAAATAGTAGTATTATGTATTAATATATTGTAATGTATTATATAATATATTTTAGTTTGGGTGGTGATAATTATTATTTTTGTTTTAAGAGACAATGAACGGAGGAAGGAAAAACACAGATAAAACAAAAAGGTCCATGTGCCTAAAGGCAACCTCCATTCATAAAATGTTTGTAACAACTGGATTTAAACATTTGTAGATTGTAAGTTTGTGGAAAGCAATTCGAGGGAAGCGAATTCCAAAGAGTAGTAGCTCTGGGGATAAATGAATTCTGATAAGCAGAAGTTCTGCATTGTGGAGGAGAAAGTGTAAATTCATGGGCGCTCTCAGCTGCCCTAGTTCTACGGGGAAAGATGTGGAGAGGCGGCACAATTGAAGCAAGTTCCTCGGAACAATTGCTGTGAAAATATCTGTAGAATAATGCAAGGGATGCAACGTTTCTTCGTATGGATAATGTAGGAAGGTCCTGTGTGATTGCAGGGTTATTGATTAATTTAATAGCTTTATTTTGAATTTTGTCCAACTGCCTCAATGCAACCACTCCACTTCCACCCCACAGAGGTGAACAGTAATCCATCTGAGAACGCACATGACTTTTATATATCACGGCCAACTGCTCGTCAGTGAAGAATTCTCGAACTCTGTACAGGAGTCCCAGTGTTTTAGAGGCATTCTTAGCAATGCTTCTAACATAATGTGTCCAGCTCAAGTTAGTAGTTACACAGAGAATGTCAATACTAGGGAAGTGGGAATATTTACATCATTAAAAAATATATGGGAGTCAGTGAGATTCTGTCGGTTAGAAAATTGAATGTACTTGGTTTTCTGTGCATTAAAGGAAACTAGATTCTTTTGTCCCCATCCATTAATTCTAGAAAGGTTCAGAGAAATTGCAGTGTTTATTTTTGAATTTATAAGATCGGGTTGGGTGAAAGAATTGGTAAATGTGAAGGAACTGTGGAGTGTTGAGTCATCTGCGTAGGAATGTATTGGATTATGAGTGGTAGATATGAGATCATTGATATGAATGAGGAACAGAATTGGGGCCAAAACTGATCCCTGGGGAACACCAGCATTTATTGAGTGAAATTGAGAATGAAGGCCATCTACCATTACACATATTTTTCTGTTATGAAGATAAGAAGAAATTAGTGGAACTAATGATGCAAGGCCGTAGTGTGACATCTTCGACAATAAGGATTGATGCCAGACTCTATCAAATGCCTTTGATATATCCAGTGCTATTGTATGTGTTTCACCATGTTGGTCTGTAGCTTGGTTGATTTGATGTGTAAGAAGGCAAAGCATGTCTGCAGTTGATCGACATCGTCTAAAACCATATTGCCTATCACTGATTAATTTATTATTCTCAAGATGCTTAATTATGTGATTATTTAATATAATTTCAAAGACTTTACCAAGAGTGGAAGTTATAGCTATTGGTCTGTAGTTTGATGGATCTGAAGAGGCACCTTTTTTAGGAACTGGATGGATGTTTGCTTCTTTCCAGGGTACTGGGAAGCATGAGGTATGAGTACACAGACGGAAATATTTTGCCAATACAGGAGCGAGCAACAAGGAGCAATTCTTAAGTACTATTGGAGGAATTTCATCTGGACCAGGAGCCTTATCTACTGAGAGATTCTGCAAAATAGTTTTGACATGTCTGGTGTGGATCTTAAGTGAGGGAATTGCAGGCGAATTAAAATTAAGTACAGGGACATCTTGATTTATTTCATCTAAGGTTGAGTTGGTGGAGAAAATATCCGCAAGAAGGTTAGCTTTACCTCGTGGGTCACTTACAAGATTGCCAGTCGGAGATTTTAATGGTGGATGGATGAAGCAGTAGTGAAGTTGGATTTAAATGAGTTAAGAGTAGACCAAAATATGTTGTTATCATTTGGATTATTTAGAAGTTTATTTGCCTGCTTATGGAGAAAGTTTGATTTACTTAGGTTTAATACAGTTTGGCATGATTTCTGATGTTTCTAAAGTAATTAAAGGCTTCATGTGTTTTTGATCTTGTGTATGCATTGTAGGCTATTGCTTTTTGTTCAGTTACTCTAGCACAATTATGGTCAAACCATTTAGGTGAATTAGATCTTTTACTGTACTTTTGATGAGGAATAAAAGTTTCCATTCCAATTTTTACAAAATCTTGTATGTGGCTCAAGGTGGAGTGTGCATCATTAGAAAAGAAAGAGGTCCAGGGAATATCAATAAAGAAACCTTGAAGACCCTCCCAGTCTGCCCTATCGTAATGCCATTTAGTCACCAAAACAGGTTCAGAGTGGGAAGGTGTGGTAGGTGATAGACAGGTGGCCTGTATCAGACAGTGATCAGAAGATCCAAGCGGGGACCTCACTGTAATATCATAATTTTCTTAATTGGTTGTTAAAAATAAGTCCAGTAGGTGGGAATATGCTGCATACCTACATAAATGGCCAGGATGCGATCATTAAGGAACCTGAACATTGTTTTGAGAGTAATGGGCATCAATATATGTGTATTGATTTCCCTGATGTACCCTAATGGCTAAGTAATATCTATAAATAGTGATAGATAACAAAACACTTCCAAAAAACAAGAGAGCGAACAGAACTTGGATCCATTTACCTAATGGTATAGGTTTTCACAAAGTGAGGAAGCAAAGGAGTTGATAAAGGAAGTCTAAACTTTAACCCTTAATTAGCGGCGAGCAACATAAGTCGAGTAAAAAATCGACTATGCGGTCGACTAGGTCGAGTGGCAATTTCAGCACGTAATGTGCTAGAGAGAGACAAGTGGTGCAGGAGACTAGCGAGCGTATGACTGCTCCAGACCACCGGCGAACCTACTGACACAAATCTCAGCTCTGTCTCTCACATACTCAATATGTACGAAAGTACCGAATTACCTGCTTTTGCACTCGCGTTGCACGTGATTGCAAGAAAACTATCCATCATACAAGGATCGTTATGGTGTCATTCGAAAGCTCTGTTTATGCCCTTTCAGGGATAGGTACTTGTTTTACGTTCTGGGTCTTTAGGCATGAAAATGATCACGTAACAGCCTATTTTGGCTAAAAAAGCTGTGTATATAACCAGCCTCGTAAGGTGTTAAGCCAGACAGTCGAGGCGTAGGGAGACGAAAATGGAAAACCGATACAAGAAAAGCCAAGCCAGGTAGTACAAAGGAGTACAAAGGAAATCAAGTAACAACAGATCTAGTGACTCCTTTAGGCTGCTTGTCCTCCAAAACACTGAGGATCGAGTGTCCAAACAGTGGTTTAGAGTGGGTGAGGGAAAATTGGAAAGGGAACTACTGCCCTAAACTAATGTCCGTGGCAGGATTAGGAAGTTAGTAGGGAACAGATGGGTTAGTAACATAACACAGTTATAAGTGATCTTTCGTGTATCTGGGAAAAAGAGAGTAATGTCTTATTAATATTTATACGCAATAATCTTTGATGAATTTGAGAGGGGAATAAAATAAAGTTATTCATTTACAAACGCAGTCAGTCGCGGGTTTGATGCAAGATATTTGTCTAGGCGAAGTTTAAAAGAATAAACGGTGCAGTCTATAACGTCTCGGGGAAGCCCATTCCACAAGTTGACAACTCGATTGAAGAAGAAATTCTTAGATTCGTGAGTTAAAGGATTTACCAATAATTTTGCAACCGTTTCCCCGCGTGTAATTAGATTGGTCGATAGTGAAGTACTTACTACAGTTCATATTGTTGATGCCTTTGATGATTTTGAACACTTGAATTAAGTCGCCTCTTAATCTGCGCTGGGTTAAAGGAAATGTATTTAGTTCTCTAAGACGCTCCTCGTATGGTTTGTTTTTTAGAGTAGAGAGAGAGCGAGAGCGAGAGCGAGTATGAATAGCAGCAATCATATGACCAAGGCACACCCATGTCAAGCGTGTCCTGCCTTTCAAACAATATAATCAATTGGAAGCCAGAAACCCCGACATCGTAAGACAAATATAATATAGATAGGGTGAGAAACGGAGAGATACAAGGTGAATATATAGCACGACAGAAAGAGAAGGTCGAGGGAGAAGCAAACACTTAGCAATGGAGAACTACATTTAAGGATTAAATGCCGCATCAAACATAATTGGAAATAAATATATATATATATATATATATATATATATATATATATTGTTACGTATCTTGATCCTCAAGTGGTTAACTTGATGAATCTAGATAGCACAGAGATATATATAAGGTATCAGTCAGCTGAAGGCAAAACAAAAGTAAAATCTAATAAAATAATTTCCTGTTGTTGCTTCCTTTCCTTTTGGATCTTAGGACTTAGTATCCTTTATTGACTGATACTCTTTAATTATGAAAAATACTGAAACTAATTAAAGTCATGTAGTATTTATAAAGAATTATTATTTAACCGAAGCTTAGTAGGCTATGGTTATGAACCGAATAAGTTATAGCTAAAGAAGGACTATTAATTTTATAAAAGTCTTGAAAGATAAATATTAAAGTAAGAATATTTCTGTCTCTTACCCTTTTTAAATGAATAGATAGTTTTATATGTCCTTTTATTTATATTTAATGTAATTATTCTTGGTTCTTGTCTTACGTTAAGAGTATTATATTATTATTATTATCAGGATTTATATCAAAGTCACATAAAAAGTTAGATATATATTTAATAATTAGTTAAATGTATTTCTTAACCACGTAACATTGAGGTTTGATTATGAGTAAATAAAGTTACAGGATCGCTTCATAGATTCGATTCAGGTCTCACTCAAATAATATGAAAAGCAAAATATAATATTTTGAAGCAAAAGAATTTTCTTCAGCTTAGGAAATCACTAGAAGTAATATTAACACAGCCATGTTAGTCTAAGGCGATATTACTAATACGAGACAATAGCATCACCGTACTAAGCACCGTTAAGCAATGTAAGCTTAATTCAAAGAAAATGAAAGAACTCGTAAGTATTAATATAAAACAATAGTATTACTTTCATAACCCAATTACTTAAAGAGTTGCTTTAGTCCACAAGTTAGTCAACTAAAATAGTTAAGCACATAATAGTAGCGTTAACGTTAATTCGCAATCAAATAGTTAAACACATAATAGTAGCGTTCACGTTAATTCGCAATCAAATAGGTAAACACATAATAGTAGCGTTCACGTTAATTCCCAATCACATATCTCACTAACCAACATAACGTAAGTGTTTACACCGAACACACTTAACACACATTTATATAATCTGACTGACAGTCACAATCCCATTATAATACTTCACCCGTCTTCCTCCAGCTGCAAGTTCACCTTCCCCAACTCCAAATGAGACTGATTTGAATGCCCACAACTCGGGTCTTATATACCAAACAATGATGGTGTAGGAACGAATCAGGAGGCGGGCAGGGGTGGTGCCTGCTCCAATCATAGCTCCTCGAGTCGCATAACAGGTGCCTGGTCCACTCACAGCTCCTGGCGTCGATCATACGTCATAGCATCGGTCATCGAGGTAGTTTGCAGGGTCCCCTATGACGCACGCAGGTGTGAAGGCTTGTTTGCAGGTATGCGGGCGAGCTGGTTTAACCACTCGCTCGTTCGCTCGCTAGTCTGCTTCACCGTTTGGGTAGTTTGGCTCCTTCAACTCTAATTCTAACTCTTAAATTAACATACAGGGCTCCGTATGTCAGACCTACCCCTAGAAAAGAGTTTAAGGAGTATAGTACATAATATTAAACATAATACATACATAGATTCACCACCAGATTGGCAACAGCAAGATTATAATGAGGATATAATAAGGATATCACCCAAAGTAGGCACGTCTCCAGGTACCACATCAGAACGTACGATGGAGCGTTATTCGAACTGCAAGGCATCTCACAGCTGAAGGCTTAAAAGCGCACTACAAAAGCATGATATTTACCTCGCTACAAGGGAGAGCTAATTGCCAAAATCCTCTCATTAAGTTAAACTTACTGCGGTATGAGGCCAACCTGGTAAATGCAATCTTTGATCCGCGGCAGTGGGTAGGTATCGTTCTTTGTGACAGCATTAACTTGCCTATAGTCCCTACAAAACCTATGGCTCCCGTCTGGCTTTGGCACAAGTATGACCGGACTACTCCACTGGCTTAACACCTTACGAGCGGCCTATGCGGTTTATTTATGTGTACCGCACAGCGGGGTGTTTTTAGCCAAAATAGGGCTGTTTACGTGATCATTTTCATGCCTAAATAAGACCCAGAACGTAAAACAAGTACCTATCCCTGAAAGGGCATAAACAGAGCTTTCGAATGACACCATAACGATCCTTGTATGATGGATAGTTTTCTTGCAATAACCGTGCAACGCGAGTGCAAAAAGCAGGTAATTCGGTACTTTCAGTAATTGAGTATGTAGCGAGTGAGAGAGGGGAGGCTGAGATTTGTGTCAGTAGGTTCGCCGCGGTGGTCTGGAGCAGTCATACGCTAGTCTAGCCACAACTTGTCTCTCTCTCAGCCACATTACGTGCTGAAATTGCCACTCGACCTATGTCGAGCGCCGCCACATAGTCCAGCTTTATTTAACTCGACTTATGTTGCTCGCCGCTAAATAAGGGTTAAGGCCCTTGTGATCAGTTCATTAGATAACATAAAGTCAAGCTCGACCTGCAGTATACTCCTGCGTTGTGGCGAGACACGGTAGGGGGATAGTTTAATGGGAGTTGCATCCCCTACGTCGATGTCGTGCACGGCCAAAGAAGTGAGCCCTGGAGTATCACGGAACACACTGGGAGACTGAGATAAAACAGAGATTTGTTGGTTCGCTTGATCAGAGGGAAGATGACATAGTTTAGATGGTAATTCCCTCAAAGCCACTGAATTATACCGAAAGTTGGATAGGCTACATGACAAGTCAAAGTCTGCATGGATACCTTCAGGCTCTGGAACAGTCTGTTGCGGGTCAGTAAGAGAACTGAAGACTCCGTCCGCACCAGGCTGTTCACAGGTCCTGACATTCACTGCCACAGTGGGAGAATCTGGAGGAGAGGAATCAGGGGACCTATGGTAGGGCTTCAACATATTTATATGGAATACTTGCGTGGGCTTTCTCCTGTCTGGGGTAGTTACTAGATAATCGGTAATGCTCACCCTCCGAATGATCTTATATGGGCCCCTGAACTTGGCAGATAAAGGTTGGCCAAAAAGGGGGAGCAGGACCAAAACCTCATCACCGGGCTTAAACTCCCTCTCACGGGCTTTTCTGTCATACCATTTCTTCATGGAGCTTTTAGCCACTGTCAAGTTTTGAGCGGCAAACTCACATGAGGATCTCAGCCGGGTTTTGAAATCTGAAACATACTTGAGGAGGTTTTGGTTCCCCTCCTGGCCAACTAGGCTATCCTGCAATAGTTGCAAAGGACCTCTTACCTGGTGACCGAAAACTAGCTCATTAGGGGAAAAACCCAGGGATTCAGTTGGAACCTCACGAGTAGCAAATAAAAGAAAAGGTACCCCCTTATCCCACTCAACTCCGGTCTCTGTACAATACTTACGTAACATTCCCTTTAATGTCTGATGATATCGTTCGAGAACCCCTTGACTCTCTGGGTGGTAGGTGCTAGACTTTACATGCTCGATACCCAACTCCTTCAGGGACTGCTGGAAAATGTTAGAGGTAAAATTAGTTCCTTGATCACTTTGCACCTCATGGGGGAAACCCATTCTGGTGAAGAATTTGAGCAGTTCCTTGATAACAGTTGGAGCAGAGGTAGTCCTTAAGGGTATAGCCTCTGGGTAGCGAGTTGCCATGTCCATGATAGTTAATAAATAAATGTTACCTTGGGAAGTCTTAGGCAATGGGCCTACAATGTCCACTACCACCCGAGGAAAAGGATTCTCGAAAACGGGCAAGGGCACCAGAGGATGTACAGGCACCTTCTGATTGGGTTTTCCTGTCATCTGGCAAGTGTGACACACTCTACAACACTCCACTACATCTGCACGCATTCCTGGCCAGTAAAAGTGGGCTCTGATTCTGTCTAGAGTTTTTCTCACACCTAGGTGTCCTGCCAATGGTATACAATGTGCCATTTCCATGATATCTCTACGACAAGGTTTGGGGACTACTACTTGATGGATGTCCCAAGCCCCGTCATCGATTGGTCTGTGTGGCGGTCTCCATCTTCGCCACAATACTCCTCCTTTGAGGTAGAAACATTCACCACCCTCCTTCTCACATTCCTCTTCACTCACGGACCTGGCAGCTAACTCCTTGCATTCACTATCATCTCTCTGTAGCTCTACCAGGCCACTAGGACAATTTGGAGGGGTTTCATGGTCATCGTTAGGGTCAAGATGAGCCATAAAGGTGTCAGATAAATCCACCTCAGTCACATCATCAGGCACAGTTGGAGCGTCATTCACACTCTCATCATCCCTTTCATCAACTCTTACATTCGGTATATTTCTGTCTGAGGGAACTGCTACTTGAGACATTGAACGTGTGACAGCACACACAGGGAAAACAGTTGGCAACTCCTTGTCGAGCTCACCGGTTAGTGGCTCGTTAACAGGGGAAAGTGACAAAATGGGGTCTGGTCGGACCTTCTCACCTGCTACATCATTCCCCAAAAGGAGTGTTACCCCAGGCACAGGGATATCTTGGGACCTACACAAAGCTATGGTGGCCTCACCCTGTAGTAACTCACATTCAATTTCGCCTTTGTTACGACTGGGGTTTAAATATATCAGGGCTCTTATTCATTGGACTAGTAATGGCATAAATGCTACAACGGAAAGCGCTAGCTCCAACCTCTGATGTATATTCCCAGTGAACAAAGAACACAAATACTCTACAGAGTTCTATATGCAATAATAGGCTATCAAACTCTCAATAAATGTGCGTCTACTCTAGGCTTAATGTTATGTGAAAACAGCCTATTACTACCTATAACCGAAGGTGCTTGGTTATGGTATGCAAAGTAAGGTGGTAAGAGAAGTTACAGCTTACGTTACTTTAATCAATAAATGTCAGGCACTCCTGCATGAAAGAAAGTGCACTAAAGTCCTTCAACACTAACAAGGAATCTTCTTTAAATGTTAGATGCTATAAAGATGCTCGTATCGGAAATGGAACCCAAAAAGGCAGGCAGCGGAACAATGCTCGTGCAGGCTATGCACACAAAAAGGCAGAATATATAATGCCGTCGGAGCCAAGAATATCCTAAACACTACAACAATAATAATAATCGCCACGACAATGCAGTATTCCTATCAACAAAAAGAGCCTAAGTCGTTTGTGTCTCAATACATCAAACTAGGCTGCGAAATGCTTGTGTAATCATAAATGGGTATGCATAAAAAAAGAGTAATTAGGTTAATATACTTAATGTCTACTGTGACTGATAAAGTCTAGCTAGAGTCAATGATACGAGATACTGGTGCGCATGGCATGCTGCATAGCCTAGTGCAAATCTCAAGTCTGTGCATCAAATATTACGTTATAATGAAGGGTAGCTCTCCTGAGAAACCTTAATACCGAAGTATTAAGCGTTCTCCTGGCGTACCTCAAAGACAAACAATCGAGACTAGAACAGTGCAGAATGGTATAGGCAAAAACCCTCATTCGTGCATGCTCTACTCTCAATGGCACACAGACTAGAATTGACTCAATCAACTCCAGTTCTCAGGTATGTCGTGCCGCTTTTAACTGAAGCCAGCACTCATAGGAAACAATACCTATAATATCAGACTCCTAGTCTAGCATTATCTAATCCAGCAGAACACTAATAATTATAGGAAGCGGCAATATGAAAGCCAACCAATGCTTCGTGATCCACTTATCTTAACAACTAACATACATAGGCTATATCAGACCTTAACACACAATACAACTGGCCAGCATGAAGCTGATTTTGCAGAGTTAACCAGAGGGGGTATAATATTAATAAAAGGTGGTGAAAGATATGGAAAATGAGAGAGATAGGCAGAGGAAAAGATTCTCAGGTACGGAGCGGGGACAGATAGCAAGGGAAAAAGATGGGTGTGTTCTAGAAACCAGATCTGAGGGAGAGAGTGGCGAGGAAGTTGAGGAACTGTATATATACTCGCACTAGCTCGAGCCGCGTGGGAAAAGAGCGGTTACAAGTCATCTAACCACTAACAAAGCTTGCAGCATGGTAAGGGCCTCTCTCCACCAACCCCCGCGAGGCAGGCAGCCGTGACGTCATCGAGCGGGACAAAAAACACTGCGCGCCCCCTCTCACTCTGTTCTACTCTCTCTCTCTCCCAGATCCCATCATTACTAGTTAATGATAAAACATATACTTTACAATTAAATATATAAAGCCTTGACATGGGCGAAAACAAAGAGCCTTTCTGGACTGCCCATGACACAAGCTTTCATATGAAATAAAGCACACTCTAATACATAAACTGTAGCCCCATCCACTGCCCTGGCGATCCTAGTGAGTCACTGTAGGACAAGCCATGCGGTTCTAACGGAGTGGTCAACGTCACACCTTTTACCAAGTATGCATAAAACTGGCCTCCAGCACCTCTCATTACAACTGGTTCGCCAGGTGGGCACTCAGTGTAAGGATTCACCATGAGGGTGCTAGTAGAACCTGTGTCTCTCAGAATTTTTACCTCATGTATACAACCATTTAATCTCACGTTGCCAGATGAAATAAAGGGACGGTAACTGTCCTGCACTGATGGTGAAATTATTATTGGCTTATCCCTAGTGGGTTGCACCACACATGCTACTACACCCCTGTCTAGATGATTTACGTTAGCTGCTAGGTACTCCTGTCGGGAGTCCTGCATTAAAGGAACTTTTGGTGCTAGGTACTCCTTCTGTCGGGAGTCCTGCATTACAGGAATTTTTGGTGCTAGGTACTCCTTCTGTCGGGAGTCCTGCATTAAAGGCACACATGGAATTTGAGATACGGCGGCAACTGTCTGCCCCGATCTCTCGGTTTTTTCCTTGGCCCAGCTCTGATAAGCTAGGTGGCCTCTCATGCCACAAAAAATACATACTTTAGGGGATACGGGAACGTTCCCTCTTTGAGCATTACTATTAGTTTGGGGCCCACCTCTGTTACCATTGCCCTGAGTCACATTTTTAGTTGGGGGAACAATTCTATTTTGGCTAGCTGGGGAAGACGTTATAGGCTTGTGACTGGGTCTGTCAGATTTGTGATTGGGATACTTAAAATTAGAACTACAATTATCGTAGGGCTTCTTTCCACGAAATTTGTTGTTGAGCACGTATGTGTCAGCCATGTCAGCAGCGTCGGCAAGACAATCTACTTTTTTCCCCTTTAAATGATAGGATACAGAAGAATCAATTTTCCATAGGAAATTTTCTAACAGGACCAACTCCTTCAGATCGTTGTAGCTTGTGACTTTCTTACTCTTGACCCAATGATTGAAAGTTTTAGTCATGGTCCTGGCAAATACCTTATGGGTTTCTTCTACTTTCTTCTGGTTTTTACGGAAAGATTGCCTGTAAGCCTCAGGCTGCAATTGATAGGTTTTTAGGATAGCTTCTTTGAGATTGTCATAATCCTGCCTAACTTCTGCTACTTCTGACAAATACGTGGCTCGAGCCTGCCCTGTCAAAACGGTTTGTAACATAAAAGGCCATTGATCTCTTGTCCACTTCATACCTCCAGCAACTTCCTCAAACAAAACAAAGAAATCCTGCACATTATCCTCAGTGAAAGGTGGAATGACACTAGTCATAGTCAATCCCAGAGGGGGAGCAATTACGGGAGCATTTGTATTGACATTTAGTTGAGCTATTTGATATTGATATTGATATTGTTCGGTCGTTGCTCTGGCTTTTATGCTGGCTTCTTCGGTATTTGCTTTTATTCTGGCTAGTTCTAGTTCGAATATTTGATCACCGGTCAAACCAGGTGGCAATTGTATATCAAGTTGGCTAGGTTTACTAGGGATCCCACCAACTGCTCCGTCTCCCTCCCCACCTTCTACAGGGAACAGGTGGGTTTTTATGGTCTGAGCCACCTCTACTTTAGACATGTTTGAGACAGTTAATTGGAGATGTGAGGCAAGCACTTTCAGTTCGGATTTTGACAGACAGTCAATATCAGGGGCTGTGGGTTCTGATTCTATGAAAACCCTAGCATCTTCATCATTAATTAGTTGAGGCATGATTAATATTTGATTTTTAAATAGTGAAACGTTAATGAAACTGAGTGAAACTGTATGAAACGAATCCTGGCAAGGTCGCCACTCTTCTGTTACGTATCTTGATCCTCAAGTGGTTAACTTGATGAATCTAGATAGCACAGAGATATATATTAAGGTATCAGTCAGCTGAAGGCAAAACAAAAGTAAAATCTAATAAAATAATTTCCTGTTGTTGCTTCCTTTCCTTTTGGATCTTAGGACTTAGTATCCTTTATTGACTGATACTCTTTAATTATGAAAATACTGAAACTAATTAAAGTCATGTAGTATTTATAAAGAATTTTTATTTAACCGAAGCTTAGTAGGCTATGGTTATGAACCGAATAAGTTATAGCTAAAGAAGGACTATTCATTTTATAAAAAGTCTTGAAAGATAAATATTAAAGTAAGAATATTTCTGTCTCTTACCCTTTTTAAATGAATAGATAGTTTTATGATATGTCCTTTTATTTATATTTAATGTAATTATTCTTGGTTCTTGTCTTACGTTAAGAGTATTATATTATTATTATCATCAGGATTTATATCAAAGTCACATAAAAAGTTAGATATATATTTAATAATTAGTTAAATGTATTTCTTAACCACGTAACATTGAGGTTTGATTATGAGTAAATAAAGTTACAGGATCGCTTCATAGATTCGATTCAGGTCTCACTCAAATAATATGAAAAGCAAAATATAATATTTTGAAGCAAAAGAATTTTCTTCAGCTTAGGAAATCACTAGAAGTAATATTAACACAGCCATGTTAGTCTAAGGCGATATTACTAATACGAGACAATAGCATCACCGTACTAAGCACCGTTAAGCAATGTAAGCTTAATTCAAAGAAATGAAAAAACTTGTAAGTATTAATATAAAACAATAGTATTACTTTCATCATAACCCAATTACTTAAAGAGTTGCTTTAGTCCACAAGTTAGTCAACTAAAATAGTTAAGCACATAATAGTAGCGTTAACGTTAATTCCCAATCAAATAGTTAAGCACATAATAGTAGCGTTAACGTTAATTCGCAATCAAATAGTTAAACACATAATAGTAGCGTTCACGTTAATTCGCAATCAAATAGTTAAACACATAATAGTAGCGTTCACGTTAATTCCCAATCACATATCTCACTAACCAACATAACGTAAGTGTTTACACCGAACACACTTAACACACATTTATATAATCTGACTGACAGTCACAATCCCATTATAATACTTCACCCCGTCTTCCTCCAGCTGCAAGTTCACCTTCCCCAACTCCAAATGAGACTGATTTGAATGCCCACAACTCGGGTCTTATATACCAAACAATGATGGTGTAGGAACGAATCAGGAGGCGGGCAGGGGTGGTGCCTGCTCCAATCATTGCTCCTCGAGTCGCATAACAGGTGCCTGGTCCACTCACAGCTCCTGGCGTCGATCATACGTCATAGCATCGGTCATCGAGGTAGTTTGCAGGGTCCCCTATGACGCACGCAGGTGTGAAGGCTTGTTTGCAGGTATGCGGGCGAGCTGGTTTAACCACTCGCTCGTTCGCTCGCTAGTCTGCTTCACCGTTTGGGTAGTTTGGCTCCTTCAACTCTAATTCTAACTCTTAAATTAACATACAGGGCTCCGTATGTCAGAATATATATATATATACTGTGTGTATATATATATATATGTATAATTGTATATATAATATTATATGCAATGACACTGTGTTCGACTCACAATGTAAGATCCCGAGTTCGATTCCTGGGAAGGGCAGGACGGACTTTATGCTTCTGATATCCTATTTGTAATTAGGAACCTGAATTTAGTAGTCTTTTTGTACATGAACTTCCGGGAAATATAGTTGGCAACCTTTATACCTGAAGAACTAAACCTATTTTCCCACAACAGGAATATGTCATCGAGATGAGTTTAGTGAAAGCCTCCCGATTTTAACTTTATTGTACACACGCGCATTTAGATACACAGGCAGGCAAGCACCCACAGACACACACACTCTTTCCGCCATCCCGTGCATTATCGTAAAAATCAAACATTATTCATTGTAAAGGCGCGTTTCAATCTGCGACCAATCTGTTTTTTCGACCGACTTTCTGGCTGGAATATTGATTCTGCTCGTGAGGACAACGTGAGGCCAATCAGCGTTAAGGTCTAATTGGTATTAAGGCTCCCAGGTAACGAGGTAGTACAAGTGCATCATAACAGAAACGTTAATCAAGTTCTGGCTTGCCACGTAATTTGTCAATATCCTGAAAACAAAACAGAGATGAACTGGATACGACAATAATTATAGCGGGATAAATTATTATCACACACACACGAGTGTCGACCGTCATGGAGTCCTCTTGAGGTGGGAGTACATTAATGTACATATTGTATATATAGTTATACATTCCAGTGGTAAAGAGGGGGATGAGGAGACTGTATATGGGTGCGAGGGAGCTATAATAATGGACGGGTAAGAGAAGTGGCTCAATTATGACATTGAAGTGTAGACGCATAAAACATACATACAGAGAGAGACAGAGAAAGAATGTTAATATTGACTTACTGGATAATTTACCTACCAGTGGTTTTTTTTTCCCTCCGCCTCTTTGTTTAACGCTAACATTCTCTGGCTTCATTATGCAACAATTACGAAAGTTTTACCTTTACTATTGCCTCCAGCTAACATGGCGTATGTTTGCTTTAAGCGGAGTTTTCTAGTTTGTTCCCTAGACCTCCGTCATGCTTAAAATTACATCCCCTAGACCCCCTTTCATCATAAATGTTTACATTTTTCGGCCGGGTTCCTCATAAATTACAGGCTCGCTATTGCTCGCCAGGGCAAAATTGACACCTAAATGGAACGAACAATCTTTGAATTGACAACAATTAGGCGAAAGTTCTTAAAATGGTCAAACTAATGGAGCGAACGTCTTAAAATCTCAAAAAGCAATGGGCCTAAACATGAGGGAGAAAGGGATCCAGAAACAATAAATAAGTGCAAAGTACAGCACAAGTTAATTTACAATAATGGCATCCCTTCGAGACATCAGGATTTGAACCTGGAAACTTTAGATTACCAGTATAATATCAAGACCACTCCACCACACCCACCCTAATGGTAAATATTATATTACATTTTGCATTATCCTGACAGACATTAGATTTGAAGTATTTCGATTTGTTCTGTAATGAAATAGAATATGCCAACTCTTCTACATTAGTCATACATTCTTGCACTGGTCTATCTTTCCAGCTGGTATAATAATTTTTACCATCCTCTGTTGAAGTTGAAGAAAGTGTAATATCCTCTTCCTTTCTCCGCACCTGAAGGACCATCCATCACTTGCATTCAGGATTTTGGGGGCCTCTTACGTAGCAATTTCCCCGAGCCCCGAGCAAGATGTGAGTTTGTTATATAGGTTTGGTCTGTTGGAGGGTGGGTGGTAGGGATGTAGAAGGTGGGTTAGTGGGTGGATAGGTATGGGAAGGGTTTAGGGTTTGAGGTGGATGGTGAAGAGAGGGTGGTGGGGATGTGGAAAGTGGGTTAGTGGGTGGATATGTATAGGAGGACTTAGGGTTTGAGGTGGACGATGAGGGTGGTGATGGGGAAAGTAGGTTAGTGGGTGGATAAGTATGGGGAAGATTTAGGGTTGGAGGTGGATGTTGACGGTGGGTGGTGGGGATGCGGACGGTAGGTTAGTGGGTGGATAGGTATGGGAATGATTTAGGGGGTGAGGTTGAGTGTACGTCGGTAGGTTGAGGGGATGATGTAATGGGAAGATAACAGTGTCATATTTCAGCCCCGGCTTGCCCGGGGCTATATAGTATGTGTACCTGCGTCAAAGATGGTGGCCTATGACTTGTTTTGGATTATTTCTTGTTCTACTTGATCAGAGGTGGTGTGAAGATAAGAAAACCTTTTTATTTTTCACTGGATTAGTTAAGCTAGTATACTCCATTTTGCAGACAATGTCTGATAGATAAATTTATGCCAATTCGGCGCAAAAATGACATACCAAATCCTATCGAAGTAGATGATGAATTAATGTTGATGGTTACCGAGCTTGCTATATTACATAACCGAAATGTCTAATCTAAACATATATTGTATGTACAGTTGGCCAACTTAGTCCTGCGACAAAATGTTGTGGTGTGTGGAGGTGTGTGGCATTTCATCCTTAGTAAACAGCATAGTTTTATGAATGAATACTTCAAACCGAAAGGCGTGTAGAAGGAGGGACTTGATTGGTCGAGGTGAGAAACATCGTGAAGTTCAATTTTCTTTCATATTTGTATTATTGCAGGTTTAGTATAATTTCCAGAAAGACGTTGAGTATTAAGGAAAATTAAATACAGATTAAAGTAGAAAGACGGCCGGCCAATCAGCGTGCTCCTTTTTGCCGAGCCTTATGGCCAGATAACGTGGACATTCCAGGCATGACTTCCACCATCTGGACCCATCCTCGCTCTGCCAATCAAAAGGCTCCATTGTCGGAACCGAAATATGACCGTACAGCCTCATTCCAAAACTCGCTATCGGTCTTTCCACAGGCCGTCCCTTCGGATTGCAATATGTCAAATAATTCAGTGCCAGCCGTAGACTCCCGTAAGCCACTAAAAGATAATTGCAAATGACTTCCTGGGACATACTATGGAGAGAGAGAAGAAGAGACAAAAGTGAATATGCAGCTCGCGCGTGCCCAGCAGCAGCGAGCCACGCGTGTGTGCCAGCCAATCACAGCGCCCCGGGCCGGGCGGCAGGCCTATATTAACCCGTGGAGCTCCGGCTAATTTTGTAATGTTTGTTCACCAGAACCCGGCCGGTTTTCAAAAAATTGTTTTATTCCAGAAACAATAGCGAATGGGTTAGGAATGAAGGAAAAACCACGAAAAAACGCTCAAAAAGCTTAAAGAATGGTCCTACAGAGCCCCCGAAAACGTATTTTACAAGAGTACAAAATTGAAGGCAATTATCCCCAAAAAACAGGTTATTGCGCGCTCATGCGCACGCACATGGACTTTGAGAGTTTTCAACCATCGGCACGGTTGCGTGGGATACGTACACAGTTCCCATACAAATCTGAGACCTCTTGAGTGGCTACACCTGAGGTTACGGTCGGCGCAATTAGGGTGACGCGCCAGACGCGTCTCTGGGGCTGTGCGTTACATACATCGCCGACGCGTCAGACGCGTCGCTGGGGCTGTACGGGTTAAGAGGGGGGGAGAGGAGCTCCCGGTCAGCAACACCTCTACCCACTCTCACCATGGCCACCCAGGAACAACCCACCACCTTTTCTGGCGTGGTAAAGTGGTTCCATGTGAAAAGTGGGTATGGATTTATCACCAGAGAACGAGACCAAGCACTTTTTCATCCACCGAAAGAACATTGTGCCTAACAACAAATGCACAACTGTTTCACTAGGTGAAGAGAGAAAGTGGAATTCACCATCATCAAGCGAAGGAAGGGCAAGGAGGCAGTAAGAGTGACAGGACCCCAACGCAGACCTGTTTGGGGCTCCTTACTCCATCAAGCAAGGCAGAAGCGACCCACTACCACCGGAGTCAGTCTGGCCTAAAGACTGACATCATCACAGTCATCGTCCACACAGCAATTGCGCTTGCTGGGGATGATCGAGGCCGACTTGCTGTTCTTCTGCCTGCTCTACTAGCTGCCACGACCTGCCCACCATAGTCATCCCTCCAGATCTCCTTGCCCGATCAACAGCAACCGAGAAACCGCCCAAAAAGAAGCCTACCAACAACCCGAAGACTCAACTCCTGCCTCGACCACTTTGCCTTCAGAAGACTCCAACATCTACAGCTTCAACAACAACCAAGGAGAAGGCCCCACCATCAACATCAACACCATCAACACCAGTCAACGTCGCCGCACCAGTAGCAGCCTCGACTCCAGCACCTGCCACCATTGAACATCCGGTGCCAGCCTCCTCCTCTGCCGACTACTCCGAGTGCACCATAGGAGAAGATGTCGACGTGGAGGAGATGAAATAAGATGATGGAGACGTCGACTTGAGAGCCACCGCCAGCGAGCTTCAGGAGACCTTCAGCGAGCTGACCAAGAAGATCAAGGCGGCTGCAGCAGAAGGAAAACCTCTCTCACCAGCCTTCAAGAAACAGTTATCCAAGTGTCTGCACCAGAGAAGCCTTCTTAAATGTCTGGAAAAAGAATAACACCATCGGGTTCTTCACCACCACCATCTCCCACCTTCATCTTGCACTCACCACCCCCAGCCCCCTTCTTGGCAAGCCACCTGAATCTCATTAAAGAATACGCTAACGATTACAATTCAACCCCAACCCAAGTACTCAACTCAGGCACGTTGGGTCAAGCCCCGACACCCTATTTTCTCTCACTATTACCACTCTCTCTCCTACTTAACCAATAAAAACTCCCTTCTTTCACCCTCACCCACCTTTTCTATATTCATTCATTCATTCATTCATTCAGCTCCCGGTTCATTCAGGCACCCGGCACCCACTGAGGTAGCTTGCCACAGCCCAGCCTCTCCCTCTTCCCAGGGCACCTCAGGAAACTTGGCTTACCCAACTACAGCCTTCCAGCCCACCTCCACAGTTCCCGTGAATACTCCCTCGGGCCTGGCCTCACTCTCACCTACGTGGAGATTACACCACCAGTATCCCTCCGCCTGGTGCCACATTGCTGGTTTACTCACCTGTAGCCAGACAATTCAAGAGGGGCGACAGGTAGTAGCTGAGAGTGACCGTTTCCAAGAGATAAAGAGAAAGAGAGAGAGATCATGTTAACTGACCCAGTGGTTACCCCTAAATAATTAATGTGTTCTTATTAGAACAGACTAAAGAGAAATAAACTTGATTTACGAAACAAATAAAGGGATGATGTGTTCATAGAGTATTAGTGTTTATTGATAGAGAAGGTTCCATGCCATTAGCTACCAAATAGATAGGATCTTATAGGACGAGAATTAATTAAAGTAAGAGGGATTGAGATTTGAAAGCAACTATAGGGTCCAGTGGGAATAATAGGTAGTTGCGGATAGATGAGCTTCAGCTTAGGGAGATAGATATATATATATATGTGAAGGACACAAGTCAGAGTATTAGGGAAATATATATATATAGGAAGGACACTAGTCCAATAATTATACTATATCTTATGTTGTGGAGGAAATTGAATTAATAGTCTTATTAATGGTTAGTCCGTCGGTTGAGCGGCGATAGAGAATAAGCCTAAAGTAGAATCTTTGAATTAGTAAGGAAGTATCTATTGCGTTAAGATATTACCTACGTATCCGGGAATAAGTGTAACGGATAAAGAGTTCAATATCGTGAGATAAAAATTATATAATTTGTGGGGAATTAAGTGGTCTACAGGCCAGAGTTGTATTCAGGTGTTGTATTGTATTTGGGTTGAGATATTGCGTTGTATTAACTCCTTGCGACATATATGACGCGATCGCGTCATATGGAACTTATGACCAAAAACTCGTATGACGTGATCGCGTCATATGGACTTATCTACATGCCTCTCCAATAAGTCCATATGGCGCACTAGCGTCATATGGGGCTCAGTAAGTCCGGTAAGTTAGATGAAGATCTGTCGGTTGGTGGCAACCCCAGGTTCCTCCGACAATTCTAACGGCCAGCAGTGTGGTTTTGACAGTTGTGTGGTATAGTGGCAATGATACCGGGCGCCCGCCTCCGTGGACTTACTGGAACATAATTTGTCTGAAGGAGTTAAGAGAATTTATGTTCAGGTGTAACGGACTATGCGTTCGATGCTGTACAGGGGTGGTGAAATAAAGATTATATTATTTGTGGGGAATTAAGTGGTCTACGGGCCAGTGTTGTATCTAGGTATTGTATTGTATTAGGAGGATTTATGTTCGTAACGCCCCGGTCTTATAGATAGACATCCAGGGGCTCGGTAAAGGTTATATTATTTAGGAAATAACATTTGTGATTTAGTTTTACGGATAAGAGTCTTTTTGTCAGAGAAGCCCTGGTCTCTTAGTTAGACATCCGAGGGCATTTTAAAATTATTAGTTGAGTGGTAACTTGCAATGGATCGAAGTCGAAGTGAGTCATTACCTGAATAGCGGGAATCCAAGTAGATGGTAACGGGAGCTCTCGAGTTCCAATGTACTATCTGGTGTGGGTCAACGAACTATTCAATTTGTGTATTGAACTCATTTCGGCCCGAACAGGAAGTGGGTTACTGGACCCGTGTTAGCTTAAGAGTTGGGCTTTTAAATAAATATACAAAACTCCAACAACTGTCTAATTATTCCCCCACCTTATTAGTGTGCTTGAACTTAGAAATTTAAGTACAACATTTTGGTGGCAAGCGGTGGGATTAGACAAATTGTTGGGTTGAGTATAAATTATCTAGCAAAACCGACATAATGGCGACAGTATTACCGTTCAGAGTATGGGAAGAGGGGAAAGAAGAAATTGAGCTATGGATTGAACAAATAGAATGTCAATTCACTCTACTTGAGGTAGGAGATGATGGGAAAAAAATCGCCTATGGAAAGGCACACTTAGGCAAGGCCCTAAACGACATAAGAGTACGTCTAGAGGGACTAGTATCGTGGGCAGAAGTGAAGGCCGCTCTAATCGAGGAGTTTGGCCGAGAAACCTCCACAAGGAAGGCCCGAGAGAAACTTAGGACGATGAAACTGGACAGCCAGAATGTGAGAACCCCGAGGAGGGGAATCACGAAGTATGTCAAACTCGCGTTTCCACACATGGACCAAGAGAGTCAAGAAACAGAAATTAGGGAGATCATGATTCAAGTGTGTCCTGTGAAAGTGAAGAAACACTGCATCATTCATGAAGTGACTACCACAAAGGAACTCATGGAGGTGATCAAAAAAGTGATGTAAGCCCGAGAAATAAGAGACGAGAAAAAGAAAGGGGAAGAGGAGAACCCGAACAAAGGGTATCCCAAAACAATTGTCCGATGTTTTGTATGTAGGCAAACCGGACACCTAGCTAGGAACTGTTCTAACCGACCCCCTACTCAAACCCCTAGATCTAACTCAAGGCCCCCACTCCAAAATGATCGACCCCTACCCAGGGTGACCGACCCAAACCAGGAAGATTGCTCCCGGTCGAGTACCAAGAGATAGAAACCAAACTGGAAGTCACAATGCCAGAAGAGGAAGTAAATTTTCCCCTAAACATCACTTAGAAGGGCGATATAGTGAGCTTAATATCTTAGGGAGACATACGCCTTGTGAAACTATCGTAATCAATGGGAAAGCCGCGAACATGTTAATTGACACGGGGGCTAATAGAAGCTGTCTTTTGGAGAAACAACCAAGAGAAATAGGGACATTACAGCAGACTAGTATTCAGTTGTCAGGAGCTGGTGGTCAACCATTGACTATCCTGGGGAGAACTAATTCGGTAGTGATACAGTGGAAGGGAATTAAATTCACCACTAATTTTTGTGTACTATCGGGGAAATCTAATAGCGGAGTTGATGGGTACCTGGGAATTGACCTTATGAGCCAGTTGGGGGTAACTATACAGTGTGGGCCGAAAGAGACAACAACGACCGTCCGACCACAGATGGTAGCTACCACGGGAAAACTTTCTATTCCCCCTAGATCTTGGAGAATGATAGAGATTCCTAAGCCCCAGGGAATGACAGCCGGGATTTTTTAACCTGATTCCCAGAATAAAGTAAGAATATCCCCCACCTTTATTACTACCGAGCAGAGGAGACTAGTCCTTGCTAACTTTGGCGATGAGACGATCAGTTATCAGAAGGTAACACTCTTAGGACAAGTTACACCCGCACAACCCACCACCATTGGAACAAACAGACCTGTTAATTTACCTGAAATCCCGAAACAACTGACGTCCGACCAGGCCACTACCTTACATGAATTACTGTGGTCTTACAGAGACATCTTTGCTCAAGATGAAGGGGTCCACGGCTCAGCCCGAACCCGACACACCCACGAGATCCATATTCAAGGGCCCCCTATTAGACAACCATACCGACGACAAAATCCCATCATGAGACAAAAAGAAAAAGAACAAGTCGAAGAGATGCTGAAACAAGGATTAGTAGTGGAATCCTACAGTCCGTGGTCATCTCCCGTAGTCTTGGTAAAAAAGAAAGATGGGTCCACTAGGTTCTGTGTAGACTATAGGAAATTAAATGATGTCACCATCAAAGATGCCCAACCTCTACCTCGCAAGAATCATTAAATGGGTCAACCTGGTTCTCTATCCTAGACTTACAAAGTGGGTATTGTCAAGTACCAATTAGGCCAGAGGACCAGGAGAAAACCGCATTTGCCACAAGCGAAGGGAAATTGTATCAGTTTACGGTTTTGCCCTTTGGAGTTTGTAATGAACCAACCAGTTTGACTAGGGTCATGGACGAAGTACTGAGGGGGTTGGCATGGAAGACTTGCTTAGCTTACCTAGATGACATTATTATTTTGTCAAATAGCTGGGAAGAACATATTATGAACCGAGTACAAGAGGTATTGGAGAGAATTAGGAGGGCGGGACTAAAATTAAAGCCGTCTAAATGCCAACTAGGGGCACGCGAGGTGGCATACCTAGGGCATGTAGTTTAAAAAAAAGGTATCCAACCGGACCCCCTCAAGGTCAAAGCTATCGCAGAAATTACACCCCCTACCACTGTAAAAGGGATCCAAGCGTTTCTGGGATGGCTTCCTATTATCGGAGATTTATACCAAATTTCTCGAAAATTGCTCGACCCATGACCAACAGATTGGAAAAAGGGCGAAGGTTTGACTGGGATCAGGATTGTCAAACAGCATTTGATCACTTGAAGGAAAAACTCACTTCTAACCCTGTAGTCTGTCACCCCGACTTTACTAATCCCTTTCAACTATATACCGATGCTTCCGATGAAGGACTAGGCGCTGTCTTAGCTCAGAGAGTTGACGGGAAAGAGGGCATAGTGGCATGTGCCAGCCGGACGCTAAACAAGGGCGAGAAAAATTACAGCGTCACCAAAAAGGAATGTCTAGCTCTAGTTTGGGCTGTGCAGTATTTACGTTCCTATTTAGTCGGGGTCCATTTCGAAGTTAACATGGACCACCATAGTTTGCAATGGCTCTGAAAGATGAAAACGGAAGATGAGTTATTTGTTAGGTGGAAGGGGATCTTGGAAGAATATTCTTTTGACGTTACACATAGACCGGGAAAATTGCACACTAACGCCGATGGCCTATCTAGATTACCGGTAGCCGCCGTTCTACCCCCTTTACCTGGCCAGGAACAGACTAATCCGGGGTGTAGAGACAAGTTAAAATTTTCCGAGGGAGCCTGGAGGGATTCCAAGGATCGGGTGGTGTTAGATTATCTTGAGGCCAAACACATGATACAACTCCTTCACGGTCAAGAGGGGAGGGAGGCTCATTTGGGACAGTCTCGAGTCCTGAAGCAATTTAACCTAAGACGTGCGCATGGGGGGTATGAGACACCACACGCCTGTGCGCACGTATTTGAGCTGTTCCCATCACTAACATCGTTATTTTACCATAAATAGCATTAATACTTATCCATATGCGCCTATTTTACGTTGATTATAAAGGTATTAACCTGTTACAGCAATAAAACAAGTGGAAACAGCGTTTGGATGGTCAAAATCGGCGATACAGGCCGGGAGTTACATAATGTATGGCTGAGGCAACCTCCCTCCCCTCCTCCCCTCCCCTAGTCTGGAGAGAGATTGTCGATCGATACTCTTTCTCTCTCTCTTGCACTCGCTTGGTAACAGTGATGACAACGCCCTGCTTGCAACTCGCTAATGTTAGCACGAAAATAGACCACATAATAAGGGAATAACAGGGTAAAAGAGGTGATAACTGAAGGAGGGGAGGGAAGTGGGGAAGGAGGGGATGTGGAGGAGTGATATTTGGCATTGCCCAGGGGCAAAAAACAAAAATGGGTTCAAGTTTTTTGGGGGTGTTTTAAATGGATTTGTTTAGGCCCAGGATCTTAAGAGTCTTCCCGCAGTCGCCCGGGGAAACTCTTAAGAGTCTTCCCGCACTTGCCGGGTTAATGAAAGGTACTGGACTTCAAGAGCCGACCAAATTGTCAAAGAAGTCATTCAAAATTGTTTGGGATGTCAGAGAGGGAAGGATGGCCGAGGACCTAAACAGTCGCCTGGACATATTCTAGCAGGGAAACCATGGGAGAAATTATCGGTGGACATTATGGGACCTCTACCTAGACAGACGAACAAAAGGTATATTTTGACCTGTGTTGACGTCTTCTCCAAGTACACGGTTGCTTGTGCCATCTCGGACAAGAGAGCCGAAACCGTAGCTAAGGTTATCCTGGAGAAAGTTATCTTTGTGTATGGAACACCGGGCTGTATTCTGAGTGATAGGGGGAAAGAGTTTAATAATGTAATTTGGCAACACTTGGGGGACACTTTGAGCTACCAGATCCAACACACGTCTCTGTATCATCCCCAAGGGAATGCGGTGTGTGAAAGGAACCACAAGGTACTAGCTAATTGTGTCCGGGCTAGTCTGAGCTCACAGGGGGAAGAAATATCCCGAAACTGGCCTGAACTACTGCCCGAAATGATCTGTGGAGTGAATACCACGATTTGTAGGACTACTGGGTATTCTCCCTACGAAATTATTTTCGGAATCACTCCAGAATTGCCTCAGGAAAGTCATTTTCCCTATCCCATTCATTCCACCAAGTACTCACAACCGGAACAATATCTGAAAGAGAAGGGGGAGCGAAGACGACAAATTCACATTCATGTGACGCTGCAACAGCCTACTAAACTGAATCCTAATAACCCATATTACCGAGGGGAATATATTCTAGTGAAGAGACATAATCCCACCCGAACAGCGAAACTAGAGGAGAAGTACGAGGGCCCTTTCAAGATTGTTGAAATAAACGGGCCATATCAGGTATTGTATGTACATCACGGAGGTATTGTGTCGGCTACGCACATCCGCCATACCAAAAGGTACGAGGGTATTTTACCCACAGACCTGAGCGACTGGAGTGAGGGGGAAGAAAGTGAGGGAGAATTAGAATCTTGGGCAGATCTCCCAAATAATTGTTCAAGTGGTCACCACCAGGAAGGTAATAATTCAAGAGGTAGAGATAATAAGGTATTCCCGTTCTGGGGGTCATTCAATAATAAGCAAACCGAGAGTCTTTCCGAGTCGGAAGGGGGCGAAGAAGCCAAGGAGGTTACTATGGGTGGAGAGAGGGAATATTCTGGATTCACCCGCGACGATAAGTCTACGGTCTCAGACAGCGAAGTTTCAGTTACCCCGGGAGATTTTTATGAAACTCTAAGTGGTGAGGAAGAACATTTTCGGGCAGAAGTGAGTAAAGAGACAGTATTCCCTTGGGATAAAACTCCACCGGATTCGTCGGTACCTAAGTTTGATAAAACACGAGGGAACCAACCGACAGGCTCTCCGGAGAACTCTCAGCCAATAGGCCCCACGGAAACTATTATCCGAAGTGGTAGAATTAGCCGTCCACCAATACGGTACCCGGACGAGACTAGAAATAAGACCCCCAAGGCGCGAGCTTGCCAGTTGAAAGGCACCATGCCTCTCCCAACTGATCCCCAATACTGGCTCCGTCGACTAATAGCCATTGTCGACGGAAAAGGACAAAGAGTGCAGACTACCCGATCTTTTAAGCAGTTTCTCAGTAAGCCGGGGCAAATTTTGTTGGCTAAAACTGCGGTTGGGAACCAGAATCCTGCAGTACAGCTACACAAGTGCAATTGCGAAAATGGTGAAATGGTGGAGGGGCGGAGCGAGGGCCACGACTACAAGGGCGTAGTGTTGCGGCGATCAGGAGCTCGCCTTAATTTGGTAGGAGATGATAAAGTAGAAAGACGGCCGGCCAATCAGCGTGCTCCTTTTGGCCGAGCCTTGTGGCCAGATAACGTGGACATTCCAGGCATGCCTTCCACTATCTGCACCCCTCCTCGCTCTGCCAATCAAAAGGCTCCATTGTCGGAGCCGAAATATGTCCGTACAGCCTCATTCCAAAACTCGCTATCGCTCTCTCCACAGGCCGTCCCTTCGGATTGCAATATGTCAAATAATTCAGTGCCAGCCCTAGACTCCCGTAAGCCACTAAAAGATAATTGCAAACAACTTCCTGGGACATACTATGGAGAGAGAGAAGAAGAAGAGACAAAAGTGAATATGCAGCTCGCGCGTGCCCAACAGCAGCGAGCTACGCGTGCGTGCCAGCCAATCACAGTGCCCCGGGCCGGGCGGCAGGCCTATATTAAGGGGGGGGGGGGGGGGAGCTCCCGGTTCATTCAGGCACCCGGCACCACTGAGGCAGCTTGCCACAGCCCAGCCTCTCTCTCTTCATAGGGCACCTCAGGAAACTTGGCTTACCCTACTACAGCCTTCCAGCCCACCTCCACAGTTCCCGTGAATACTCCCTCGGGCCTGGCCTCACTCTCACCTACGTGGAGATTACACCACCAGTATCCCTCCGCCTGGTGCCACATTGCTGGTTTACTCACCTGTAGCCAGACAATTCAAGAGTGGCGACAGGTAGTAGCTGAGAGTGACCGTTTCCAAGAGATAAAGAGAAAGAGAGAGAGATCATGTTAACTGACCCAGTGGTTACCCCTAAATAATTAATGTTTCTTATTAGAACAGACTAAAGATAAATAAACTTGACTTACGAAACAAAATAAAGGGATGATGTGTTCATAGAGTATTAGTGTTTATTGATAGAGAAGGCTCCATGCCATTAGCTACCAAATAGATAGGATCTTATAGGACGAGAATTAATTAAAGTAAGAGGGATTGAGATTTGAAAGCAACTATAGGGTCCAGTGGGAATAATAGGTAGTTGCGGATAGATGAGCTTCAGCTTAGGGAGATAGATATATATATATATGTGAAGGACACAAGTCAGAGTATTAGGGAAATATATATATATAGGAAGGACACTAGTCCAACAATTATACTATATCTTATGTTGTGGAGGAAATTGAATTAATAGTCTTATTAATGGTTAGTCCGTCGGTTGAGCGGCGATAGAGAATAAGCCTAAAGTAGAATCTTTGAATTAGTAAGGAAGTATCTATTGCGTTAAGATATTACGTACGTATCCGGGAATAAGTGTAACGGATAAAGAGTTCAATATCGTGAGATAAAAATTCTATAATTTGTGGGGAATTAAGTGGTCTACAGGCCAGTGTTGTATTCAGGTGTTGTATTGTATTAGGATGATTTATGTTCGTAACGTCCGGTCTTATAGATAGACATGCAGGGGCTCGGTAAAGGTTATTTTATTTAGGAAATAGCATTTGTGATTTAGAGTTACGAATAAGTCTTTGGTCAGAGAAGCCCTGTTAGTTAGACATCCGAGGGCGTTGTAAAATTATTAGTTGAGTCTGGTAACCTGCAATGGATCGAAGTCGAAGTGAGTCATTACCTGAATAGCGGGAATCCAAGTAGATGGTAACGGGAGCTCTCGAGTTCCAATGTACTATCTGGTGTGGGTCAACGAACTATTCAATGTATTGAACTCATTTCGGCCCGAACAGGAAGTGGGTTACTGGACCCGTGTTAGCTTAAGAGATGGGCTGTTAAATAAATATACAAAACTCCAACAACTGTCAAATTATTTCCCCACCTTATTCGTGTGCTTGAACTTAGAAATTTAAGTACAACAAACTGTATACACATTTTAATTTATTTACACACCAATAACAATGCATGGAAACAATTGCAGATAGCTTGCGAACCAATTATGCTGTAGTGTTGTGATATTCACCCTTAGAAAGAGCATATTTACCGATTCCGGTGATATATACCGTTATAAACGAATCCGAGCAAATACCTCAACGCCGAGGTCGGGAACTGCTCGGAGCCCAGCGTTTGGCCGTGGTGGGGCGACGGATGAAAAGTAAATATTCGCATTTTTGCCCATTTATTCCAAATATTCTTAGAGCAAAAAGTATTTGTCTTAGATTTGTTGTTGTTGTATTCTCTTCCTCATTATCTTGGCTATTCATACAGACTAAATTGAAAACTATAGACCTTGTAACCAAGAAATAAATCGAACATTTTATACCATATCCTAGTTCAGTCAGTGACAGGAGAAGGTTGTGTTAATCTGAGCTCCTGCCCGGACAACTTACCAGTGACATTTAGTGACCATTACACCTACCTGTGTTTGGGGGCAGTGCACTCGTGTTATATAAAAGTGTTATAGCTCAGTTTTTAGCTGTTAGTTTACTTGTTATTGTTTTTCTGTACTTAGTTTCTTGCTCCTCGCTAAGCTTATTGGGATCATGGCAGGTATGGAGTGCGAGTCTCTAACTGATCTGCATCATCTTATTCTCCAGGTAAGAGAGGAGATGGTTGTGGTGAAGGAAGAGGTCTTGGCTCTAAGGGAGGTTAATGTTAAACTTCAGAGGGAAGTGGATTTGATTAAAGATGAAAATCTAGCTTTCAAGCTTAGCCAAGAGGAAATAAAGTCAAGTAAGGGGAAAAAGGGAGGAAGTTGATGAAAAAATTGTATTCATGGCAGGTTGTTAAAAATACGGGTGGGAAAGTCACACTCAAGAAGCAGGATAGTAGAATAGGTATGAGTGTGACAAATACATTCTCTCCTTTGCGAGACGAATGTGAGGGAAAAGATAGTCAGGATAAGGGAGGGATAACCGAAGTGCCTGCCGCCGACTCAGCTCCAACCTCTGACGCTGTGCTACCTACCACCACCACTACCCCCACCACCACCACCACCAAGGGAGCTTCTGCCACCACCGGGGGTTCTCCAACTGCAGCTGCTGGATCCTCCCGAGGGAAAGGTAAGTCTGTGTCCCGAGAAGGTAAGTCTGTGTCGATTGTGGGCGACTCCATGGTAAGACATTTAGTTAGGGCTACCCGCACTAAACTTAGGAAGGTTGTGTGTCTGCCTGGCCATGGAGTTGGGAGGGTTTTAGAGAAGATGGACCACATCTTGGAAGATAGTGGAGATAACCCCATTATCTGTCTCAGTGCCGGAAGTAACGATGTTGGTAAGGGTAGAAGTGAGGAACTGCTGCAGCAGTATCGGGATGTGTTAGATAAAGTTAGGATGAAGGGAGGGATCCCTGTAGTACATTGTATCCTACTCAGAAGAGGAGTTCCCAAGGAATGGACATCCAGGGCGATTGGTGTCAATTGCCGTTTGGAGAAATATTGCAAAGAAAAAGCAATACCATTCATTGATAACTGGGATAGTTTCTATGGGAGAGATGGGATGTACGCAAGGGATGGGGTTCATCTTTCACGGTTAGGGGTTTCTACATTAGCTAGTTCTTTAGATAGGGTGGTTGTGGGGTTTTGAACAGAAATATTGAGAGTGTAAATGAGAGGTTAAATGGAACAATTTTAGCGTCAGGCGAAAGCGATAAGGATATTCAGTCTCATGCTAAAAATGATGACTATAATGCAAATGATAGTAGTGATGGTGCAACGGAAGATGGAAATGTCGCTAAAAACAAAGGTAAATTAGGTATAAAGAAAAGAAGTAAATTGAGAGTATATTACACAAACTGTAGGAGTCTATGTAACAAAATGAACGAACTTAGATCCCTTGTTAGCAAAGAAAATATAGACATAATAGCGCTAACTGAAACGTGGATTAATACAGAAACCAGGCATTTTTTAGCAGAATTTGATATACCAGGATATAGTTTGTTTAAATATGACCGAACAAGTAAGAGGGGTGGCGGTATAGCTGTGTTTGTCAGGAGTACATTAAAAAGCTGTATTAAATCAGGTATTAGACTAAATAACGATAATGAAAGTGTTTGGGTAGAGGTTAACGGAGGTAGTGAGACCATAGTTATTGGAGTTATGTATAGACCGCCAAATATGAGTAGAAATGACGGAACGTCATTATGGGAGGAAATTAAAAATGGCATCAAGGTTTAGCAATGTGTGCATTATGGGGGATTTTAATTTTCCGAATATAGATTGGCAGCATCAAATAGGAGACTCTGATTCTGAGGAGTTTATAGAGGTAGTACAAGATAGTTTTTTATTTCAATTCATAGATACGCCGACTAGAGGTAATAATATTCTCGATTTAGTTTTCAGTAACAATGAACATATGGTAAATAATGTAGAGATAGGGGACCACCTAGGAAATAGTGACCACAATTCTGTGTATTTTAATATACAATGGAAAGGTAATACCAGAGAGAATACAATATTAATACCTGACTTTAGAAAAGCCAATTATGGTGGGTTAAGAAGAGCCCTATTAGCGGACCCTATGGTCAAAAAATTAAGTCGATCCAGGTGTCCAAATGAGTGTACCCCTTCTCAGGCACCTGTCATCTTAAGTCAGGAAGAGACGTCAACCTTGGTAGATACATACGATAATTTTATCAAGTCAGTATTCAATGCACAAAATAAATACATCCCCAAAAGAAAATTTAGATCAACACAGAACCAACCCAAATGGATGAATAATAGACTATTAGATCTTCTAGGACAAAAGAGAGGAATATATAGAAAAATTAGAAAAGGCGAAATTCACTTACTTGCTTACTATCAGAATCTATCAAGACAGGTAAAAAAGGATATTAGGAAAGAAAAAAGAAATTATGAAATTAAGGTTGCCAATGACTCAAAAAATAATCCTAAAGCTTTTTACCAACTATATAAATCCAAGGTTAGAGATGTAATTGGTCCCCTTAAAACTTCGATAGGAGAAATGACAGAAAATTATTTAGAAATGTGCAGTACATTAAATAGTCAATTTCTTTCCGTTTTCACTAATGCAAATTTGGCACAGTTTCCAGAAGTCCGTAAGGTATATAGCGATAGTATAGAACATAGGTTAAGTACGATTACAATAAGTAGAAACGATGTGCTTAAGGAAATTGACAGACTGAAACCTCATAAATCGCCTGGTCCTTATGAGGTATATGCTAGAGTATTAAAAGAATGTAGGGATGAGTTAAGTTACCCATTAACATTTTTATTTAACAAGTCATTGGAGACAGGTATAGTTCCAGAAGCTTGGAAGCTTGCAAACGTAGTTCCGATCTTCAAAAAAGGTGACAAATCAATAGCATCCAATTACCGTCCCATTAGTGTTACATCAATCATAGGAAAGCTACTAGAGTCAATTATTGCTAGTAAAATTAGAAACCACTTAGATACATTTAATTTAATAAATTCTTCTCAGCATGGATTCACTCAGGGACGTTCTTGCCTTACTAATTTGCTTAGTTTTTTCTCAGAGGTATATGAAGCAGTAGATAATGACAAGTCATATGATATAATATATTTAGATTTCAGTAAAGCTTTCGACAGAGTCCCCCATGAGAGATTGATGAGAAAGGTTGAGGCGCATGGAATAGGTGGTACGTTGTTGGGATGGATTAGGTCATGGCTAATTGGTAGGAAGCAGAGAGTCAGCATAAATGGTACCAAGTCAGAATGGGGAGCAGTCAAAAGTGGTGTCCCCCAGGGATCTGTATTAGGTCCTCTGTTGTTTGTTATATACATAAATTACCTTGATTTAGGTATAACTAGTAGGATAAGTAAATTTGCAGACGATACCAAAATGGGGAGAACAATTGATTCAGATAGAGATATAGAGTGCCTCCAAAGGGATCTAGATACCTTACACGAATGGTCAGTAAATTGGCAGATGAAGTTTAACATTGACAAATGCAAGGTATTAAAGATAGGGAAGATGCATACAAATGTTAAATATAAACTAGCTAATGTGGAATTAGAAAACTCGAATTGTGAGAAAGATCTAGGTGTGTTTATAGCAATGATTTGAAGCCTAGACAACAGTGTATAAGAGTTCGAAACAAGGCAAACAGGATTCTCGGGTTCATCTCAAGGAGTGTGAGTAACAGAACTGCTGATGTTATCTTAAAACTTTACTTGTCATTAGTGAGACCCCATATGGATTATGCTGTTCAATTTTGGTGTCCTTATTACAGAATGGACATAGATTCATTGGAGAGAGTACAACGTAGAATGACAAAAATGATCCATAATATTAGAAATCTTCCGTATAAAGAAAGGTTGAAAAAATTAGGCTTACATTCGTTAGAGAGACGCAGAGTTAGAGGGGATATGATAGAGGTGTTCAAGTGGGTTAGTGGGATTAACGAAGGGGACATGACAAATGTACTAAAGCTCAGTGATAGCGAAAGAACTCGTACCAATGGTTTCAAATTAGATAAATTTCGTTTCAGAAAAGATATAGGCAAATATTGGTTTGGTAACAGAGTTGTAGATGGGTGGAATGGACTACCAAGTGCTATAGTGGGATTAAAAACGATAGGGAGCTTTAAGATAAAATTGGATAAGCATATGGACGAGAAGGGTTGGGTGTGAAGGGGGATCAGCAGGGTTGGGCCAATCAGCGCTCTGCAGACCCCCGTAATCCTGCGTTAATCTCTAACCGTTTTGGTAAGATGATCCTCAGGGTATTAGAGTGTTGAGCCTATAATTGGGCTTTGTAATTGGGGTTGTGTGGGACAGGGATCTGCCTTGCTTAGGCCAATCGGCTTTCTGCAGACTCCCATTTTCTTATGTTCTTATGTTCATATCATGCAAAATACTACTCTTTTCGTTTCCTACTGCTAACATTATTTGCTGATATTCTCTTAGACTTTATCACTATCGTACAAACCGTTTTCTCTGTATATAATTGTGGAATATGTTTATCTATTCTCTCTATCTATCTATATTCTCAGGCCCAATTCCCACGTTTCCTATTTTTTTATTTGTATTTTCTATTTTGTTTTGTATTATTTTTTGTTTTCTTGGGGGTGGCCGACTCAAGACAGAGCAAGAACAGGGAAAACACAAAACACAAGACAAAACAACGAAATAACACAGACAAAAAACAAAATTCACACACATCTAGGTCACCCTGGAGAATACCCAGAGACTAGGGTCACCAAGGTCGCTCCAGCACTCGCCCGGCCCCCGACCACCCGAAGAGGCTCCGATCTCGGCAGGCAGATATGCAGCGGGGCCAAAGCCACAAGCCCGCCCACCACACTTCCAGGCGACCCTTCATATCAATCGTCCCCCCGGGCCAGGCGCTTGATGGACTATTAACTAGTCCAACTTGCGCCCGACCCCCTCCCCCAAATGACCACTGTTCAATCAACTATTCACAAGCATTCTCCATTCATTCCTGTTTATTACCACTTCCTTGCTGATCTATAGTCATTCCTCTATCATCCAAAGCTTGTCTTACACAGGGTCTCCATCTCAATGGGGGTCTTCCTGCCCTTCTATCTCCCCTTGTATCTGACTCACATATTTCTTTGTAAGCCTTTTCATCTCCCATTCGTTCAACATGACCATACTAGCTCAGCACCCTTCTGTCCACTCTGGCGGACAATTGTTCCTGCTGCCCCGCTCTCCTACGTATATATTACAAGTAATTACAAGTAATTAAAAGTATTACAAGTAATATTATCTGAAATAACGTATGCATTCAATATCTAGTTATTAATACATCGCCTGCATAGGCTATCACACCATTCTATGAGATCGTACAGTAAATCATTTGTGTATGTATATATCTCACAAAATGTCATATATACTGTAGATGAATTTAAAAATTAATGGCGGGAGTATACCCTCTTGTGTTATACCTTCCTCTGAGTTTATAGAATAGAACCATCCATGCTATTCCCTTACACTATTCCTTACAACTATTCCCTTACACCACTATTCCCTTACACCACTATTCCCTTACACCATTACACCACTATTCCCTTACACTATTCATTCCCTTACACCACTATTCCCTTACACCACTATTCCCTTACACCACTATTCCCTTACACCACTATTCCCTTACACCACTATTCCCTTACACCACTATTCCCTTACACCACTATTCCCTTACACCACTTCAGTATACTAGTTGCGCTGGTATTGTATCACCACAAACAAAATGCCAGGGGGAAAATATTGTTCTAAATTGTTATCTAATGAAGAATGGTCACCTTATCCAAAGACCTTTAAAAAAATGAAAAGTAAATAATGCCAAGTTACTGAAAGGAGTAAACCCGAGCACACCACCACGTTACGTACTTCAGGTGTGAAAAATGTTACCTCGACGATTGCGTGCGATATAGCAAGGTTGGAGTCATTATGTGGGTTCCAACTACCAATATGGGGAGGACAAGGGCATAAATGTTAATAGTGTAGGGAGTGGTGGCGGGAGTTGTTGAGGGTGTATTGGATTATTGGGTGGTCTGTTGTGTATGGATGTGTGTGTTCCTGACAGAGAGAGAGAGAGAAAGGGATAAATATTGTGTTTCTTTCTACAATTCTGTATGTACTCAAATTTCAGATTGAATAAGTGTTAAAGTGAATGCACTTATTTATATGTCTGTTTGTCTATGCTTGTCTATGTTCTGTATAAATTAAATGTATTCTATGCGTAGATGTCACCCGTGCTAAGAGTGTGTGATTGATAGCATTGTTGAGGAAATACTTGCTCATACCACAACATACTACACATCTAACTTGTGCACAAAAATAGTGTACCACAAATTTCTGACTCAAACACACACACAAAGCACTCTTCACATAACACCTCTCTCAATCTCAAACACACACACACACACACACACACACACACACAAACTCCTACACACACACACACACAGTAATTATGTTAAAGGGGTGAGAAACAGACTTTACCTATTTTCATTTTTGAACTGTAACGTAATTTGAACGTTGGAGTACAATCATTATAATATATGCCATTTCTCGCCAGATTATACTAAACAGAACATGTGGGTTGAATGGCATTTCTAAGCAAATCAACAGATCTTATAAACAGTAATAACCGCTTTCGTAAACAATTAGACATAATGTAGTCCATTTTATCAATTATAATGCTATTACTGGTGTAGAACAGGTAATAGACGATTGAAAATGTAAAATGTATTTTCAATATTTCAAAGAAAGCTTCTCAATTGAATCTGAAATATTATAGTGACAATATTTTCGATGATACTAGAATAAATACTGAAAACTTTACTTGAAAATACATAATTGGATTAATGGATATATATGTTAATTTATGAGTGTAAATTATGATCGGTCTGGACTTCTTATCAGACTTTGAGTTATTGAATATATATTATATTATATATATATATATATATATATATATATTCTTTAATACATACGAGGTTGAAAGAAATGGCAATTTCTGCGTTGGAAATTTTATTATTCAAAGTTTCCAGGTCTCTGATGAGTTTTCGCTGGGTGGCAGGAAGTAGATGAAGGAGATGAGCAAAATTCATGGTGGTACAGGGTTACATTAATGTACATGATGATACAGGATATACGACGCGTTTCACTGGACAACCAGCATTATCAAGTAAGGATAGAATGATATAAAAGGTAAACAGGAAGTGTATATATAGAGGGTGGAGGATCAGAGGAGGCGAAAATCAGGGGGCAAAAGTCTGCTATTGGTGGAGGGGTATTCTAGGAGAGAGAAAGAGAGGACCGCTTCACGCATGCGCACTGGATGCGGGATGGTGGTCGGTTGGCGGGGTCGAAGCTGATTGGCTGCGTGTCGAGGGGCGTGGCCTAAGTTGCGTGGTACGTGTGGCACCTGCGGAAGACGAAGCTGAAGGAGGTAGCGCGGGGGGCTGCGTCAAGGGCACCGGGGGGCGAGGGGGGGCGTTAGGTCCTGTAGGAAAGTGCCTTTTGGCAGAAGGAAGGATCTGAAGGTCCAGAGTTTGGTTGTTGATGTTGGGATGTAAGGCTTGGATATATAATGCTTCAAGTATAGGTAATCTTCTTGGGTCACTTTCTTTATCGTGTATGGTGGTGTGTTTCTCTAACTCGTTGCGTGTGAGGTGGGGTTGGTTAGGGGTGAGATAGTGGTCTTTGATGGCTCCAGCCTGAAGGTGAAGAGTTAACCGCATATAGTGTCCTCCCTGCCTCACTGTAATGGACTCTTCCATGTCAGATATTTTCAACTGGTTCAAAGTGAGCTATTATATCTATAATCATTTTGCAACTTCCAGAATTATAATATCTTTACAATAACATGGTAAAATAATTGCAGTTAGATGGAGGTGTGGTAGGTACTATATATATATATATATATATATATATATATATATATATATATATATACAGTATATATATATATATATATATATATATATATATATATATATATATATATATATATACTGTATATATATATATATAATATATATATATATATATATATATAATGTATATATATATATATTTTATATATATATATATATATATATATATGTATATATATTATTATATATACATAATTTTATATATATATATATATATAGTCTATATAACTTTGATAAATATAACTGTATTTCGTACATGCTTGCAAGACAATAGGTCGAAGCAATGCAAACAAAGTACTAGGTGTGTTAACGAGAACAGGGTGAATTTTGACATGCATTATACTATACACTTGAAACAGTCAATATAACTCTGCATGAACATTTCAAGGTTTATTTATTAAAAGCGGACATTGTAGGAGGATTGACACAACATTTTACCGTTTCCAAAATTAGTTGCACAATAAATTGGGATCAGTCACAGGAGGGAAGGGGTCGTTGGCATGGTGTGAGTCATAACAAAAACAATATTGACATTTCAACATTCATTGTAAGTTTATAATGTTGGTTCTGGCACTGGATGTAATGCAGGTTTTATCGCACTTTGCAGCTACAGTTCCCGGCACAATGTTCGTTTCTCGTTGGGATTTCATTTAAGGTGAGATGGGCGTATATATTTGTATTTTGTTTTATCGTTTTACTATTATTATGTTTTTAGTTTCTGCCCTAGATCTCTATCAACATTAAAAATACACCCCCATAACCCCTCTTCAAGATATTTGTTTACATTTGTTAATAGAATAATGCGTCAGCCACAGGCCGATTCTTCTTAAATAATAGGCTACTATCGCTCGCCAGGAAAAATTGATACCTAAATTATATGAAAGGTATAAATATTGGCAAAGAAATGGGGCTTAATAACTAAAAATCGACAAACTAATGGGGCTAAGCATAAGGAAAAAGAGGGTAAAAAAACCCACTACTGTATCCCACCTTAAGGAAGTAAATATCGTGTAGTTGAAGTTAGAGTGAAGTATCATAATTAACAGTTGCATAGGAAGGTGAAAACCCTACAACAAAGGAAGGACCGCTCCTAATTCAACGATACTAATAATACATATATAAATAACATTTCAGCGAGGAACGGAACTTGTGCAGGGAACTGAACGTGTGGCAGTCTTTGTTAGTAGTGGGTAGGCTGTTCCTTCATGGATTATAATAATTTGACCTTGTGATGTTAAATGTAAAGACATTATAACATACTAATAAGTTTGCAGTGTGTTACTCTTCTAATGTTATCATACAAGTACATCGTCGGTTAAAATATTAAAGGGAATCATAACAATAGCATCCACGCTACATGCAGTTATGTAAATATATAGCATAGTGTAAACCGAAATTCCTAGAATATCCTAATAATATTTCAGACACTAAAGGACTGAACCACAACGCAAACTTATTAGCAAACAGATCCCATTATATTGTATGTAGAAGTTGTGTTAAAATACTAGGCCTTCTATGGTACATACAAACGGTTTACAGTATACATAGACAAGATATCAATAGCTGTAAAGCGTATTGGGACAAACATATATGTTGAGTGTTATATTCACATTATCTCTTACTTCTCCATCCCTCTATTACCCAGCCCACCTTCCCTTTATCACTGTAACATAATGGTATACGACTACAGCCATTCCTCCATCACATGCCATTCACTCATTAACGTGTATAGCCAATATATGTGATGTATTGTGCAGTGAACGTACGATATTTAATTAAACAGCCACCACCCTCCCTCCCTCCCTTCAGCCACCACTCTGTAAACCACTCCATAAATGTCATCGATGCAGCTCATAAAATATAAAGTTCGGTGCGGTTATTAATAGCTATATAGGGTTTGGGTTATTGGGCTATGTTGCTCTGGAAATCTCTCCCAGAATCAGTCTTTCCCTATTCCTATGACTGAAATTGCCTCAAACTCCGGGTGTCCAGGCATTTTGGCTCGAACGTCCCTTGATTTTGGCCCTGTCACTCGTTCAACTCTGGGGGAGGCATACGCTACAGGTAGTTATGTCTGTTGTCTCCCTCACTAACATAGAACAAAATGGGTTACATTCTAGGATAAATAACTGAACCCCTAATTAAATATAATACCATGATAACTATTTCGTGAATTCCAGTAGTTTGCTCCATGTGGCTCCAGAAGTTTGTCAAAATAATTTGCCAGTGTATTATATATGTGCCACCAGATATTGTCCGCAAAGAACTGCTCATGAATGTACGTGTGGGTATGTGTGTTTTATTGGTGTTGTTTTATGTACATGAAGGAGACAAAGGCAAAGCTGTCTGTAACAAGTGTCCCCTCCCAGATTGAAAGAGTGATAGAGAGCAGCCATAGTCAAGGTGCGTTAAAATTAATTTACAGTAGGTGTGTTGGAAAAAAGTGTGGTGTCTTTGGTAAGTGTAGTGAATTGAATAGGAGGAGGATGTGTTTGAGAGAGTTAGTCGGATTACTATTTGTGTAGGTGTTGCACAAATAGAAGCAGTGGGGTAAGCCAGGTATATGAAACAGGAGTTCCAGTAACATCTTAGCAAATGCCTATGTGACCTCCCCTGGGTACTGCCTTGCTCGATTGGTACCCACGTGTGTGTGTTTACGTGTGTGTGTGTGTGTTTTCACGTGTGTGTGTGTGTGTGTGTGTGTGTGTGTGTGTGTGTGTGTTTATGTGGGTGTGTGTGTTGTCACGTGTGCGTGTGTGTCTACGTGTGTTTGAAGGGCAACCATGATAAAGGAGGTCGAACAGGAACTTATTAGCCAGTCATTACTAGTGTTTCATTTCCATTTGATTAAAGTATTTTAGGACTATTAATGCAGTGCAGCGTGGGCCTCGTAATAACATAGGGGTAATACCTTGTATAACCCATTCAGACCCATGACGTAATTTTCAACTGATTCAGGCTACCATTAGGTGTTTTTCTAGCTTATAACTACCTCTGAAAGGAGTAAATACGATCTCAAAACCCTCTGAAAAATTAAGGTTCTTCTTAAAATACATAAGCTCGTCTAACTTTAGCCAGAATCCAAGGTATAAAAGCGCCACGGAGCTGGAGGAGTTAATTAACCCACAAACTTCTAATGACCTTTCTAAACGTTGTAATATAATTATATAATTACAGACGGACGAAATTGGAGAAATAATGTTATTTACCATCACGGTGTCCAGTAACAGTCACACTCCAAAGTCGTGTACTGTGTCAGTATGTCCAGTAACAGTCACACTCCAAAGTCGTGTACTGTGTCAGTATGTCCAGTAACAGTCACACTCCAAAGTCGTGTACTGTGTCAGTATGTCCAGGAACAGTCACACTCAAAAGTCGTGTACTGTGTCAGTATGTCCAGTAACAGTCACACTCAAAAGTCGTGTACTGTGTCAGTATGTCCAGTAGCAGTCACACTCAAAAGTCGTGTACTGTGTCAGTATGTCCAGTAGCAGTCACACTCAAAAGTCGTGTACTGTGTCAGTATGTCCAGGAACAGTCACACTCAAAAGTCGTGTACTGTGTCAGTATATCAGTAACAGTCACACTCAAAAGTCGTGTACTGTGTCAGTATGTCCAGTAACAGTCACATTCAAAAGTCGTGTACTGTGTCAGTATGTCCAGTAACAGTCACATTCAAATGTCGTGTACTGTGCCAGTATGTCCAGTAACAGTCACACTCAAAAGTCGTGTTCTATGTCAGTATGTCCAGTAGCAGTCACACTCAAAAGTCGTGTACTGTGTCAGTATGTCCAGTAGCAGTCACACTCAAAAGTCGTGTACTGTGTCAGTATGTCCAGTAGCAGTCACACTCAAAAGTCGTGTACTGTGTCAGTATGTCCAGGAACAGTCACACTCAAAAGTCGTGTACTGTGTCAGTATGTCCAGGAACAGTCACACTCAAAAGTCGTGTACTGTGTCAGTATGCCCAGTAATAGTTACACTCAAAAGTCATGTTCTGTGTCAGTATGCCCAGTAACCGTTACACTCAAAAGTCATGTTCTGTGTCAGTATGCCCAGTAACCGTTACACTCAAAAGTCGTGTTCTGTGTCAGTATGCCCAGTAACCGTTACACTCAAAAGTCGTGTTCTGTGTCAGTATGCCCAGTAACCGTTACACTCAAAAGTCATGTTCTGTGTCAGTATGTCCAGTAACAGTCACACTCAAAAGACGTGTTATGTTAAGATTACTCATAACTTAAATGTTGAAGATAATAAACGTAAGACATTTAGTAGTGAAGCAGCCACCTAACTTACACCATTTAAAAAAAAAATAGTTATCAAGTCGGGGCAAGCATAATGGTTTCACAGACTTATATTCTGCAACATTAGCTAGTTTGTAGTTCCTTTGTCTGTTTTTTCCGTGAAATGTCTCCTATACAGTTAAATAGATTTTCACCAAATGTTACAGGTATACTCAAAATGCACGATAACAGAAAATTTAAAATATTTCGTAAGTTTAAGTTTGTACTAAAACTTCACCACACTCAATCAACTAGTTGTTCTTTATATTGATATTACACTGAAGACAAATTATATATATTTGATATACGGAAATGTCAATATTAAAGTTAAGGGCAAAATATGAATTTAATAGTATTTGCTATGCTAGCAGATGGCTTTCGAAAGATTTCAAGAATACATCCGGTTAACCAATGCGAAGGTCAGCCAAAACAATTGTATATATTATCCTCAAGATCAGATAATATGGTCAATATATTAGATCTTATCTCGGTCTGTACCGGCAATGTTTTTCTATTGTAGTCTAGCTATATTTAAAGGATCGTGTACAGTTTAAGACGGATCTGTGTTAGTAAAAAGTAAGATCATTCGAAGCTTGTTAATTGCTGGAGGCCCTTTTGAAACTGAATACAATCGTCTAATAGTAGCCAGAATATAATAAAAATTACTTCTCTGGGACAAAATGACTTAAGTATATTTTATTCTAATGTCACCATTTGCACTTTATTAGTTGCTGTTGACATTTGTAATATGCTCACCAAATATTAGATAACTAGTGCAAAAGTGTTTTTGTGTATGTTTGCGCGTGTGTTTATGATTGTGTGTCTGCTGTAATTATCATATGCCTTAATTTAGTTGACACTACTTCAATTTAAAATGCCTTTTGGAGACGCCCATCATATCACGTGTTGTTGTATTATTAAAACTTTTCGCCACCAAATTAATTCAAGAGCGCCCTCACTTTTAAGTTATATGTTGCCATTACGCACGGTGACGCAAGCTACATATTATATTCTAGCTATAATAAAACTTTGTTTATATATAGAAAGGTCATGTTGGAGCCGGAAGGTTCATAGAAACAGATACTACCCCATTAGTTATCGATTGTCCTCATCTAAGAGGTGTTTTTTCTTTTTTCTGGACTCCCTTCTCCCTCATGTTTAGCCCCATTTGTGTAACGATTATAAGACCTTCTGTGCCATTTTGGTGTCGATATTTTCCTGGCGATCGATAGCGAGCCTGTAATTTAGGAGAGACAGGCCCTCGGCCTGGACATTTCCCACCGAAAAATTTACAAATGTATCTCGAAGGTGGGTCTTACGGGTATTTGTTTTAAAGTTTGATGAAGGTCTTGTTAGGACACTATAATAATAACACATTAATTAATAAATTAACAAATATATACAATAAAATACAAATCTCCCCTTAAGTTGTTGTTGTTGTTGTTGCTGTTCCCCAAGCTGCCTGGCCGAACAGCCCCAATGCCCCGAGCAAGGCCAAGGCCATAACCGAGCGCCCCCACAGAACCCTTCCTGCCGACCACAATAAAGCCTGGGTGACCGAAGCCACTCCATGGGGGGAGCTGAGGAGGTTGCGGAAACGCCCGGGAAACCAAAGCCCAACCCAGGGCCCTGTGCCCCTCAGCAATTATGAAGAGAAAGTTGAGGGGCAAAGGAAAAATGTGACGCTTTGGCTTCCAATCTTGGTAGATTGGGAGGTCAATCCACGGAAGAGACGCCGTCACTTGAGATCTAGAAAATATATAAGTAAAAGGAAAAGTCAGAGTAAGCTATGGGTATGGCAGAGATCGCTCAGTTTTCTCTGATAGACCAACCCATCACCACATGACTAGAACCCAATCCTCTCAGCAACAGCTAGGAAAGGCCCTAGAAAGCCGCCTTTGGCGGGGGGGATAGCTCCGCTATTTCAATCCCTTTTGGGGTTGGGCACCCGCAATCTCCCCTTAAGTACTATCGTGTAGTGTTAGAGCAAAATCAAACCAACGCCATCATATTGAAAGGATTTATTTAACGTAATGGTGCATATTGTGGGTTGTAGGCCTTCTTGATATTGGTGATACAGTCTCGTTGGCAGTAGTCCTCTGCTTCCATAAAGTTGTCTGTGGTTATTATTCTTGTCAAATAATAGACAAAATGGGACTAAATATCATGAACGAATTCCCCATTATCAGGGTGTATTACGTTGTTTGACGATGTCTTTATTCGTATACGTTGATCTCACTAGTAAATTAGTAAATACAAACGTTTGAACATAATGGATAAATCTTGAGTAATCTTTAAATAATAATGTACAGTTCTGCCTTGGAACATTTTTGTATATCTTAAAACTGTAAATACATGCTGAACTCCTTAAGATGAGACATGGTGTTTTAATCTAGGTATTACAAAGGAATTTGCGACGTGTGAAGCTAGTTAGGTTTGTGTTGATACTTCATGGCCATTACTAATCTGAATATAATCGTCTTATGTTTGCCAGAAGATAATTGAAATTCAGCCACCGTATTAATGAGATAAATCAATAAGTGACATACACCATTTACATATATTTCATGTTGAAACAAGGATGTTTATGCCTATTATATTGGTTAACACATTTTATATCAAGCCTTAAATAGTGCTTCGCAGGTAAACAACAATCTTTGCGACTTGTTTACGTTTAATGTTTGTGCGGGGGATTAAATCATTATTTAGCTCCAAGGCTTATTGCCGGCTTGTTTACCAGCTTAATAGCACGGAGGGCCTCGCTGTAAAATCCAGTTAATGATTTCATAAAATTAGAGCCGTGTAAGGATTAACACGGCTGATTATGGTCGGTAGTAACATAAAGGGCCAAAGGAAGGATTTGTGTTACCAAGTGTGGTTGCCAGACTAATTGTAAATAGTATTCTATAGTCCGAAGTCTCTTTTCGAGATCACCAGTCCCTTGATTCAGAAAAATCAAGTGATCTATGCCTGGCTCCTACAATCAAGTGATCTATGCCTGGCTCCTACAATCAAGTGATCTATGCCTGGCTCCTACAATCATACATGTATGCGATAATCTCAAATATGTAAGACATAATAACCTAATATACTGTACAACAGTGTACATTGAAAACCATCGTCTTTAACTTTTTATTAATAACTCTTTTAATATCTTTCAACAGGCCTTCTCTCTCTCTTGGCTATTATACTAGTTGCTTGTAGTACAGTTGCAGTTAATTGTAGAGCTTGGTAGATATTTTGCCACCACAATCCCGTTACCCTAATAAAGTTTGTATACTTATATATTAATAGGTAACTCTCGGTCACTCACAAATACGTTTTCAAGCGAGTCATTTTTTTATTTTCGCATTATTGAATAGTCTTGTGTGGAATTTCGTTAACCGATAAGCGGCAATTTGCAGTGTTATACTATCTAACATTTCATGGAGGGATTCTAACTCTTGGTTAGGCATGAACTGCGTCACTCTGCGTAAACTCTGGACACCTCTCCCTCAATTTAAGTTTCCTTTATCCCATGACATAAACTGCTTCAAGTTTCATATGTCTAGACATTTTGACTCTAACGTACAAGGAATTTGGCTCCCTGGCACTCGTTTACCTTTCAGTGTGTGTGTGTGTGTGGGGGGGGGGGGGGGGGGGGGTGTTTACAGGCACATTTGAATATAATATATTTATATATATATATATATATATATATATATATACTGTATATTCATAAGAAAAATAGATACCGGTATATGATATTTTTGCAAGAGAGGTAGCCATTCTATCACCAGCCCAGGTGATTGGATTATTTTTATATCTCTATAAGATCGTTAGAGTCGAGTCGCAAGGTTTTAGGGGCCGTTTGGTGTTAGAGCAATAGACTCAAGGCCGTTTATGTCACAGCCAATGTTAGTCGGAAGGTAATTACACCATGAAGCCACAATAACACCCAGGTAGTTAAGCTCTTAACCTCTCGGCTGCACAGCCCCTGTAGTATATACCATACCCCTGTGCGTAGGTATTATGATTCTCTCCTCCCTAAAATAATTAATTTACCATAAATATAATTACTACTTATCCATATGCGCCTATTTTACCTTTAATATGAAGATTAGTAACATGTGACAACAATAAGGCAAATGGGAATAGTGTTTAGATGGTCAAAATCGCGAATAAATATGGAGCGGCCCATTCATGAAATGTGGAGCAGAGCGAGGCAACCCCACCTCTCCCGAGGTCTGGAGCATAACTGAGAGTCTCACCCCACCCTCTACCTCTACCAAAACACTTGCGAGTCACATAACCATACCCTGCAACCGGCTTGCAGATATTAGCACGAAAATATACCAATGAATAAGGGAATAGCAGGGAAAATAGGTGATAATTGAAGGGGGGGTGGGGGGGGAAGGAGGGGACTTTGACAGATGTGGAGAAGTGATATGAGGTATGGAGCGAGAAAACAAAATTCAAGTGCTACTGGAGCCTTTTAAACGTTTATTTTTAGGCATAGGATCTTAAGAGTCTCCCCGCAGTCGCCCAGTAAAACCTCTTAAGAGTCTCCCCGCAGCTGCCGGGTTAAGTACAGTTACCACTAGCCTCTCTCGTTTAGGGAAATTCGAGTTAATATTAGTCGGGATTCACTGGACAGCCGAAGAGGTTGTATTCAATGTTTGCATAGTTATTCACAAAACAAAAGACAATTAATAACAATTATCGCTCGGGTAACCAATATTCAAGCAATTGTTAACACAGTGATAATCATTTGATATGTAATTATTTATTTACTTTTCGACACTGGATATTCGAATGGAATTGGATGCATAACAACAGTAAACTATTGCCAGATGTTCCCTAACTCTATTTAGTTACAATTTGTATAATTAACATATGCAAACCAACGAATAAGTGTATTTATACTTCATCTATGTCATAAGAGTAATTGCAATATTTGGCAATATGATGTATTATTTGCTATGCGTACATTGTTAAGATTAATTATATTAATTACATCCAGTCGTGATATATATTTTATAGCGTTAATGCTGAAAGTTATAAATATATGCATCGTGATGTGGATTGTCCTGTTTTATGTATAGAGATGTTACTAATAATGTCATTAAGCATTTAATAGAACAGTCATTCACAAGTTAAATACATATTATATTTAAGGTTTAGAAATAATAATATTTGCACATGACTGCGAGCTAGGTGGTACTTTTGAAATCAAAGACTTTCAAACTATTTAATTGAACGCTTTAATACTATTAATATAAAACGATATCGCATGAGAGGCATCCTCTATTATAGGAAGGGTTGAATTGCATCATTGTTTGTACGTATGAGACCAAGGCCTAAGGATACCTACCTGAGTATGTCTGGTAGTAATCCAGCTACGGTAGGTCAATCAACAGAATTAGCGTTAATAAATATAACTTAGTTCATCACTTGGAAAACACATAGGGCTTCATATATATTTAGCAACTCATGTGCACACATCACAATTAGGACACTAATACAACCGTTATATCTTAACTACTGAATATTTCAATATACTGTATAGTTAAGCTATGTTAAGGAGATGTATTAATCTTAGTTTGGCTGTGGGTAGTTTGTTCTGAGTTGTTGTTGTTCCCTAAGCTGCCTGGCCAAACAGCCCCGAGTCCCTGAGAAAGGCCATGGCCACGATCGCCCGATCGTGGCCATGGCCTTTCTCAGAGGCCACAGAGCTCTCATTGAGTGTAGATTGTGTTGTTGGCGTAAGTGGTTGTGTGAAATGCAGTCTTCTATGATGTGTTTAAAGATATGGGGTGCTGTGTTACATCCCGGGCAGGCGTCGACAACGGAGTCATCCAGTCTCTTCTGATAGCTCAGGAGAGCTGGATGGTGTCCGCATCTCAGCCAGGCCAGGTGGACTCTGTCCTCGCGAGGAAGGGAGGATTCAGAAGGATGGATTTCGGGAGGTCGTGCATGCAGCTGCGTGTTGTCTGTGAGTGAGTGGATGGATCGGTGAGAGATATGAGTATGGATGTGCTTTTGGAAGTTGGTTCGGGGTGGGCAGGGAGGGAGAGAGGACAATAATTGTGTGTGATACCGTGTGCTGGGTGTTGTTTTGATATTTCTTGGTGTCTGTGGGTGTGTTGCCATGTAGTTTAGTGGGTGGTCTTGGTTCGTGGAGGCTGCTGCCAGGAATTGAGTGCCTCTCATGTCCAGATGGTCTTTGACTTTGAGGATTTTGGTTTCTTGATGTAGGTGATCTGTGGGTGAAGTAGCTGTGCAGCTTGTAATAATCTTCAGGGCTTTGTTTTGAATAGTCTGTAAGGTCTTATGATGTGTTTCAGCTAGGTTAGAAGCCCAGGCTGGGCTTGCGTATTCCATCACTTATCTTATGTATTGTTTATATACTGTGGTGGTAGTTTCTTTGTTGTGTCCAAATTGTGTGTGAGCAAGTGACCTGAGGGCGTTAAGTCTGGGTGTCAGTTTCTTTTTAATGTTTGTGGTGTGCTGTTTGAATGTCATATGAGTATCATATGTTACTCCTAGGATTTCGGGTGTGTGTGTATGTGTTAGGGGTGTGTTGTTTATGGTGAGTTGAGGGATGTATTCGTGTTCTCCTGTCCAACTTGTGAGCAGGGTTGCGGTGGATTTGGCTGGGGCTAGATTAAGTCTGTTTGTAGTGCACCAGCTATCTAGTGTGTTGAGATAGGGTTGAAGGAGATCTGTTGCTCTTTTTGGGTCATGGTGTGTGCATGTGAGTGTTATGTCATCTGCATAGGAGGCTAAGTTTATTTGGGGCGTATTGGGTGTAGTTATATCGTGCATGTACAGATTGAAGAGTGCGGGCGATAGGACGGATCCTTGTGGGACTCCGTTTGGAAAGTTTCTGATTTTAGATGACTGACCGGCAAAAGATACATGTGCACATCTGCCTGCTAGGAAGTTGGCCAGCCACCTTTTTGTGTTGTTGTGCATGTTTGTGTTGTAGATTTTGTTTGTTAGGTTGTGGCAGGGGATGGCATCGAAGGCTTTACTAATGTCGAGTGTGGCTAATAATGATCTGTGTGGTGGTCTAGCTGAGTTGATGCCGTCGAAAGCTCTTTGTGTAAGGTCTGTGAGAAGAGTGTTTGTGGAGTGCAGTGGCCTAAAGCCATGTTGTGTTGGAGCTAGGGGTAGGTCAGGTGTAATTAGTTGTAATACTAGGCGTTCCATGACTTTAGAGGGGGAGCAAAGGAGTGTGATGGGGCGGTGCGAGGAGGGTAGCGTGGGGTCTTTGTTGGGTTTGGGGAATGTGATGATGATACCATGCTTCCAAATGTCTGGTATTGTGTTGTGTGAATAGCTGTAGTTTGATATGTTAGTGAGTGCTTGTATGCCTTGTGGTCCCAGGTGTCTGAGGTGTATGTTGCTTATGTTGTCTAGGCCACAGGCGGGTAAGTGCTTGAGATTGTTGATGATATGCTTTGTCTGGTGATTGGTGAAGGGTGTATAGTCAGGGTCTGTGGGGAATTGTCTCTTACGTCGGATGACACGTCGGTCGTCTTTGTGAGGTTTTAGGTGGCTGACATGTGAAAAGTGATTGATGAGAGTGTGTGCTTGTTGTTTACATGAAGGAGTAGAGTCTCTTGTTGTGATTGCAGCATGTGATTGTGTTGTGTTGCTGTTGGAAAGTGTGATGCTGTTTAGTGTTTTGTAGAGTTTTTTGGGGTTTGTTTTTGTGATCAAGTGTTTGTAGGAAGTTATTCCAATTTAGTTTTTGTTGTTCTTGTATTTTGTTGTTAGTTTGGGTGTTGAGTGCTTGAATTTGTTCTGTGATGTCTTGTGTGTGGGGTGCTGGGGAGTGTTTCAGTATGTCGCGTTGTCTGATGAGGTTTTGAATTTCTGGTGTGAAGTTGGGGTTGTGTCTTTTCTGTTACCTCTTGGAATGTGTTTCTTGTCAGCGTTTTGGATAGTTTTATTGAGTATGTGTACAGCATTGTTGATGTTAGTGATGGGTGTACTGTTTAGAGTTGTGAAGTGTTGTTCTGTCTCATTTGTGAATGCTTCCCAGTTAGCTCTTTTATACTTGGTGTATGTGTGTTTGTGGCTAACTGGGGTGAGTCTGGTTTTGGTGGTGATAATGATCGGGAGGTGGTCAGAGCCTAAGGTTCTGACCACCCTCCAGGATGTTGTGGGGGCGAGTTCTGGGGAGCAAAAGGTGATGTCTGGAGATGATGGGTTATAGAGGGCTTGGTGAGGAATATGGGTATGTTGATGGATGTCATTAAGGATGACGAGGTTATCGGTTTGGTTTTGTAGTACCAGCCCTCTGTCTGTGTCGGAGTTGTCGACAAACCAGGCCGACGTCTTGGCGTTGAAGTCACCACCCAGGATGATGTGTGGGGTGTTTGTGATGTGTTGTAAGTGTGGTCTGTATTCATTTGGTACTGTAGGGGATGTTTGGGGAGGGATGTACGTGTTTATGATGGTCATGTTGGATTTGTTGCCAGTGCGTATTTTAATTGACTGTATTTCTGTTGTGTTATCATTTGGGGGGAGGAGGGATTTGGTTTGTACACTGGTTACTATGTATGATATTTCTTTGTGTACCAGGGTGATGAGTCCACCGCCCCCGCCAACAGCCCGGTCTTGTCTGATGGTGGTGAAATTATGAAATGTGGGTGTTTTTTGTGTTGTGCGGAGTTTTGTTTCTTGTAAGATGGCAATGTGTATGTTGTGTTGTTTGATGAAGTGTGAGAGTTCGTGTTTCTTTGTGTTGATGCCATCTATGTTCAGTTGAAGAATGTTAATGTTATGTGCACGATGTATGTTGGTTGCTGCTGCACGGGTGTGTGGGGGGGGGGGGGGGTGGGTGGGGGGGGGGGAGGGGGGGAGGGGGGGGGGGGGGTGAAGGAGGGGCTGGGGGTTGGGATGGGTGAGCTGGGGGGGGGGATTGGGGGGCAGGAGATGGGGGTTGGAATGGATTAGGATGGGGTGTGGTGTGTTGAGTTGAGAATGTGGATGGTATGGGAAGGTTAGGTGGGTTAGGGAGGAGAGGTGGACGGGTTTTAGGGGGGGGAGTGGATGATATGGGAAGGTTAGGTGGGTTGGGGAGGAGAGGTGGATGGGTTTTAGGTGAGGGATTTGACTGGGAGAGGGAGGGGCATGAGGAACAGGTCCAGGTGTTTGTGTAGTGTTTCTTGGAGGCAAGTGTTGTGCAGGTGAATTGGGTCCAGTTCCCGCATGAATTGTAGAGAACTGAACCCTTAGTATGGCGACTCGAAGTGATGGGTTTTGAGCAAGTTGGACATATGTATGTGTACGTGGGTCCTGGGTTGCTCTCAATGTCTCCGGCTAGAAGAAGTCTTCGAGAAATGACAGCCGGAGAGTAATTTCTCGGTGTAGGAAAAACTGTGTGATGTGTGTGTGTGGTGTGAGAGGTGTGGAAATTCCCGGCGCGACGGAAGCCGCTCCAAGGACCCGTGCCCCCAGGGAGGGGGCAGGGGATGGTTGTGACGGTTTGGCTCCCGAAACTGCTCCCCGCGGCCGGCATTCGGTTTTCCTCCACTGGTCGTTGATTTTGTCTTCGGCCGTGGAGGGTCGGCAGCCATCCGCGGTTGGCAGCCTCGGGAGATGGTCCCACGGCGTAGACGCCGCCACATCAGGACTGAGTAATATCTATTTGATACAATGATCTACTGGTTTAGTTGTTCTGAATTTATTATCATGTATATATATAAAATCAACAATTCCAGTGAATTGGGTGAAACTACAATATACCATTAAGCAGTTAAGATGTTTAACTTGACTTTTGATCTAGTGGTAATATTATATTTGTGTATTTTCCGACCTTTGTATAGGGATTTTATATGTATCTGAATCGTTTGGTGAATCCATTATTTTAGGAATAATAATCAATCTGATTTTCCCATTCAACCTAATTTGAGTTAGATTTATCTGAAATTTGGTTAAGATAGTTGTCACATGAATAGCATCTAAGATTGTGTATCTGGTGAAGATTGATTGAATATATTCGGTTTAAGAAATGGCCTTTTCTGACTGACATCTGCACGGACCGTCTTAATTAAGCTGTAATCGTTTCGTGAGCATCTATTAATAACCCTAGGAGAGATATTCGACGGACAGACAAGCTGAATTGAAACTACCCCAATACCCCGCTGCTAGATAAATGTGTGCCTTGATTGGTAGAAAAATGCCACGGCTAAAGGTTGGTTCCTCCTAATTTTCTGGCTCGCTATTAATTCTCAAGTAAAAATTGACACCTAAATGGCGCGAAAGGTCTTAAAATTGACAAAAAAATAGGGCAAAAGTTCTTAGAATATCCAAACTAATTGGGCAAACATCTTAAAATCTAAAAACTAATGTAGCTAAACATGAGGGAAAAGGGGGCCCAGAAAAAACAAAAAAGTACAAAACAAAATCTACCTACACTATATGTTAAAAAACGAATATAAATTATCGATACTTGCTTTGGTTTACATCGATGGCAGAGATACGAGCTCTACTGAACACACTTTTTGGCTTCTATGTCGATTCCCCACTATTGATAATAACTTTGTTTTCATTGTTATGTATTTCAATATTTCTCCATTTCTTTTTAATTTTTCCCGTCTTGTTCTTCTTATTTTTCTTCCCTTCCCCTTTGTCAACACATCTCTAGAGCTAGTAGTTCAACAGGATACAATAAGTTAGCTAAACACAATAGAACATTAGTTGCAAATAAAAGTAATAGGTTGAGGGTATATTATACAAATTGTAGGAGTTTATGTAAGAAAATGAACGAACTTAGAGCACTCGTTAGCACAGAAAATATAGACATAATAGAGCTAACTGAAACGTGGATTAATACATAATCTAGGCATTTTTTTAGCAGAATTTGATATTCCAGGATATAGTTTGTTTAAATATGTAGACTTATTTTTAACAACCAATTCAGAAAATTATGATGTTACAGTGAGGTCCCCGCTTGGATCTTCTGATCACTGTCTGATACAGGCCACCTGTCTATCATCTACCACACCTTCCCACTCTGTACCTGTTTTGGTGACTAAATGGCATTACGATAGGGCAGACTGGGAGGGTCTTCAAGGTTTCTTTATTGATATTCCCTGGACCTCTTTCTTTTCTAATGATGCACACTCTACCTTGAACCACATACAAGATTTTGTAAAAATTGGAATGGAAACTTTTATTCCTCATCAAAAGAACATTAATTAAAAGATCTAATTCACCTAAATGGTTTGACCATAATTGTGCTAGAGTAACTGAACAAAAAGCAATAGCCTACAATGCATACACAAGATCAAAAACACATGAAACGTTTAATTACTTTAGAAACATCAGAAATCATGCCAAAACTGTATTAAACCTAACTAAATAAAACTTTCTCACAAGCAGGCAAATAAACTTCTAAATAATCCAAATGATAACAAAATATTTTGGTCTACTCTTAACTCATTCAAATCCAACTTCACAACTGCTTCATCCATTCCACCATTAAAATCTCCGACTGGCAATCTTGTAAGTGACCCACGAGGTAAAGCTAACCTTCTTGCGGATATTTTCTCCACCAACTCAACCTTAGATGAAATAAATCAAGATGTCCCTGTACTTAATTTTAATTCGCCTGAAATTCCCTCACTTAAGATTCACACCAGACATGTCAAAACTATTTTGCAGAATCTCTCAGTAGATAAGGCTCCTGGTCCAGATGAAATTCCTCCAATAGTACTTAAGAATTGCTCCTTGGTGCTCGCTCCTGTAATGGCAAATTTTTTCTGTCTATGTACTCATACCTCATGCTTCCCAGTACCCTGGAAAGAAGCAAACATCCATCCAGTTCCTAAAAAAAGGTGCCTCTTCAGATCCATCAAACTACAGACCAATAGCTATAACTTCCACTCTTGGTAAAGTCTTTGAAATTATATTAAATAATCACATAATTAAGCATCTTGAGAATAATAAATTAATCAGTGATAGGCAATATGGTTTTAGACGATGTCGATCAACTGCAGACATTCTTTGCCTTCTTACGCATCAAATCAACCAAGCTACAGACCAACATGGTGAAACACATATAATTGCACTGGATATATCAAAGGCATTTGATAGAGTCTGGCATCAATCCTTATTGTCGAAGATGTCACACTACGGCCTTGCATCATTAGTTCCACTAATTTCTTCTTATCTTCATATCAGAACAATATGTGTAATGGTAGATGGCCTTTATTCTCAATTTCACTCAATAAATGCTGGTGTTCCCCAGGGATCAGTTTTGGCCCCAACTCTGTTCCTCATTCATATCAATGATCTCATATCTACCACTCATAATCCAATACATTCCTACGCAGATGACTCAACACTCCACAGTTCCTTCACATTTACCAATTCTTTCACCCAACCCGATCTTATAAATTCAAAAATAAGCACTGCAATTTCTCTGAACCAGGACCTTTCTAGAATTGAAGAATGGGGACAAAAGAATCTAGTTTCCTTTAATGCACAGAAAACCAAGTACATTCAATTTTCTAACCGACAGAATCTCACTGACTCCCATATATTTTTTAATGATGTAAATATTCCCACTTCCCCTAGTATTGACATTCTCGGTGTAACATTAACTACTAACTTGAGCTGGACACATTATGTTAGAAGCATTGCTAAGAATGCCTCTAAAAAACTGGGACTCCTGTACAGAGTTCGAGAATTCTTCAGTGACGAGCAGTTGGCCGTAATATATAAAAGTCACGTGCGTTCTCAGATGGATTACTGTTCACCTCTGTGGAGTGGAAGTGGAGTGGTTGCATTGAGGCAGTTGGACAAAATTCAAAATAAAGCTATTAGATTAATCAATAACCCTGCAATCACACAGGACCTTCCTGCATTGTCCATGCGAAGAGGCGTTGCATCCCTTGCATTATTCTACAGATATTTTCACAGCAATTGTTCCGAGGAACTTGCTTCAATTGTGCCGCCTCTCCACATCTTTCCCCGTAGAACTAGGGAAGCCGAGAGCGCGTTTGTCAGGAGTACACTTCTTATCAAATCAGGTATTAGACTGCTAATTCAATTTGGGTACAGGTTATCCAAGCTACTCTCGAATTGCTTTCCACAATGAGTAGAAATGGCGGAACATCGTTATGGGAGGAAATTAAAATATCATCAAGGTTTAGCAATGTGTGCATTATGGGGGATTTTAATTTTCCGAACATTGATTGGCAGCACCAAATAGGCGACTCCGATTCAGTAGAGTTTATTGAGGTAGTACAAGATAGTTTTTTATTTCAATTCATAGATACGCCGACTAGAGGTATTAATATTCTTGATTTAGTTTCAGTAACAATGAACATATGATAAATAATGTAGAGATTGGTGACCACCTAGGAAATAGCGATCATAAATCTATTTATTTTAATATACAATGGACAGGGAATGCTAAAGAGAATACGACACTTATCCCAGATTTCAGAAAAGCCGATTATGGTGGGCTAAGAAGAGACTTAAGGGTGGACCCTATTGTTAAGCAATTAATTCAGGATATGCCAGAGTTAAACTTGCCACCTACATATAACCAGTTTATTGCTTCACTCCACAATGCTCAAAATATATATATCCCTAAAAGAAGATTTAGATCGACGCAGAACCAACCAAAATGGATGACTAATAAGCTAATAGATCTTTTAGGAAAATATAAATAAATATATAGAAAAATAAAGAAAGGCGAAAATCATTTACATATATACTATCAGACTCTATCAAGACACATCAAAAAGGAAATCAGGAAAGCAAAAAGAAATTATGAAATAAGGATAGCCAGTGACTCAAAAAATAACCCTAAAGCTTTTTACCAACTATATAAATCTAAAGTTAGAGATGTAATAGGCCCCCTAAAAACTTCAATAGGAGAAATAACAGAAAATGATTTAGAAATGTGCAGTACATTAAATAGTCAGTTTCTTTCCGTGTTCACTAATGAAAATTTGGCACAGATTCCAGAAGTCAATATGTTATAAACTGTAGTGATAGTATAGAAAATATATTAAATACAGTTAGTATAAGTAGAAATGATGTGCTTAAGGAAATTGACAGACTGAAACCTCAAAAATCGCCTGGTCCTGACGAGGTATATGCTAGAGTATTAAAAGAATGCAGAGATGAGTTAAGTAGCCCATTAGCATTTTTATTTAACAAGTCATTAGAAACAGGTTTAGTTCCAGAAGCTTGGAAGCTTGCAAATGTAGTTCCGATCTTCAAAAAAGGTGATAAATCGATAGCATCCAATTACCGTCCCATTAGTCTCACATCAATTATAGGAAAGTTGCTAGAGTCTATTATTGCTAGGAAAATTAGAAGTCACTTAGTAAAATTTAACTTAATAAATTCTTCTCAGCATGGATTCACTCAGGGACGTTCTTGCCTTACTAATTTTCTTAGCTTTTTCTCAGAGGTATATGAAGCAGTAGATAGTGACAAGTCATATGATATTATATATTTAGATTTCAGTGAAGCTTTCGACAGAGTCCCTCATGAGAGATTAATGAGAAAGGTTGAGGCACATGTAATAGGAGGGTCATTGTTGGGATGGATTAGGTCATGGCTAATTGGTAGGAAACAGAGAGTCAGCATAAATGGTACCAAGTCAGAGTGGGGAGCAGTCAAAAGTGGTGTCCCCCAGGGATCGGTATTAGGTCCCCTGTTGTTTCTTATATACATAAATTACCTATATTTAGGTATAACTAGTAGGATAAGTAAATTCGCAGACGATACTAAAATGGGGAGATCAATTGATTCAGATAGCGATATAGAGTGCCTCCAAAGGGATCTAGATATCTTACATGAATGGTCAGTAAATTGGCAGATGAAGTTTAACATTGACAAATGCAAGGTATTAAAGACAGGGAAGATACAAACAAATGTTAAATATAAACTAGCTAATTTAGAATTAGAAAATTCAGACTGCGAGAAAGATCTAGGTGTGTTTGTTAGCAATGATTTGAAGCCTAGAAAACAGTGTATAAGCGTTCGTAATAAGGCAAACAGGATTCTCGGGTTCATCTCTAGGAGTGTGAGTAACAGAACTGCTGATGTTATCTTAAAATTTACTTGTCATTAGTGAGATCCCATATGGATTATGCTGTCCAATTTTGGTGTCCTTATTACAGAATGGACATAGATTCATTGGAGAGAGTACAGCGTAGAATGACAAAAATTATCCATAATATTAGAAATCTTCCGTATGAAGAAAGGTTGAAGAAATTAGGTTTACATTCGTTAGAGAGACGCAGAGTTAGAGGGGATATGATAGAGGTGTTCAAGTAGGTTAGTGGGATTAACAAAGGGGACATGACAAATGTACTAAAGCTCAGTGATAGCGAAAGAACTCGTACCAATGGTTTCAAATTAGATAAATTTCGTTTCAGAAAAGATATAGGCAAATATTGGTTTGGTAACAGAGTTGTAGATGGGTGGAATGGACTACCAAGTGCTATAGTGGGATTAAAAACGGTAGGGAGCTTTAAGAAAATTGGATAAGCATATGGACGAGAAGGGTTGGGTGTGAAGGGGGATCAGCCGGGTTGGGCCAATCAGTGCTCTGCAGATCCCGTAATCCTGCGTTAATCTCTAACCGTTTTGGTAAGATGATCCTCAGGGTATTAGAGTGTTGAGCCTATAATTGGGCTTTGTAATTGGGGTTGTGTGGGACAGGGATCTGCCTTGCTTGGGCCAATCGGCTTTCTGCAGACTCCCATTTTCTTATGTTCTTATGTTATCTCTACTCTTTCTCTCTCTGCAGCTTACATTTTCTTTTTAGAGAAGCTCTCAATACTAATATATGTATGTGTATTCCAACTTCATACTTAACCTAACAAGTGCGCATGGGGGTAATTGGAAACGTCCCCCTGTGCTGACGTATTTGAGGTGTTTCCGTCACTAAAATATTCATTGTACCATTAATAGCATTAATACTTATCCATATGCGCCTATTATGGGTCGATTATAAAGGTATTAACCTGAAACAACAATAAAACGAGTGAAAACAGCGTTTGGATGGTCAAAATCGGAGATATAGCTTGTATAATGTATGGGTGAGGCAAGCTGCTTTCCCGCCAATTTCCCCAAGGCCACTGAGACACAGTCGATCGATACTCTCTCTCTCTCTTGCATCGTTGCTATCAGTGATGACCACCCTCCAACCGGATTTCTAATGTTAGCACGAAAATATACCTCAGAATAAGGGAAACAGGGAATAGGTGATAACTGAAGGAGAGGAGGAAAGTGGGGAAGGAGGGGAGGTAGAGGACTGAGATTTTGCATGGCCCAGGGGCCAAAAAAATAAAAAAAAATAAAAAAAAAATAAAAAAAATAAAAAATTTCGATGTCAAAAGTTGATTTTTTTTTTCACTCATTCTTAAGAGTCTCCCCGCAGTCCGCCGGGGGAACTCTTAAGAGTCTCCCCTCAGTTCCCGGGTTAAGAGGGGAAGAGCTTATTTATTGGTCGAATTAATTATCTATGTATTATTTGTTTAGTTTCCTCCCTAGACCTCCACCAAGCTTAATAAAGCATCCCAAAGATCACCTTATTAGGTACATTTTACATTTTTCGGCAGAAATATGTTTCGGCCGAACGCCGGTTCATCCTAAATTACAGGCTTGCTGTTGCTCGCCAGGAAATAATTGAGTCTGAAATACCACGAAAGGTCTAAATATTGACAACGAAATGGGGAGAATGGTTTTAAAATCACCTAACTAATGGAATGAACGTCTTAAAATCTAAAACTAATGGGACTAAACATGAAGGAGAAGGGGGCCCAGAAAAATCAACCATTCCCCCTAACTAATTATGCATGTCCCAGTAGACATTATCTTGTTCTATCGGGTTCTTTATGCCAACTATGTTCTATGACAAACCTGACGTCCGTGGTAATGGTGGGTGGGATAATAAACACACTCATCCACATCTCTCTCTCTCTCTCTCTCTCTCTCTCTCTGTCCAAATTGCCCTTGTATTGAGTATTGTTCACATGTGTGGGGAGGTTCCTCTCACACCGCTCTCCTAGACAAAGTTGAAAGGAAGGCCTTTCGTATCATTAACTCCCGTCCACTCACCAACTCTCTGCAATCTCTCTCTCTCCGCCGCAATGTTGCATCTCTCTCGCTATTCTATCGCTACTAAAATAATCAGTGTTCCTCAGAGCTATCCCAGTGCATACTACCTCCTTTACGTAGGGCACGTGGTACCCGTCTTGCAACTCAATCCCACCCCTACTCTGTGCAACTCTCCAACCCAAGAGTGAAACGTTACTCTCAAACTTTCTTCTACTCAACAGCTGAGCTCTGGAACTCTCTTCCAGAATCAGTCTTTCCCTCTTCCTATGACTTAAATTGCTTCAAACTCCGTGTGTCCAGGCATTTTGGCTCGATCGTCCCTTGATTTTGGCCCTGTCACTCTTTCAACTATGTGGGAGGCACTCGCTATAGGCAGTTATGCCTTTTGCCTCCCTCAATCACATAGAAAAGAAAAAAAATACAAATCCCTCTGTGATGGTCCGGATAAAACTTTGTCATTCCTTTTACGAATACTCCATTTGAGAAGAGTTACCCTGCACCTTTCCCTCTCATGCATGTATAATAGATATGGGGAAAGTTTATACTTTGGCCGTATGGCTTATGGTACAACTGGTACGTTCAACTGTCCAAGATTTATGTACCGGTAGTGCAGGTTTAAGCAAACGCAATGTACTTTTCGTTTATAGCAACAACTTAACTCTGGTCTAGCTTCTTATGAATTAAAGATTTATCCCCCCCCCCCCCCTCATATATCCTACCTTTCTATTCAACTTGATTTGTGAACATCATTACTGTATTAACCCTATACTCTTAGTCTTAGACTCCCAGAGAACTGGGTATAGGCGCCCCTTTTGTCTCAGTTACATAAACTTAGTCAAATATTTTACCTGAAAACTCCCTGGTTTTCACTCTCTAAATTTAACTATCGTTGATATATATGTATACAGTATATACAGTAGGGACACATATATTTATTGTTGGAAGACAAGGCCTCTGTCTAGCGTTTTCTCATACTCTCTTAAGTCTGTTCAGCCCCTTAAATAAGTATTGTTTTTGTTTTCCTTCTCTACCACTTCAAGGCTGGCCAATACATCTGATCCATCCGTTCACTTTCATTGACCACTTGGTTGCAGTCCCGTATCGCTTGGCTAATTGTGTATAAGCAGTCGATGTGTCGGCAGGCGTCAGGATACTGTTGGTGTATCTTAGCTGAGTGGGTTGTGTAGCTGCTTTCGGCTCTTCTTGCATTCAGGATGGCTTTGGCGTTGGGGGTCAGGAACAATCTTGGTCTTTATTTCTCCTTGGTGCCATGGAGGATAAATGGTGAGTTTTGGCTAAGAGAGGATCAATGTGCTCCAGGCAGGTGCCCGTGTATGTCTGCCTGCTGTGGACAGACAGACAGGGAATATAGTAAAGGTGAGACAAGTAATAATTTTGATCACCCCAATGCCTCGAATACTAGAGTTGGGACAGGGGAAGTAGTAGGGTAGTGCTGTGGACAGACAGGGAATATAGTAAAGGTGAGACAAGTAATAATTTTGATCACCCCAATGCCTCGAATACTAGTGATGGGACAGCGGAAGTAGTAGGGGGTGAGGAAGATAATGGAGACGAACCAAAGTCAGAAATGAAGGCACCACAAGACCTGGATTTTCAGACCGTCCCCGTACACTAATTACCGTCAAAATGGCGGGGGCTCATGAAGAGGCAGACTCGGAAAAACTGCCCATCTACAGGAAACTCACTCTTAATGGGGTGAAGGTCCGCCTACTGATCGACACGGGAGCATCCCAATCATGCCTTTTCGCTCCTTTCTATAAGCAACACAAGAAAGCCTTAGGCACTATCCAACCTTCCTCAATTGTATTAGTAAGTGCCGATGCCAAAGTTATAAACACATTTGGACAAACACTTCCCCTGTATGTAAATACGCTTGTTCCTAATCATGGAACAAACCACTCTTTCGTGGTGTATGACCCCAAAGAGACCCTATACGATGGATATTTGGGTCTCGATTAACTCACAAAACTAAGTGCTTCCCTTGATTGTGGGACATCCCGTCAAGCAACCCATCAGAAGATAAAATCCCATTCAAATACAAGAAGAAGAGTCCCAAGTACAAGACATGTTGGCCACTGGAGAGGTACGCCCCTCGACAAGCCCTTGGTCGTCCCCAGTAGTACTGGTACGGAAGAAAGACGGGACCATCAGATTCTGTATAGATTATCGCAGACTCAATGATGTTACGATCAAAGATGCCACTCCCCTTCCCCGGATTGATGATTCCCCAGACTCCCTACTTGGAGCTAAATGGTTCACTACCCTAGATTTGCAAGCAGGATATTTGCAAGTGCCAGTCCTTCCCGAACTTCAACAGAAGACGGCGTTCACCACCAGCCAAGGCCGCCTATATGAATTCACAGTATTGCCTTTCGGTTTATGCAATGGGTCTCCAACATTCTCTAGGTTGATGGAATCCGTGTTGCAAGGATTGACCTGGGAAACCTGCTTGGCTTACTTAGACGACATCATCGTGTTCGGAAAAACCTGGGCTGAACACCTACAACGCCTCCAACAAGACTTCCAAAGAATCCGAGAAGCCAACTTAAAACTGAAACCCTCAAAATGTACATTGGCCAAGACTGAAGTACAGTTCCTAGGCCACATCGTATCCGACAAAGGAATTACACCAGATCCCCACAAACTAGATGCCATTGGGAAAATTCCCCCCCCCCCCCTCTAATGTCAAAGGAGTCCGAGCATTTCTCGGACTAGCCTCCTACTATAGAAGATTTGAAGAAAAAAATTGCCACCATTGCTAAGCCTCTTCACGATCAGACCAAGAAAGATGAACCATTCCTATGGACGCCGCAATGCCTACAGGCCTTCAATACCCTGAAAGATTTGTTGATTGCATCACCCGTCGTCTCTTTCCCCGACTACACCCAACCCTTTCGATTATACACAGATGTCTCCCAAACTGGAATAGGTGCCGTGTTAGGACAAACACGAGAGGGCCGAGAACACATATTAGCCTGTGCCAGCCTAGACCTAAATCCAGCAGAAGTAAACTACCCTGTGACTAAGAGAGAATGTCTGGGTATCATCTGGGCCCTGCAGCATTGTAAGGCCTACTTAGCCGGGGTAAAAGTGACCATCATCACCGATCACCACGCCCTACAATGGTTGAGGAAGTCCGACACCAAGAAGGTTTTAACTGTCAGATGGAGAGAAAGTCTAGAAGAATTTGACTTTGAAATAGCTTACAGACCTGGGAAACTCCACACCAATGCTGACGCACTGTCCCGACTACCCACTGTTTCCACACCCGAGAAACCCCCCACCCCCCTTGATGTTCACCCCATTTTAGCCGTCCACCATCAAGATTCCGCAGATCAAGAGCAACGAGAACTACTCAAGTTATTCCAACGACAAGAAAAACCTGAATGGATGCCCCGAACCATGTTCTCCCAACTCACTAGATAATCTGTTCACACCCGAAGGGAACATTGTAATTACCCACGCCACTGCTCTACCCACCATGCAATCCATCCATATGCATAATGGCATCCATTTGGCCCAACAAAAGCCGACTGCCACCTTTCAACAGGTGTATTGGACCCCTTCCCCCTACATCAGCCAAGCGGATCACCGAAGCCTGTCGCGCCTGTGCCCTAGGTAAAGACAGGACCCACACCCCAGGACCTTCCGGAAAGTTAGTGGCAACTAAAGCTTGGCAACTTTTAGCCGTTGATGTAATGGGTCCATTGGAAGGAAGTCAAGGTTTCAAATACATAATTACTTTTGTGGACACACAAAGGCTGTGGTGGTCAAGTGGTGAGCACGCTCGCGTGTGAATCTGAAAGACCCGGGATCGAATCCCTGCCACGGCGGACATTTAGTGGGTGCGGTAGTACGTCCTAGCATGTTTCACATGCTTGCACCCAGTCAGGGGACATCCTGACGACGTATACAGACAAAACACACATAACAAAGCCACTCCAACACCTTCCTCTCTCTCCAACACCCCTTCTCCCCTCTCAACACTCTTCTCTGAGCTATTGCCGATAAAAATGGCATGTTCAGTCCTGTAAAGAATCGTAAGATTCAGAGTCATAAAGATTCCAGGACGAACTCATCAGCGGCGGATCCCCAGATCGACCGTGGTGATTGTCACCTAAACATCTACAAAACAAACAAACAAACACACTCCAAATATGTGATTGCCTGCCCCGCTAAAGAGCATTCCGCACTAGCAGTAGAAGAAGCCACGATCCAACATGTGTTCCCATACTTCGGTTTGCCAGAAGCCATACATTCAGACAACGCCCCAGAATTTACAAGCCACATCTGGTCCCAACTCTCTCAAATGTGTGGGTATAAGATCAGCCACTCCTACCCATACTGGCCCCAAGGGAATTTCATCTGTGAACGAAGCCACCGCACAATTCCAAACCAAGTCCGGACAAGATTGCAACAGATGAATACTAAGGATTGGCCTAGCCAGGTAAAAATCGTTCAGTGGGGAATTAACACTTGCCCCAGGAAAGACGGGATCTCACCCCATGAACATATTTTTGGAGTGCCCCCCCTACTGCTCCCATTACGTCATCTAGCTATCCCCTATGAGCCCTCATCTAATTTTGACTAGTCCCTGGTTCATTTGAAAAATCGACTGCAACAACTCCAATATCTGCAAAACCTAAAACCTGACGAAACTGCCAAAGTAAGTCCTCATCACGTTGGTGACCTTGTGATGGTTGCTCCACTGCCCGTGCCGTCCAAATTAAAACCCAGATATCAAGGTCCTTTTGAAATTTTAACTGTTCCAAATTGTTACCAGGTAACCATAAACTATTTTGGTGAGTCACGCACATACCGAAATAGATATGTACGTAGGTTTCAACCCTTAGATGAGAATGCCATTATGCTTGCAGATTCCCCAGAGAAAAACATGTTGCCTTTGACTAATGACCAGAAATTGGGGACCTCAGATTCCCCTCCTCCTCTTCCGTCCGTTTCCCCTCTACCTCCTCTAAGGGAGGAACTCATCCGCCAACATTTTCCTTCTATACCTAAGCCACATAATCGCCCAAATCCCCTTCAGCTCAATCTGCCCTCAAGATCATTCGGATCTGTCAGCCCCTCTCCACAGCCTCCTCCCGTTGTTTCTGCCCCTCCCGAGTTGTCTACTCCAGCTGATGGTGGTGTCATCAGACAACCGCCCACCCCTTGCCCCCCATCCCCTTCTGTCAGTCTACCAAATTTTTCAGAATCTACCTGCACTCTTCCTAGTTCACCAATATTAAAAAATATTCCCCTTTTAAAACAGCCATCCACCTCTGACATAATCACCCTCTCTTTACCCTTACATAATGTTTCAGCCGACACCTTAACCCTCCAGCCCCGGCTATGTATTCCATACCGAAACCCGGGTGTTTTGGCCGAAAAACGTCTACGCCTAGGCTACCGTATCTTTGTTATTCTGAATGCTTCCACATTCCCGCGAATCCCCAAGCGTAGATGTGTTTCGTACCTGTAGAATGGCGTTAAGTAGAGCTCTCTAAGTCACCTGGTTCAGTTGTGATGATGATTTCATTGGAGATAACTTTATGGCAAAAACAGCCACTTTACACTACTTTTCGATACTTAACAATAGCATACAGGCACACACGAACAAGCGACGCACTCCTTCTTGTAGCCGGAGATGCGGGGCGTCGGTCCAGCCAGCTGTTGTTTACATGCGTCGGACCGACGCCTCGCACACCAAGCTTACAGGCTTTGAGCTCATGGGCCTTTAAGAGCCCTTCCGGGTAGCTCGGGTGTGTTTTTTATGGGCGTTCAAGAGCCCTTCCGGGTCTGGAGGGTTAATTCCCCTTACCATTACACCTGCTCAAATGAGACCTGACCAGGCCCTTCCATCAAGTGCAACTTCCACGCCCCCTATCCCATCATGCATAATTTACTGTCACATGAACATTCTAACTTTAAGAAAACTGTCTTTACTTCACCTCCTGCTAATGTTTCAATAACCCCCCAGAATGCTCAATCACCCCGCCTAATACCCCTCTTATCTAATCCACCATGTACGAGATCCGGGCGTCGTGTGAAACCACCTCAGAGATGGGCTCCCACCTTCCAGCCAACCTACAAGCGGCGGCACATCAAAGGTGCCGCCATTTCTACTGCGAGGTCACCTAGATAGCCTGTGTCACACCCTCACATCTATGACACAGGCCCCCTCACTGCCAGACTTCCCCCACCGGGGAGGACCACTTCCAACACTCATACAGTGGCCACTGCCCAAGCAACTCCTCCACCAGCAACATCTCCAGTAGCCCTTAAAGGTGGGTGTGCATGCTATTATTTTCCTCCACAATCATTACCGGCAGTGTGCACTATAGCTTTTGGTGCAATATTTTCTGCTACAATTGCTTAATTATTTATATAATGGCCAAAATAGGATATGGGTGACACTTTTCTGGATTCGGAGTTTAAGCGCTCTGATGACGTATGCCCAGGAACACAACAAGCTCTTCTGACAGGTGGAAATGGAGGATAGTGACAGTAGTTCCGATTCGTTTGCCAATACTGAGTGTGATAACCGTGATTATGGCAAAGAACCTCAAGTGATGAATATTGGTGGTGTCCAGGCTTATATGTATGAACCTGTAGGATGAGATCCAGCAGCAGGAGAGGAGGGAGAAGCAGCTGTGATTATCACCCGCCTTGTTTAAACTACTCGGAGCCGCGGCGGACGCTAGCGATCATGTCCCCGTCTATTTTGACTGCATTTGGATACAATAATGAAAGCCCGCCCCTCACGCCTCCATGACTTATTGTCATCATCATATACATTGCCAACAGGGTGCAAATAACAGAAAAAATCGCCGTAAAAATAGACGGGAACTTAAACCGCTGCGATCGACTTATTTTGTTTTGTTTAGCCTAGTTGCTAGTAGTTGAATTTCAGCCAATAAATTTCTTTAGCCTAGGTTAGGCCTATATCCATCGACACTGACTGTATAATTTTGGCTAGGCTTAAGTTAGCCCATATTATCCACTCTCCTGACTCCTGAAATTGGCAAGCATGTATGGGTGGGAGGGTGATTTGGGGGATGGTGGGGGGAAGGTAGAAGGGTAATTGACTCATGTTACAAATATGGAGCCGATTGGTGAGGTAGTTTCGCCACCACGGATTTTCATTTTTTTATGTGATGATCTACGGATAGGCTGGAAGTGGGTGGTGGGAGGAATTTGGGGTTGTGGTGGGGGGAAGACAGAAGGGTAGGGGACTTGTCACACAAATATGGAACCAATTGGTGCAGTCGTTTCGCCGCCACATTTTTTCCTTTGTGATGGCCTGATGCGGCAACCCATGGTCGGCGAGTGAATTGGGGGAGGGGGTTGGGGTGGTGGTAGCAAGACGCCAGAAGGGTAAGGTACATGTAGTAGAAATATGAAAGCTATAGGTGCAGTCGTTTCTCTGCTACGATTTTTTTTCGGCGAGTCCGTATATATGCATACGGACCTGGCACTGGGCGTGACAAGACCCCAGTTCGTATAGGCAATCAGCGGGTGCATCTAGCCATACCCATACTCCACTGCATTTTATTGTCAAAGCATTCATCACGAAAATCTCCATTGCATATGAAGCTTGTTTTGGGCTTTGCCTCCCACACTCTGGTTCTTTGTATAAACTTCACCCATTTGTTACAATGGTATGGATCACTTGGAAACTTGTGTAGTGCTATGTTTGGTCCAGGGATGTTGCTACACCCGAAAACAGCACACCTATTCACCATTTTTGCTATACTTGCTGATGTTTAATTTCCAAATGTTTGCCTGGGCTTACGTCACATCCTCACGTGAGTACTAGTTGCAAGGGGTCGCAATTCTATATCTATTTTTGATTTGTTCTCTAATATTGAAGATTAGATTTGACAAAGGAGTAGTCAGGTTGATTACTGGAGATCTAAACATCTCTTTAAATACATTATAAATTAATTTTAATTTTGGACGCCCCACCACCTTTAAACACGGAGTCAACATGAAGATAAACAGTGTGTTTATATCCTCCGACCGGAACCACCCTAAGGCCTTCAAGTTCCCGGACCATCTCCTTCAGGTGACAAACAGCTCAACGACACCCCTCGAGATAACAGTGAGAACGGAACCCTCCATCCCTCCCGACAGTACTACAACCTTCTGGTGTTCGGTACTGGACCGGTTGACACGGACTCTCACCACCCCCACCTGCTGCAAATATGTTAGGAGGTCTCGAGGTCGAAACTTTTATTCCGTCGAAGGTGGTGAAATAACGGAGCCTAAAGGACACCCACACAGAATAGCCACCATCAGAGAATCCAGGGAGAACAGAAGAATATAATTTAAAACAGATTCATTTCCCATTCTCCAGAGAATGGGAAATCTGACCCCGGGACCCATTCTCTAATTCCCGGGGGAACAGGTGAGTTACCCCTGAAAGGCAGGTCAAGCCCCACCAATCATCACCTCACACGGCCCTGCCAATCACAGTGCGGTGCTCAAATAGCCAAGGCAGAACTTTCCGCCGAATACTATGATGAAAAAGATTTTATGCAATCGAAGCATAAAGAGCCCTGGGAGTATTTAAATCGTTGGGGCCCTCCATCCTCAAGAAGCTGCCAGACGAGAAGGAAAGTGAAATGGTGATAGGAAGTGCCAAAGAAGAAAATCATTACATAAACAATCCAAATAGCCAAAACAATGAGTGAACAGAAAATCACGAATTACATCATCAGGCTTGATGAGATAAGTAAGAAACAAAGGTAAAAAAAACGAGAACCTCAGTGCGATGTCATTAAGCACCATAATATATTTTTCATGTAATTATTAACCTCAACATAGCCAATTTTTATTTATTTACTATTCCCCTATTCATGCAAGATCACGCAACCTGACCAAGAGAAATAACCCAAATATATACTGACTGAAACTATAGGAAGTCAGTTCAAACTCAGTAGGTTGCTCCGTCCGGATAATTGTCCGGGAGTATTAACTACCTAAACACTCGGTCCGGATTATTGTCCGGGAGTCGTTTCCCCCTGAGAGAGAAGGAGCCTGCTGTCCACTGCCACCCAAGTGAGTGAAGTGATCTGAAGAAACTGACTGTTACCATGCCTCGCACTTATACGAACTGCGCCAGTAGGTTTGGTGAGTCCATGTTTGTTACTGTCGATCTTCAAGTCTGCCGTCGCTGCCAGCAACAAGAGAATTTGACAGTGAAATTAGATGAAGCCTACAACAAGATCAACGTCCTCACCATGAAGCTGGAATCACTCCAAGAGTTTGTAACACTCAACGTTGGAGTACCACAAACTTCAATTGTCACCGCAACTCCAGCAGCCACCAACACCCCAACGTTAACTGCCAACAATTCAACGCCTGCAGTTGCCATTTCATCTGATGGTTCCGATACTCAAGAAACAAATAGTAACTCTCTTCCCCCTCAAGACAACTTCCGTGTTGTGAGGAACAACGTTTGCCCCAAGACCAGGAAACCCATACCGATTACCGAGTGTCAAAACCGCTTCCAGATACAGATGACGAAGCGGAAATAGAAGAAGTCCGGCTCGTGGGAGACTCGATGATACGTGGTTAGCTCACAGAGTTTTGCGCCAGAGCACCTAAGACCAGGAAGCGTTTTTGTATCCCTGGTGGTGGTGTGGACGACGTAGTTGCTGCAGTTGACGAAGTATCTAAGCTGGCCCCTGCTAATACAATGTACGTCATCCACGTTGGATCCAACGATGTACAGCGAACCCGGTCGGAAGATTTGCTTTTAAAGTACCAGCAGCTGATCAAGTCGTTTAAGGAGAAGTCATCAAGGATCATCGTCTCAGGAATCGTCCCCCGGCTTGGTGTAGAGAGCCGATTTTACAACATAGCCACCAGGACAAATCGTTGTCTAGCAAACCTCTGCAGGAAGGAAAACGTGGGATTCGTCGACACCTGGGACAATTTCTACTACGATGACTATTTGTTTTCGGACGATGGAGTTCATCTGAACCAGGTGGGAGCAGCACGTTTTGGGCGTCTTCTCAACGATGCGGTGAAGGATTTTCGGAGAAGAAATCGACTCAGCACAGGACAACCAGGAAGGAGGACCGAAGACAGCGAGGGCGGCAACCTGCGAAGGAATTAAATGCTAATCTGTCAAGAACCGCGAATTTGGATAAAGCTCCACCAACACGACCCAAATTCAAAACCGCCAGGGATAACGACCGAGGACCGATGTCAGCCATGAATGTAAATGTAGATCCGATCAGAACCAAAAATTTGACTAAAGAACGTTCTGTGAGTTCTAAAACCGCATCTTTAAGGGTTTTCTATACAAACGCTCGTAGCATACGCAATAAATTTTCAGATTTAGAGGAACTAGTGTTTACTGAAAATTATGATGTCATTGGTATAACAGAATCTTGGCTCAATACAGTAGATAGAGACTTTTTAGCAGAGTATTCACTTCCTGGTTATGTAATGTTTGAGAAAAGCCGAATAAATAAAAATGGAGGTGGCGTTTTATTTTATATCAAAGAAAGTCTTAACCCGACCCTCTTGTCAAAACCTCAAATTGTGAACGTCGACACATCTTTTGTGCTAATAAAGAATAATAAAGGTACAAAAATAATACTTGCATTAATATACAGACCTCCAGCTCAATCAGTGCAAACTGACCGAGAAATTTATGAACAAATTGCAGATGTAATTAACTCACAAGATACCATATTTTTTGGCGACTTTATTTTACCTGTGACCAAGTGGGGCGATACTCTTACTTCACACTCCGGACATGACTTGTATACGAACTTGCAAGAGAGTTCGCTTTATCAATTTGTTCGAACACCGACCCGTGGTAATAACGTTCTTGACATTGTACTTGCAACAAAAGAAGAATTAATAGAGAATTTGAATGTTGGTGATGAATTCAGTAACAGCGACCATCGTACGATAACTTTCACTTTAAAGTTTACTAGTAACGAACCAAATAGTAGCATCGAAAAAGTCCCTAATTTCAAGAAAGCGAACTTTCATAAACTTAGAGCTATGTTTAAAGAAACTGACTGGAGCTTTTTAATTAACAATAACGACATAAATACATCTTGGAAGTTATTCGAAACCACTTACCTAAAAGCAGTGCAGGACTGCATACCATCGAAAATACGGCATCCAGGCCATAATAATAAGCCCAAATGGTGGAATAAAGATATTTCAAACTGCCTGCTTGCTAAAAAATTTGCTAATGATAGATTAAAATCCTCACAAAATGACGAAGAACGGGTGAAATTTGTAGAGCTATGACGCAAAGCCAAAAAGTTAATTAAGCAAAGTAAAAAGACCCTAGAGTTACATATTGCGAATCAAAGTAAAACAAACCCGAAAGAATTCTATAGTTATATCAGAAAGAAAAAAGTAGTTACTTCAACTGTTGGACCGTTAGTCGATGAAAGTGGAGAATACACCAAAGACGAAGTACAAATGAGTAATGCCCTCAATACCTTCTTTGCATCAGTTTTTACAACAGAAGACCTCAGTGATGTCCCTACACCATCGCCGATTCAGATTGATAATTCAGATGTTCTAAGCAATATCACCGTTACAGAGAGAGAAGTATTGAATTGTTTAGATAAACTCAAGGTAAATAAAACGCCTGGACCTGATACAATCTCGCCTAGAGTTCTAAAGGAAGCTAAGGATGAGCTCTCCAAACCACTGATATTACTATTCAATAAATCCTTGCAGTCTGGAACTATGCCTGATCAGTGGAAGATAGCCAACGTAACACCGATATTAAAAAAAGGCAGCAAATCCCTACCCAGTAACTATCGTCCAATTAGCTTAACCTCAGTTGTATGTAAAATGCTAGAAACGGTCATAAGAGACAGACTCGTAAATAACTTAGAGGAAAATAACATACTTAAAGATACTCAACACGGCTTTCGTAAAAAACGTTCCTGTTTAACAAACCTCTTAGACTTCTTCCACGATATCCTCAACCTCTACGATGAGAGTAAAACTGTAGATATTATATACCTTGACTTTCAAAAGGCATTTGACAAAGTTCCCCACAAACGTTTACTGCTAAAACTAAAAGCGCATGGAATACAAGACGGTGTGTTGAAATGGATAGAAAATTGGCTCAGCGACAGAAAGCAAAGAGTAGTCATAAACGGTAAGGCATCTAAATGGACCAATGTAAGTAGCGGGGTACCCCAGGGATCGGTACTAGGACCAATTCTCTTTCTAATTTACATCAACGACATAGATGAGGGTCTCACCTGTACAATCTCAAAATTTGCTGACGATGCAAAAATTGCAAATAGCGTACTCTCAAAAGATCTAGTTGACGATATGCAACACAATCTAGATAAATTGTCACATTGGGCCCAAATTTGGCAAATGAGTTTCAATGCGGATAAATGTAAAGTACTACATATAGGATACCTAAATGAGAAAGCAAACTATTCGATGAATGGCACTCAGCTTAAGAATGTAAACAGAGAAACCGATCTGGGAGTAACAATGTCGAGTAACCTAAAACCGAGTCAACAATGTTCAGAATTTGTTAAGAAGGCAAACAAAATAATTGGCTTTATAGGCAGATCATTTGAGCATAAATCCAAAGACGTAATCCTAACCCTTTACAGTTCCTTAGTCCGCCCTCTTCTGGAATACTGCGTTCAATGCTGGTGCCCTTATTACCAAAAAGACATAAACAAGCTAGAACGAGTTCAACGTAGAGTTACCAAAATGATACCTAGCCTAAAGAACAAACCATACGAAGAGCGTCTTAGAGAATTAAATCTATTTCCTTTAACCCAGCGCAGATTAAGAGGTGACTTAATTCAAGTGTTCAAAATCATCAAAGGCATCGACTATATGAACTGTAGTAAGTACTTCACTATCGACCAATCTAATTACACGCGGGGAAACGGTTGCAAAATTATTGGTAAATCTTTTAACTCACACGAATCTAAGAATTTCTTCTTCAATCGAGTTGTCAACTTGTGGAATGGGCTTCCCCGAGACGTTATAGACTGCAGCACCGTTGATTCATTTAAATTCCGCCTAGACAAATATCTCGCATCAAACCCGCGACTGACTGCGTTTGTAAATGAATAACTTTATTTTATCCTCCCCTCAGTTACTAACCAATATGTCCCCTACTAACTTCCTAGTTCTGCCACGTTAGTGGCAGGGCAGTAGTTCCCTTTCCAATGTTCCCTTACCCAACTCTAAACCACAGTTTGGACACTTGATCCTCAGTGTTTTGGAGGACAAGCAGCCTGGAAGGGTCACTAGATCTGTTGTTGCTTGATTTCCTTTGTACTCCTTTGCACACCCTGCCCTTGGACTCCTGACGAAGTGGTCCCCCTGACGTCCAACCCCTGCCCCTTGGACTCCTGTCGAAGCAGTACCTTGACGTCTGGCCCTGCCCCTTGGACTCCTGACGAAGGTGGCCCCATTATGTCCAGCCGCCGCGCCCGGACCTCTGTGACGCCCCAGCCCTCGTATGTGGCCCTTCTCCTCCCCCACGTTACCCTAAGTGTTTATGCGTATCTTAATTTGTGGCTATTGTTGAAGGTAAGGTAATATATGCGAGTATTCCGGAAGTGTTATTAAGTTGATCTGTGCCAAGGATCTGTGCCTTTTTAATTGTTCAATTATCGATCTGTGTACACGTTACATAGTCATTTGTCCTCCCATAAATCTTGATCTGTGCAAGTGAGTTCATAGCACCAGATATTTCTATGTGAACCCTTTGAAGTATATTTCATGTGGAGTTATTTATAATTATCAATTCTGCACCCGTTATATAAACTTATCTCGATCCAGGCTCAAAACGGAATACTCTCAGATGTCACCTATATATGTTATTTATTCTCTTGTGTATCCAAGTTGAAGCGAAAGCGTATACCGTGAAGATATTACCTAATTTACTACCATTTACCTAGGACCTATGCCCAAATGTTAATCTATCTATCTTTCCTTACCGAAAAGTCCAAGGAACCCCCCCATTGAGTTAACCTTTATTCTATTATTCGAGCTATCTAGTTTATACCAATGCTTGTGAATTAATCTGATCTATGTGTGTGGGTAATTATTAATTATTTTCACACATATATAGTAACTCTTATTCAAGTTATTTTATATTCGTGTCTCCATATCATCATAGAAACCGTTTCTACTTTTACCTTACTATTTTAATAGTAAATATTTAATTACATCGTGAGTTTATATAATTCGCGTTACGTCATATCTTTGATCCACGTATTGCCAGATAGGGATTTGTTAATGTATTCCAATTTCCTTTAATACTATTATCGTAGTATTTTAACCCAGTACAACTTGGTCGTGTATGCCCCTTTTTATTCTGAGTTCATTCGAATTCTAATTTACTGTGATTTCCAGTCGCATTTTAATTGAGTGCATTTTCCTCATTTTATATTAACTTGCATTCATTCCAAAACCCTGTTATAGTGATACATTGATCTAAATTTGAATTTGAATTCTATACTTGTGTTTATCAATCTCATACCCGGTCTAAATATATTTTCGTATCCGTATGTTGAGTCTTTCACAAAAAACGCTTAGATAAGTTAGTTCCAATTTAAACTACCTTGACGATAAGCTCCTTAGTATATCTTTAACATTCACTAGTGTCTTATAGTCGCATTATATTGAATTATAGATTCATACCAAAGCAGTCTCTCTGACCTAGGGGCGAACGCACTACCTTTTATTTATCTTGCCTGTGTGTCTCTCCCGTTAATCCCCTTGATAAGCGCTCACCGCCCCGCGCCAGTGAACGCTGTTTCAAGTCAATTCGCCCTGTGCCAGAAATCTTCACGTTAGACGCTACACTCGCATACGTGTTATCATCTGACTGCTTTTCTATGTATATGTGTAACATCTTTATTCTTGCATATTTATATTACTGATACTGTGTGTAAATGAAACGTGACCAAATATAATTAAGTTATCATTATAGACCATTTAATATTTGATACGTCACTTGTGTACCTTTTATTGTCTGCCCTATATGACAGAACAATATACTTTATTCCATAACCTATGCCAATTGAATAAACTAAAGTGTGAAACTTTTCCGTGTAACACATAGGGTTACACTTTATCCTATTTTCCGGTACAGCTATATATTCGGAGGGAGCGGAGGGTGGGGATAGAACCTTCTACTTTGCTGACTTATTCTTCTACTTTGTTGACCTATTATTTTACAATATATTATCCCTGTCTAGTGTGACGTTAACCACTCCGTTAGAACCGCATGGCTTGTCCTACAGTGACTCACTAGGATCGCCAGGGCAGTGGATGTGGCTACAGTTGATGTATTATTGTGTGCTTTATTTCATATGAAAGCTTGTGTCATGGGCAGCCCAGAAAGGCTCTTTGTTTTCGCCCATGTCAAGGCTTTATATATTTAATTGCAAAGTATATGTTTTATCATTAAGTAGTAATGATAGGATTTGAGAGAGAGAGAGAGAGAGAGAGAGAGAGAGAGAGAGAGAGAGAGAGAGTAGAAAAGAGTGTGGGGAGGCGCGCAGTGTTTTGCTATACTCGATGACGTCATAGCTGGCTGGCCTCGTGGGGATTCGTTGGAGGAGTTTTTACCATGCTTGGTGACGTCATGTTTGGCTAGCTTCTTTAGCATTGGCTAGAGGACTTGTTACCGCTTTTCCTACGCGGTTCGAACTAGTGCTATTATATATACTGCTCTCTAGCCACTCTCTCCCTCAGATCTGGTTTCTAGAATGCATCCCTCTTATCCCTTTGATACCTGTGCCCCTCACTGCACCTGAGAACCTTTTCCTCTGCCTATCTCTCTCATTTTCCATATCTTTCACCACCTTTTTATTAATATTATACCTCCTCTGGTTAACTCTGCAAAATCAGCTTCATGCTGGCCAGTTGTATTGTGCGTTAAGGTCTTATATAACCCATGTATGTTTAGTTGTTAAGATAAGTTGATCACGAAGCATTGGTTGGCATTCATATTGTTCAGTACTGCTTCCTATAATTATTAGTGTTCTGCTGGATTAGATAATGCTAGACTAGGAGTCTGATATTATAAGGTATTGTTTCCGATGAGTGCTGGCTTTAATTAAAAGCTGCACGACATACCTGAGAACTGGAGTTGATTGGGTAAATTCTAGTCTGTGTGCCATTGAGAGTAGAGCATGCACGAATGAGGGCTTTTTGCCTATACCATTCTGCACTGTTCTAAGCTCGGTTGTTTGTCTTTGAGGTACGCCAGGAGAACGCTTGATACTTCGGTATTAAGGTTTCTCAAGAGAGCTACCCTTCACTATAATGTAATATTTGACGCACAGACTTGAGATTTGCACTAGGCTATGCGGCATGCCATGCGCACCAGTATCTCGTATCATTGACTCTAGCTAGACTCTATCAGTCATAGAAGACATTAAGTATATTAAACCAATTACTCTTATTATGCATACCCGTTTATGATTACACAAGCATTTCGCAGCCTAGTTTGATGTATTGAGACACAAACGACTTAGGCTCTTTTTGTTGATAGGAATACTGCATTGTCGTGGAGATTATTATTATTGTTGTAGCGTTTAGGATATTCTTGGCTCCGACTGCATTATATCTCCTGCCATTTTGTGTGCATAGCCTGCACGAGCATTGTTCCGCTGCCTGCCTTTTTGGGTTCCATTTCCGATTCGAGCATCTTGATAGCATCTATCATTTAAAGAAGATTCCTTGTTGGTGTTCAAGGACTTTAGTGCACTTTCTTTCATGCAGGAGTGCCTGACATTTATTGATTAAAGTAACGTAAGCTGTAACTTCTCTTACCACCTTACTTTGCATACCATAACCAAGCACCTTCGGTTATAGGTAGTAATAGGCTGTTTTCACATAACATTAAGCCTAGAGTAGACGCACATTTATTGAGAGTTTGATAACCTATTATTGCATATAGAACTCTGGAGAGTATTTGTGTTCTTTGTTCACTGGGAATATACATCAGAGGTTGGATCTAGCGCTTTCCGTTGTAGCATTTATGCCATTACTAGTCCAATGAATAAGAGCCCTGATATATTTAAACCTCAGTCGTAACAAATGGCGACCTTACCTAGGATTTGGTGAACCTACATTTATTAGCAGCGAACATTTGTTGTTTTGGGGAATATTATGCGGGGATCAGCAAGAATGCATTTTTTTTGCAACATAGTATAGCCCTTGAGTATTTCCGAGAATTTTTGTGTGTATATTGAGGTATAAGAGTTTGGGGTGCTTCTTTTCTGAATATTGAGGTGAGAAATTTTTGTGAGCATCATGTCTTATACCGGATCAGAGGAGAATGGAGACACAGTACGTAATGTCGAAACTGAGGAACAGCAGTATGATGAAATGGTTAATCAGGTGAACTGTGAGGAGGATGCTAGGATATTTTTGCAATGGCCTGTTACTGCCGAGCGGTTGGAGGGTATGGATCGATACGGTCTTCAATGCCTGGCCACAGCTATCGGTCATGCGGGTACTAGCAGCACGACCAGGGATAACTTGATAACGTGTGTACTGGGCAGGGTGACTGGTGAGCGAGATGGGTTGAGTGCTCAGAGCCCTTCGGCCATGCTTCCCCTACACTCGACTCCCAGCCATCCCAGTAGTTTGCCGACCCCGGGTACGCTTCCACAGTTGGGTGGTGACTGGCAGGGTGGGTTGCCCCTGGGGGAACCACCGGTAATTTCAAACATTGTAGCACCTTCACCTCCTCAAGGGTTAACTCCAGAATTATTGCTTTAGCTCGAATTAGCTAAGATCGAAGAGAGAAAGGCTATCAGGGTATCTGAGGTTCAACAGCAACAAAGGGCATCTGAGCTTCAGCAGAAAATAGAATTAGCCAAGATAGAAGAAAGAAAAACTATCAGTCAGCAGCACATAGAGCTAGCAAAAATCCAAGCTGATTTAGAGTCGACTAGGTACTGTGCCGACATGGACGTAGAGAAGTCGCGAGTAGAGACAACGGGACAGCGACTTGGGGCTGGTAACCGTGTTCATGATCAGTCTCTCTCGCACTTATTGAAACTGGTTCCGGTGTTTGATGAGAGTGGGGTAACAGAATTTTTCACACGCTTTGAGAAGAAGTGCCAGGAACACCAGTGGCCAGAGAATAAATGGGCAGCACTTGTATCCTCTAGATTAATAGGCAAGGGTCTTAAAGCCTACGATGCGTTACCTTTGGAGTCATGTATTGTGTATGAGGATCTCAAGGAGACTGTCCTGAGGGCTTACGAACTGCAACCAGAAACGTACCGTTTGAAGTTCCGGGGTGTAACCAAGGGAAGAGATAGCACTTTTTTGGAACACGCCCGGGACTTGTCCGATGCTATTGGGAACTGGCTCCGATCTGAGAAGGTAACAAAATTTGATGGAATTAAGCAGTTAATGATGTTGGAGCAGTTCTTTAAGAGCACGGGCGGTGATCTAACTTTGAACTTAAAGGAGAAAAACCCAAGAACTCTAGTCGAAGCAGCAGAAATGGCTGATCGACGGCTGTCGTTGATTCGGTGTTGCGGGTCCTCACAGAAGTACGATGCAAGTGCTAAGGACCGTTATCCTCCCCCTCCCCGTAGCAATGACACATTTAAACAAAAGAGCAATGAAACTAAAACTGAATCCAAACCTGACACCACGCCGTATAAGACAAGTCAGGGACCTTTTACATCACAGTATAAGCCGAAACCGAAATTTATGTGTTTTAAGTGCCACCAGGAGGGTCATAAGGCAAATGAGTGCCCTAGTCGACCTCCTCCGGCAGCCGTGTCTTTTGCTCACGGCATTGGAGTGTTCAAGAGGACATCGGAGTTTGTTAGAGGCAATTCTTCCGAGGTAAATACACTGCCAGTGCAGAAGGATCCGGAAGGCTTATTCCCTGTCTGTGATGCCTTTAGTGACCACAGGGGACTCGGTTGTGTGGAGTGGGGGGGTAGAAGACATGAGGTGAGAATTTTGCGTGACACTGGGGCATCGCAAACATTGTTGAGGAATTTCACTGGTAAACCTGTAAATACGGCGCGGGTGGTTGTGGTTCAGGGAGTTAATGCAACAAGGTCATACCCGCTTGTAAGAATGAAGATGGAAGTTGATGGTGTGACTCGTGACCTGGATGTAGGAATTGTGGAGAAGTTACCTGTTGGGGGCGTCGACCTCCTTCTCGGCAACGACTTTGCGGGGCCTACTTCTGAGGCTCCACCCTTAGTCGTTGCCGAGAAGCCGGCCGACGTGAGTAGGGAGGAGCAGGAGTGGGTTGAGAAGTGTCCGGTGCAACCTATGGCGTGTGTTGTCACCAGATCTCTTGCATCCAGGGAGTCACATTCTGGTCAACAGTGTTTAGACAAGCGGAGGAAAGGTACCGAGAAGGGGTTGAAAGTTGATGCGGTTGAGAGTTTAGTATCAACGGACATTCTCGGGGACTCATTATTAGGACCAATTTTCGAGTCTGGAGAAGATCCATTAACTGTTACTAAGAAGGCAGAGGATAGGCTTAAAAAGACGAAGAGACAGCAACGATACACAGAGAGAGAGCAACGGGAGGCTAAATTCAGTGTAGGAGGGTGGCATGAGTTGTTTCGCAAACACTTAGATAGGCTTGCTCCTTCGGACATTCGTAAATTGCAATTGGAAGCCCCGGAGGTTCTTGAATGTGGTACCGGTGCTGTCGAGTTGAAGGAGGACAGTGATGCACAGTCGGGAGATTTTTACAAGTATCCCCTGACCATCATGGAGGTAGCAACAAGGTACCCTGACGCGTACCCTATGAGAAATGGGTCAGCGAAGACGGTGGTCCGGAACTTGCTAGTGTATTTTTTCCGGTATGGTTACCCGCAGGGGATTCAGTCAGACCAAGGATCCAACTTCACTTCTAGCCTCTTTGTTCAAGCAATGCCGCAGCATGGGATTGTTACGGTTGTGTCATATGCGTATCATCCGGAGAGCCAGGGTGTGTTAGAGCGATGGCACTCAGCCTTAAAATCTGTGCTTCGTTGTTGTTGCTTTGAGAGTGGGAAGGATTGGGATCTTGGCCTGCCATATGTTTTATTTGCTGCACGGGAGGTACCTGGGGAAAGTTTGGGATTCATCCCTAATGAGCTCGTCTTTGGAGACCGTGTATGGGAGGGCGCAGAAAAACCTTGTTCTATGCTCAAGTATGTCTTCGACAGTCGAGAACGGATGTTGCGCAGTCTGGAGTTGGCTGGCCGTAATTTGACTAGCTCTCAGGCCCTCATGAAGGACAGGTACGACCTCAAGGTTAAACTCAGGGAGTTTCGCGTGGGTCAGGAGGTGTTGATTCTACTGCCCCTTGTAGGTCACCCCTTATCCGCGAAGTACACTGGTCCTTATAGGGTGGGGGAGAAGCTATCGGACCTGGATTACTTGGTAGCCACTCCAGACAGACGTAAGCGCAGTCAGTTATGTCACGTTAATCTCATGAAGGAGTATGTGAGGCACCCCCCTGAGCCTCTCACTGTGCCTGTGATGACGTTTAGCAGTCAAGGTGGAAAAGGAGAACGGGACAGTCAAGCTCAGGTGGAGGATAACTGGAAGGATAAGAAAGTCAAATGGGCGCCTGAGTGTGAGAAGGCGTTTAGAGTAGTAAAACACCTGTTGTGCACTCACCCGATCCTCAGGGCCCCTGACTTTAGCCTACCTTTCCAACTAGCAACGGGTGCTAGTGGTGTGGGGGCTTTGGCGGTCCTTATGAAAAAGGACGATGATGGGTTGGAACATCCCGTTAGTTTCTGCTCGGAGAAGTTCAATTCAGCCCAGGGAAGCTGCTCTGTTGTCGAGAGGGAGCTGCAGGCAGTTGTACTTGCACTGAGGCATTTCGAGGTCTATGTTCCGGCCTATGGTCCGGTCGTTGTAGTTTACACAGATCATCACCATCTCAAGTTCTTGGACCAGTTTCACAATCGGAATATGAGGCTGACCGGGTGGTCGCTGGTGTTACGGGAGTATAGCCTGGACATACGCCATATTGCAGGTTGTGACAACGTGGTTGCAGATTTTCTTTCAAGGGTGTATGATCCTGGGTAGATTGACACACGGGTAGCCTCCTGCTTTAGTTTGAATAGTATTTTGCGCTTGGTGCTTGTTGGCTCGCGGTTGTAGCCCAGCGTATTGGGTCGTAAAGCAGGAGTTGAGCGTTTGGTATAGAAGAAAAAACTAGGCTTGCCCCTATAGTGCAGCCGAAATAAACAAATTAAAAACATAAAAATCAAATAAAAATTCTTTCTATGATAGTTGAATTTGTTCAGTATGTTATAGCAGTAATTCTGAGTTGCACTCCTCTCAGAATGCTGAGCTAGAGAAGCTCGCTCTTGAGGAGCATAACTACATATGATTTAATCTATTGTGTTGGGGAGGGTTATAATTTTGTAAAATGTTTTGTTGAGAACTGTGCCAGATATTTTACTGTCGCTGGGTGATGGGAAGTAGAGTTATAGCATGGGTTCTAACCATCAGATTTTTTTGAGCTTTGGGCCTCTGAGAAAAATCTTGGGGGGAGTGTGACGTTAACCACTCCGTTAGAACCGCATGGCTTGTCCTACAGTGACTCGCTAGGATTGCCAGGGCAGTGGATGTGGCTACAGTAGATGTATTATTGTGTGCTTTATTTCATATGAAAGCTCGTGTCATGGGCAGCCCAGAAAGGCTCTTTGTTTTCGCCCATGTCAAGGCTTTATATATTTAATTGCAAAGTATATGTTTTATCATTAAGTAGTAATGATAGGATTTGAGAGAGAGAGAGAGAGAGTAGAACAGAGTGTGGGGAGGCGAGCAGTGTTTTGCTATACTCGATGACGTCATAGCTGGCTGGCCTCATGGGGATTCGTCGGAGGAGTTTTTACCATGCTTGGTGACGTCATGTTTGGCTAGCTTCTTTAGCATTGGCTAGAAGACTTGTTACCGCTTTTCCTACGGGGTTCGAACTAGTGCTAGTATATATATTGCTCTCTTAATTAATTCATACTGCTATGCTCCTAGAGCGAGCTTCTACTAGCCCAGCCTTCTGAGAGAAGCACAGGTTCGACTCAGAACTTTAGCTATAACATACTTAAAAAAAATTAACTATTAAAGAAAGAGTTTTTATAGAATTTTCATTTTTTAATATGTTTTTGGCGGCTGCACTTACAGGGGCAAGCCAATTTTACTCTACTCTCAACACACACTGACTGAATGGCGAGGGTTTTCCTGCAAACAAACCCTCCCGTGACAAACAATCAGCCAAAACATTATCAGTGCCCTTAGCATGCCACACATCCAACTTGTGTTCCGGCAGCACAACAACACCTGACACTGATAAACTGCCCAGTTCATCACTAGACTGGCACTTCTCTTCGATCTTTCTGGCAACGGGACCTGCCAAAAGCCTTTCACTAGTTCTACCTTCGTGATAGGCGATGCAGCCCCGATGCGGTCTATGGTGTCGTCAACTCTCGATAAGGTATAGGCGTCTGTCAGGGATAATGCACACACACTCTCGCAATGAACACACTCACTGATGTTGCCACTTAACACAGGTTGCAAAGTTACAGGCAACGACCACTCACAACATTCCTTATCCCTCAGACCCTTGGGCAATGGATAGGTGTCTGTCAGGGATAATGCACACACACTGATCTTGCCACTCAACTCAGGTTGCAAACTCACTGGCAACGACCACTCACAATAGCGTTTATCCCTCAGACCCTTTTTCCACATGTCGTCTAGCTCTGTTTTCACGACAGGTTTTTTAGCAGGATTTATACGGTAGGGAATAAAACTGAGCCTCGCTCTATCTTCAGCCTCCATGTCGGATTCTATCCCATACATCAGGCCTGGAGAAGCAACAAACATGCGGATGCACTGCCCCAGCCTAGTAAACAACTTATCTCGCAGAACATGTCTAGAGCCCTCACACAACCCAGCCGAGACCGCAGCTTCTAACCTGTAGTCTCCCTCCTTCTCCACCTTCGTCCCTAGAACAGCCAGGTCATGAGAGGGACAATCAGTACCACCTGTGCAGTCACTCCCATAGTTCATTATTGCTAAGGCTTCCCCGACGATACCGTACATGCGTGCCCCCTCATTCCTTGCAACTACATCTGCCTGCGCAGCATCACCGCTTTTAGCGACATGGCCAGATACAGTCGGTCTATGGTAGGGCTGATGCATTCGACTAGAGCAGCATTGGGAGGCTATGCGACGACCGGGCACATCCACTCCACAGCCAATCTCACCAATCTGCTCAATGTCCTCCTTCTGACCACCACCCTTGGCAGCCATGGGTCGACCCTGACCTGACAACCATGTCCAAGCCTCGTCGCCCACCTTGAACCACCGAAACAACGAGGCTAACGGTCTCCCAACATTCAAGTGACCTGCCCACGGAACATCTTGCACCGCCCGAGTTGTGAGGCTCAGGGGCTCGGCACGACCAGTGGGGTACGAACCGAGCTGGTGCTCTAGCGCTTCCACAGCCACCAGACTCGTGTCCCCCGCCCACTGCTCCGCCGAGACATGACAATCCATACTCTCCTCCACCTGTGCCCTACTGCCCCCCTCTCCTTCTCCATCTTGGCCGCTGCAGACCAACGCAGGGACAGTAGGCTGCTCAGGTGGTTGCCTCACAAACTCCTCCAACAGGTTCACATGACATGTTTCCCCGTCCTCGTGTTTGATAGCCCCGTTCCCACAACTCTCCTCCAACTGGGAACTACTAAGTCGCGGAGTGCCACACGCCCAACCATGTCACTAGGGGTGACAGGTTCTAGGGCCACTCTGGAGCTCACCTCTGGGTCAAGTACTAAGCCGCTAAGGAGAGCCGCTGGAGCAAAACTCACAAAACTCCCAGCTTCAGCTTGCTCCTTCCGACCGTTCCTCCGCTGGTCTGAAGACTGAGACAATGGATGTGACTGAACTGACGCGCGAGAACAGGTGACTGCACAGGCCATCTGTTTAAGCTGATACCTCTCGACCCACTCCCAATTCTCCCCATTAACGTCGGCCGCCCTCTCGGCAACAACTAAGGGTGGAACCTCCGAAGTGAGCACCGCAAAGTCGTTGCCCAGAAGGAGGTCGACGCCCTCAACTGGCAAGCTCTCTACGATCCCAACATCAAGTTCACGACACACACCATCCACCTCCAGCTCCAACCTAATCAACGGGTATGACCTGGTAGCATTGATCCCCTGTACCACAACAACCCGAGCCGCGTTTATAGGTTTGCTTGTGAAATTTTTAAGAAGTGTCTGTGATGCCCCAGTGTCACGCAACAATTTGACCTGATGTTTAGTATTCCCCCAGCTCACAAGCCCGCACCCTTGATGGCTGCAAAAAGTGTCTTGGACAGGTGTCGAGCCCTCCAAACCCTTCTTCACAGGCTGTGTCCCCGCAACTGACGACCTACCCCGGGCAGACGCAGAAGAGTTCAGAGACACCCCCATGTTGCGAACCAAAGACACAGGCTTAGCAGGAATATTACTCGGACATGTACGTGCAAAGTGACCCACCTTCTGACATTTAAAACATTTCACTTCACCACTAGACTTCCCCCCTTGAGGTGGTGGGGAACAGCCCTGCCCTTTTGAAAACGGGACGGTTTTGTGTTTGTAGTTATAATGGGCATCATTGCTCTTACTTTTTACAGTGTTATTTTGTGCTTCATTGACTTTCGGGGGTGGAGTGTTATGCCCCTTGTTACCTGTCTCACTATGATGAGCAGACCCGCACCCACGAATCAAAGAAAGCCAGAGGTCAGCAAGCTTAGCTGCCTCCTCTACGGTCTTAGGGCATTTTTCCTTCATGTTTAATGTCAGGTCGCTGCCTGTGCACCGGAAGAACTGCTCCAACAAAAATAACTGCTTAACCTGATCAACTGTTGTCGCATTCTCAGACCGGAGCCAGTTCCCCATAGTGTCAGTCAGTTCCCGGGCATGTTCAAGGAAAGAGCTCTCCTTGCTCTTAATAACGCCCCGAAATTTCAACCTGTAGGTTTCTGGTTGCAACTCATAGTCCCAGAGCACAGCCTCCTTTAACACCACATAGTTAGTACAGTCCTCCAATGACAGCGAGTCATATGCCTTGAGACCTTTCCCAACAAGCTTTGATGATACAAGGGCTGCCCACTTAATCTCCGGCCACTCATGCTCCCGACACTTCTTCTCAAACCGTGCAAAAAACTCAGTCACACCAGACTCATCGAACACAGGAACTAATTTAAGCAAGTGCGATAAAGACTCAGACCCACGATTCCCAGAACCGAGATGCCGCCCTGTTGTCTCCACCCTAGATTTCTCAACATCCATCTCAGCACAGTACCTAGCTGCTTCAACCTGCAACTCTGCCTCACGGCATGCTGTCCTCTCCTTAGCCTGAATCTTAGCCATCTCAACTTCACGCTGGATCTTAGCCAACTCAACTTCACGCTGGATCTTAGCCAACTCCAGTTGTAACAACATATCAGCAGTCAAACCCTGAGGGGGAGGAGCAATTATAGGAGACCTACCCAGTGGCTCACCCAGGGGCAAACCACGCTGCCAGCGACTATCAGATTGCGGAAGCATGCCAAGGTCTGGTAACCTAGGGGGCGCGATAGGAGTAGAGTGGAAGGGAGGCTTGGATAAAGGCTGCCAGGCCCCCGCTCCACCCTGCAACCCACTGCCACCACCCAACACACAAGCCACCAGGTCACTCTTAGACATGCTGCCAAAGCCGACACGCCCCAGGACCGTGGCCAAACAACGCAGACCATAGCAATCAATCCCCTCCAACCGACTCGCTGTTACTGGTATCTCCACAAACTTCCTCGCATCAGCCTCACAATTAATAACTCTGATGCCATCATTAAATTCCTGCTGCTGCTCAACACCCGTAGGCTGTACTGTCTGATTATCCCCATTAACTGAGCTGTTGCTAGACATGGTATATACTGAGAAGTGTGCAAGTTAATACAAAAATAGAAGTATCTATAATCTCTTATGCAAGCACCTATTCACTTAAAGTTATCTGAAGCCTCTTTATGTGTTATACTGCTTGCCCAAAAAAAATCTGTGTCCACTGTATTTCTCAATAAAAATAATTACCACTATACTCCCACAGTATTTCTTAAGTTCACAATATCCTAAGCAAGGTCGCCATTTGTTATGATCCAGGTTCTACAAGATACAGGGCTCTTCATCATTGGACTAGATAAGGCTAAATGCAACAACGGTAACACTAGTTCCAACCCCTGCATTAACCACTGGAGAACAAAACACCTATACCGCCCTGAGTCGTGCCTGGACAACGAGGTATCCTATGACTCGGTAAAAGGTGCACACTATAGGCTGATGATCACTGAAGCAGCCTATACTCATACAACATACGATTACTTTATTAAGGTATACAAGGAAAAAGATAGATAGCGTAATTAAATCGCAGCAACGATTTAATAGCAAACTAGAAGAAGGATAATTAACGTTACGTTAAATAATCAGTAAACTGTCACTCCTGTCTGAAAGAAAGTGAAACAAAGAAAGTCCTAAAGCATCATGCAGGAATCTTCTGCAAAAGTCAGATGCAACTAAAAAGTACGTCTCGGATTCTGAACTGTGTATTATTACTGTGGGAACATATATAGTGTAGGGACATACGGTGTTATCTGGCACAGGTGTAATAATAAAACAGTCGGCAGTCTAAACTCCAACCACAAAAAGATGTGCTTTCTCCCACCAAGCACAAGCCTGCTCTGGTTGGGTCTCTCAGCAACAATCACGACTTACTGTAAACATAAGGAACAATAATGCTGCACACATATACACAATGAGATTATAAACCCTAATCGGGGGTCTGCCAGGTGGACGAAGTCTAGCAGGGGAGTCGTAGGCTAGGCTACCTGGGCCGAGCCACCTGCTCGGTAGTCTAGTGTCGTTCTCAAGTCTGTGCGCCTAGTTACATTAAATGACGGGGTGCTCTCTTGAGAGATCCAGGTCTCGTGTACCTGGTTCTCTCCTGGCGACCCTCCTAAGTCAAAAGCTAACGAGCTAGCACAGTGCTGGGTGGACTAGGCAAACGCCCTCACGCCAACACAGTGCTAGGCTCTAAGGTAAACAGACAAGAAAATTACCTAGGCCTCCGCAGGTATCCGGTACAGTTGCATAGGCTCAACGAAGTCTATGCTCATAGGAAACTGTAACCTGATAGCTTCTCCCCAGTCTAGCATCAACTGACCTGGCAGACACCCAAGAAAATAAGGTTGGGGCAACACGATGAGTATGTCAAACCTCCCCAAGCCAAAATGGATAACCCTCTGATCCAAAATGCCTAACTAATTACATATAATATCTCTGAGAGCTCGCTGTATAATACAGTGACGGCTATATGAAATCAACGTCAAGGGGAAGGGCAGTTAATTAATAGTAGGATATACAGAGAGAAGAAGGTAAGCAGTGGTAGAGAAAGTTCGCAATAGGGGGGTGAGGTGGGCTGATAGATTGCAAAGGGATGTTAGCGTTACAGCACTAAGAGGAGCTCTGAGGAAGGAACTCCTCGGGACCCCTCCAGGGTCACACACAAAGGCATGGTGGTCAGCCAATCACAGGCTGCTACGTCACCCGGCAGCAGGGCTGCAGAATGCGCCAGGAACCACCAGCCAATCAAGAGGCGTGAGAAGGCACGCGCGTGAGCCTACAAAGCGAGGGGGGAGGCAGCAAATGTATATGCACGCACACACTACCACCCCACTGCCTATATTATTCTCTCTCCTTAACTATACACAATGCATATTATGTTCTACTCATGATATAAAATGCTTCCCCTTGTCACAGACGAAAATAAAGACCACCACGGGACTGTCTGCAACAACACGAACACTATGAAAGAACAACATTGTAGATAGACTGTAGCCAAATACCTTGCCCCGGCGAGTGCTAGCGAGTAGCCAAGCGAGCGGCTGAGCCCACATGGCGTTCTGCCAAGCTGCAAGCGTCACACATGCTACACTATATGTAGATTAATTAGCACACACACACAGAAACGGAAGGCAAAGTTCAGTGTTATAAACCCACATTCTTCACTGATTTCCTTGATAAAACAATGAGGTGTAAATAATTGTGTTCTTTTATCTAATTAACCCTTTCAAGATCCGATACGCATTTCTATTCTGTGTTGTGCTAATTATTCAACGATTTTATTCAGACTAGGAAGGGTATATGGAAGTCAGAGGGTTGATCGAGCTAGTCTTTACCCTTTTGATAACCACAGATCCTTCCTAAGCTGCATAAAATCGTCTAATGATACCCAAAATAAAATAATAAAATGCATCAGAGCTTCAAGGGGTTAACCTCTTTAGATAATACAGGTATGTTATAATCTGCATCATCTTGCAGTGCTGGGTAATACGAGTAGTTTGTGACGCTTCTGCATAGTAGCCACGTGCGGGCATGCGTGCGCGGCGGCTGCCCAGCCGTTTAGAAACCGGCTAGCGGCAGCCGGCCGGCAGGCTTTTCTTTAGTATATATCCTACGACAATGTAACTAATGTCTGGGATATTCTTATGTTGTTTCACAGCTTGAAGCTGCCCATATTCTTAACCAACGCATCTTAGTATATTTTATTCTCGATAGTTGACTGTTTCATTATAATATATAAGATGTAAGTTTAGTGAGGGCGGGAGGAGACGAGCGGGAGAGAGAGACCGGCTTGGGACGTTGCTTCGCTTGCCAGCTTGGGACGAGCTTGAAGCATTGCCATATGCACTTGATTGCAACGTTAGGCTTAGTTTTGACTCACGCACGGGGTAGAGGATTTTGACCCGGCAACTGTGTTGAGTGTTGCCAAGCATGGGATGTATTCTGCATGGCTAGGGCGGGGTCCAGACAGATTCAAGACTCAGAGCTCACCTCACTGTCGTACCCTTCGGACCCCCTTGATATCTATCCCTCTCCACCCCACTTAGAAACTTTCTCTCTTACTTTGTATACCTTTCTTCCACTACTTCACCAATCTATTTAATTATCCCATCCCCTTGATAGACCTTATATCTATTATTGTATTAACGACGAGCTCTCAGATAATTAGATAGGATTTTGGGCCTTATGCAGAGACGTAATTGTTAATGAGACCTAGGAAGCTTTTTTGTTGTCTCATATTTGGTGGTTTCATGCTTGCTAGTGTGTTCTTGTGTCAGGTTAGCAGGGGCTAGACAGGAGGGGGGGCTTTTTGCGATCCTTCAAGTAAAGTCTGCTGGTGCGAGTCCTGTGGACCTGCACGACTTTACTAGGATACCCGTGGGAGTCTGGGGGCATTTTCTTGTCTGTGTCCCTGTGTGTCTAGTGTTGTGTTGTGTGAGGGCCCTTGCCTAGTCCACTCAGCACTGCGCTAGCACGTCTTGCTTTTGTTTTAGGGTCGCCAGGAGAGAGTCAGATACTTGCGATCTGAGTCTCTCAAGAGAGCACCCTTTCAATTAGAGTAATTTGGCGCACAGACTTGGGAACGTCTCTAGGCTAGAGCAGGTGGCTCAGCCCGGGTATCCGAAGCCTATATCCTTCCGGCTAGACCTCTGCCACCTGGCAGATTAACAGCTAGGGGTTTATTATCTCTGTATGCTTGTTATTGTGCCACAGTTTACCGTTTTTGTGAGCATTGTGAGTCAGGGTGTGGCTTAGAGACTCTGTCCGAGCAGGCTTGCCTGACTAAGAGTGAGAAGCACACCTGTATGTGGTTATGTTGCGAGTTGCTGCCTTTATTTAATTATACCTATGCCATTATACACTGTATGGCCTATCACTAGTATTTATTCCTGCTTATGAGTTAAGAGTTCTCTAAATCCGTAACATACTTTCTTTGCTAAGCATCAGATCCTACAATAGCCGCATGCAGTTTAGAAACCCGCATCTTGTCTACCTGTACGATGTTTTGAGGACTGTTTGCTTTCACCTTCTTTCACGCAGGGGTGATTAGTTGTATTAATTAACGTAACGTTAAATGTACTTTCTTCTAGTTTGTTATTAAATTGTTTCTGTAATTTAATTCCGTTATCTATCTTTTCCTTGAAGCTTTAAGTCAACTTAATTGTGTGATCTTTTATATAGCCTGCTTGACTATCAGCAGTCTATAGTGCGGGCACCCTGTAACCGAGTCATAGGATACCTCGTTGTCCAGGCAAGACTCTTGACGGTTTAGGGTGGTTTGTTGCCTGGGTTTATAGATAAGGGTTGGATCTAGCGTTTTCCGTTGTTGCTTGTTGCTGCATACCTAGTCCAATAGAAAGAGCCCAGTGTTTATATATCCCAGGACGTAACAAATGGCGACCTTGCATAGGATTTACTGAACAGAGGAATATAGTGGTCATTTGTTTTGAGATTCCTTATGATTAGAGGAATACAGTGGACATAGAGTTTTTTTTTGGAGCAACCAATATAACACATTAAAGACTTTAAATAACATTAGTATATACATACTTGCATAGGAGATAAGGCACATTCTATAACCGTGATAATTACTGCAGTACACAAACATGTCTATTACATCAGAACACAGTGATGGGTCAGGTCACGATACGGGCTCGGAGGGAGAAAGACCTGTGGAGTGGCTAGTCGATAGCAAGGAGGGTGCTAGAAGATTTTTAGAGGTGCCCCTAACCGATGCCAGGGTGTTGAAGCTGAATAAGTATGGCTTAAAGTGTGTGGCAGGTCTTCAGGGTCACCAGGGTTTAAGTGGCATGAGGAAAGATCAGCTGAGGACTTTGATATTGGGTTTAGAAGGGAGAGACCTGGGTGGAGAGGCGACTGGGGGCCCCGGTCCCCACCCCCCCTCCACTCTTCCCCCGTATCAAACGTCAGGGTGCCTGAATTTAGTACATACCCCCAAGTTGATGGTCAATGGCAGCGTGGAATTCAATCACAGGGACCCTCTCCATTAAATGCACCTTCCCCTCCTCAAGGGTTGACTCCAGATTTGTTGTTTCGGCTTGAGATGGCCAAGGTTGAGGCCGCCGAAAGACAGGTTAGTGTGCAGGCTGAGGTTGCTAGAGCTCAGGCTGAGGCTGCAAAGAGAACAGCTATACAAGTGGCTGAACTGCAGGCAGAGTCTACTAGGGATCGGGCTGACAGGGAGCTGGAGAGATCTCGAGTGGAGGTAACAGGGCGAAATATTGGGGGAGGTAACAGACATCGGGACCAATCATTGTCGCACCTGCTTAAACTAGTTCCTGTGTTCGATGAATTAGGTGTGGCTGAGTTTTTTATGCGATTTGAGAAGAAGTGTCAGGAACACCAGTGGCCTCAGGAAAAGTGGGCAGCATTAGTTTCATCAAGACTCCTAGGAAAGGGGCTAAAAGCGTATGATGCACTACCTTTAGAGTCCTGTGTAGTTTATGATGAGCTAAAGAAGGCTGTGCTACGGGCCTATGAGTTACAACCGGAAACTTACCGCTTGAAGTTTCGGGGTGTTACTAAGGGCAAGGATAGTACCTTCCTAGAACACGCCCGGGACTTGTCTGATGCACTACGACATTGGCTGCGTTCTGAGAGGGCAGCTACTTTTGAGGAGTTGAGTGAGCTGGTTCTCTTGGAGCAGTTCTTTAAGTGCACAGGCGGGGACTTAACATTAAATATAAAGGAAAAAATCCTAGAACTCTCCAGGAGGCAGCAGAAATGGCTGACCTCCGACTGTCATTAATTCGAGGGTGCGGAGCAGCAGCTAGGAGTGAGTCGGGTGCAAAGGATCGTACCCCTCCCCCTCCCAAGAATTTTGATACACATAAATACACAAAACCATGTAGCACTGACAATAAAACTGAACATAAACCAAATACCGTCCCGTATAAGAAGTCTAATGGTACCTCCCACTCCCAAGGGAAACCAAAGAGTAAAGAGTGCTTTGCATGTCACAAGGAGGGTCACTTTGCAAATGCTTGTCCGAACAAGCCACCAAACAAGGTTGTGTCATTGGCCCGCAGCATAGGGGTGTCGCCTATATCTTCTGAGTTTGCCAAGGGTAGTTCGTCAGAGGTTGGGACACAGCCTGTGTTCAAGAGTCCGGAAGGCTCGAACCCTGTCCGCGACGTCTTTGGGGGTCATAGAGGGCATGGTTTTGTGAGGTGGGCTGGCGAAAGGCGAGGAGTTAAGCTTTTGCATGATACTGGGGCTTCTCAGACCTTGTTAAAGAACTTTACTGGTAGACCGATTAATGCTGCTCGGGTGGTGGTAGTTCAGGGGATCAATGCTACGAAGTCCTACCCGCTGGTGCGGATGGAGCTGGAGGTGGGTGGTGTGGCAAAGGAGCTGGATGTGGGAATTGTAGAGAACATGCCTGTTGGGGGCGTCGACCTCCTCCTCGGCAATGACTTTTCGGTGCCTGCTTCTAAGGTTTCACCCTTGGTCGTTGCCGAGAAGGCGGCCGACGTTAGTAGGGAGGAACAGGAGTGGGTTGAGAAGTGTAGCGTACAAACCATGGCGTGTGTTGTGACGCGTTCTCAGACATCCGGAGCCTTGCAGCCACCACCTCAGTCTATCAAACCGCGGAGGAAAGGTCACAAGAAAACGGGAAGTGTAGGTCAATTGGAGAGTTTTGAGCCGGCAGTGTTTCTTGGTGACTCATTAATGGCACCTATGTTAGAGTCTGGAGAGGCCCCGGGGCCTGTCACCGCTAGTGCAGGTGCAGGGCAGGAAGAGACTCTGCGACAGCATCGTTATGCGCAGCGTGAGGAAAGGATGGCTCAGCGGGACATTGGAGGTGGAAATAAATTATTTAAGATGAACTTGGATAATCTCGCACCTGCTGATATATGTTCCTTGCAGCTGGAAGATCCTGAAGTCAGGGCGTGTGGTAATGGTGCTGTCGAACTGGAGAGCGATGGGGATGCGCAGCCTGGTGATTTTTCTTGTCCGAGGGGATCTTGTATCGGAGACATCAGGATCCCAAGAAAAAGTGGGATGGCGGGTCAGGATTAGTGGACCAGTTAGTAGTACCGAGGGTGTGCCGTGAGAGCTTATTGAGATTAGCTCATGATGTGCCTTTGGCAGGGCACCTGGGGGCACGTAAGACGGAGGCAGCTCTGAGCAAGCTTTTCTGGTGGCCTGGGTTAAAGGCGAGTGTCGTGTCATGGGTGTCACAGTGTCACACTTGTCAAGTTGTTGGGAAACCCAATCAGGTCATCCCGAGAGCCCCGTTACAACCCATCCCTGTCATTGGGCCGCCCTTCAGCAAGGTAGTTATCGATATGGTTGGCCGATTGCCCCCCACTAGTGCCGGCAATAAATTTTTACTAACTGTAATGGATGTAGCAACACGGTATCCAGATGCTTACCCCATGCGCAACGGGATGGCTAAGACTGTTGTCAAAAACCTACTTGTCTATTTCTCTCGTTATGGCTACCCTCAGGAGATCCAGTCTGATCAGGGATCCAATTTTACTTCTGCTCTGTTTAAGCAGACCATGCAGCAACATGGGATAGTGTCTGTGGTGTCATCTGCCTACCATCCCGAGAGTCAGGGAGTTTTGGAAAGGTGGCACTCGACTCTAAGAGTATGTTGCGGTGTTATTGCATGGAAATGGGAAGGACTGGGATCTAGGTCTCCCATACGTTTTATTTGCTGCGAGAGAAGTACCTGGGGAGAGCTTGGGATTTAGCCCGAACGAGTTGGTTTTTGGACACAGGGTCAGGGGGCCCCTCCACATAGTCAAGGAGATCTGGGAGGGAGTCACAAAGCCATGCTCGCTTCTAAAGTATGTAGTTGAAAGCCGTGAGAGAATGCTAAAGCGCTTGGAGGTAGCAGGTCGGAACCTAAAGAGTTCACAAGCTCAGATGAAGGACAGATGCGACCAGAAGGTGAAGCTGAGGGAGTTTGAAGTAGATCAGGAGGTACTGATACTACTGCCTCTGGTGGGACACCCATTGTCTGCCAAGTATTCTGGTCCGTATCGGGTTGTAAGGAAGGTTTCTGATCTCGACTATTTAGTAGCTACTCCTGATCGTAAGAAAAAGAACCAACTTGCCATGTAAATCTGATGAAGGAGTATGTGGGGCGCCCCTCCGAGCCTCTCACTGTCCCGGTGTTGATCTGCAGCGATCGTGGTGGAGAAGGAGGAAGGGACAGTCAAGCTGCGGGGGAGGATAATTGGGATTGTCATGTTTCCGCGGATCAGTGGGCGGGGAATTCTAGACAAGTGGTTCACGAGTTGATATTGCACCTGCCTGAGCAACAGCGTGTAGCTGTGCAGCATTTGTTTGATTCAAACCCAGCTGTTTTCGCGGAGCATCCTGGCCTCACTACTCAAGCGGTGCACGATGTCGATGTTGGGGACCACCCGCCCTTTAACACCTTACGAGCGGCCTATGCGGTTTATTTATGTGTACCGCACAGCGGGGTGTTTTTAGCCAAAATAGGGCTGTTTACGTGATCATTTTCATGCCTAAATAAGACCCAGAACGTAAAACAAGTACCTATCCCTGAAAGGGCATAAACAGAGCTTTCGAATGACACCATAACGATCCTTGTATGATGGATAGTTTTCTTGCAATAACCGTGCAACGCTGAGTGCAAAAAGCAGGTAATTCGGTACTTTCAGTACATAATTGAGTATGTAGCGAGTGAGAGAGGGAGGAGGGAGCTGAGATTTGTGTCAGTAGGTTCGCCGCGGTGGTCTGGAGCAGTCATACGCTCGCTAGTCTCCTGCCACCACTTGTCTCTCTCTCTCAGCCACATTACGTGCTGAAATTGCCACTCGAGTTATGTCGAGCGCCGCCACATAGTCCAGCTTTATTTAACTCGACTTATGTTGCTCGCCGCTAAATAAGGGTTAAATCAGTGACATACCGTGTTCCCCCTATTAAATTACCAGCACTTAGGGAAGAGCTGGATTATATGCTGAAACGTGGGCTGATTTCTGAGGGTGCAGTAAGGTGGACTTCCCCAGTCACACTGCAGCCCAAACCAGATGGCAAGGTGCGGTTTTGCATAGATTTCCGCAGGTTGAATGGTTTAACCCCCACAAATGCCTACCCTCTCCCTCGCGTGGACGACAGTGTGGATAAGATAGGAAAAGCCAAGTTCCTCACTAAGATAAACCTTGTTAAGGGTTATTGGCAAGTGCCCTTGTCTGAGCGAGCGCGAGAGGTGTGTGGGTTTGTGGTGGACGGTGCCACATATCGTTGCCATGTTATGCCATACGGGCTGAAAAATGCCCCTGCAACGTTTCAGAAATTAATGAACGACATTGTAGCCGACATTCCCAACTGTACGGTGTACCTAGATGATGTCATAATATACGACGATGATTTTAACAGTCACTGTGCTCACATCGGACAGATTTTTTATAAACTGAATGAAGCAGGTTTGGTGGTAAACCTGGGTAAGTGCGATTTTGTCAAAGCCACAGTTTTGTACCTGGGGTTCGAGGTGGGGATGGGTCAGATGTGCCCTCCACAGACAAAGATCAAAGCCATCGATCAGTTTCCCCAGCCTACGACTAAGAAACAAATCATGCGGTTTCTAGGTATGATAGGCTATTATCGTCGCTTCATCAAAGGCTATTCGACTGTACTTGCACCTTTAACTGACTTATTAGCTAAGGACAAGAAGTTCCGGTGGTCTCCTGAGTGTGCAGAGGCGTTTTCCTTGGTGAAACACCTGTTATGTACCCACCCCATACTCAGGGCCCCGGACTTCAGCAGACCTTTTCAGCTGGCGACTGATGCCAGTGGCGTAGGGGCTGGGGCTGTCTTGTTACAGACAGATGATGAAGGTATCGAACATCCAGTGAGTTTTTACAGTAAAAAATTCAATATTGCACAAAGGAATTACTCTGTAATTGAAAAAGAACTCCTGGCAATAGTGCTGGCGCTCAGGCACTTCGATGTATATGTTCCTGCTTTCGGACCAGTCGTAGTGGTTTATACCGATCATCACCCTCTGAAATTCTTGAATCAGTTTCATAACCGGAATATGAGGCTGACCAGGTGGTCACTCATGCTTCAGGAGTATAATCTGGACATACGCCATATTGCCGGTTCTGATAACGTGATAGCGGATTGTCTATCAAGGGTGGATGATGTTGGTTAGACTGCCACAGGATTGAGTGTGGAGGAAAATAGGCTGTCACTGTAGTTCAGCCGAAAAAAAAAAAATTAAAAAAGCAAAAACCTTATAAAAACTCTTTATTTTTATAACGTGTAGAATTTTGTATAAGATGTTGTAGCAGTATCTAAGTTGAAAGTTTTCGCTTATTGTCGCTGAGTTAGTTGAACTTGCTCGGTGGAGTGCAACAGTCTTTATTTTGTTTATATATAGTGCCTTGTGTCGCAACAGTGTGTGGTACTTTGAGAAGCTTTCTGTTAGATATGAAGAACTTAGTCAAGGGTCTTATATCTTTGGGGAGGTGTGACGCTTCTGCATAGTAGCCACGTGCGGGCATGCGCGCGCGTCGGCTGCCCAGCCGTTTAGAAACCGGCTGGCGGCAGCCGGCCGGCAGGCTTTACCTTAGTATATATCCTACGACAATGTAACTAATGTCTGGGATATTCTTATGTTGTTTCACAGCTTGTAGCTGCCCTTATTCTTAACCAACGCATCTTAGTATATTTTATTCTCGATAGTTGACTGTTTTATTATAATATATAAGATGTAAGTTTAGTGAGGGCGGGAGGAGACGAGCGGGAGAGAGAGACCGGCTTGGGACGTTGCTTGCGCTTGCCAGCTTGGGACGAGCCTGAAGCGTTGCCATATGCATTTGATTGCAACGTTAGGTTTAGTTTCGACTCACGCACGGGGTAGAGGATTTTGACCCGGCAACTGTGTTGAGTGTTGCCAAGCATGGGATGTATTCTGCATGCCTAGGGCGGGGTCCAGACAGATTCAAGACTCAGAGCTCACCTCACTGTCGTACCCTTCGGACCCCCTTGATATCTATCCCTCTCTACCCCACTTAGAAACTTTCTCTCTTACTTTGTATACCTTTCTTCCACTACTTCACCAATCTATTTAATTATCCCATCCCCTTGATAGACCTTATATCTATTATTGTATTAACGACGAGCTCTCAGATAATTAGATAGGATTTTGGGCCTTATGCAGAGACGTAATTGTTAATGAGACCTAGGAAGCTTTTTTGTTGTCTCATATTTGGTGGTTTCATGCTTGCTAGTGTGTTCTTCTGTCAGGTTAGCAGGGGCTAGACCGGAGGGGGGGCTTTTTGCGATCCTTCAAGTAAAGTCTGCTGGTGCGAGTCCTGTGGACCCGCACGACTTTACTAGGATACCCGTGGGAGTCTGGGGTCATTTTCTTGTCTGTGTCCCTGTGTGTCTAGTGTTGTGTTGTGTGAGGGCTTGCCTAGTCCACTCAGCACTGCACTAGCACGTCTTGCTTTTGTTTTAGGGTCGCCAGGAGAGAGTCAGATACTTGCGATCTGAGTCTCTCAAGAGAGCACCCTTTCAATTAGAGTAATTTGGCGCACAGACTTGGGAACGTCCCTAGGCTAGAGCAGGTGGCTCAGCCCGGGTATCCGAAGCCTATATCCTTCCGGCTAGACCTCTGCCACCTGGCAGATTAACAGCTAGGGGTTTATTATCTCTGTATGCTTGTTATTGTGCCACAGTTCACCGTTTTTGTGAGCATTGTGAGTCAGGGTGTGGCTTAGAGACTCTGTCCGAGCAGGCTTGCCTGACTAAGAGTGAGAAGCACACCTGTATGTGGTTATGTTGCGAGTTGCAGCTTTTATTTAATTATACCTATGCCATTATACACTGTACGGCCTATCACTAGTATTTATTCCTGCTTATGAGTTAAGAGTTCTCTAAATCCGTAACGTACTTTCTTTGCTAAGCATCAGATCCTACAGTAGCCGCATGCAGTTTAGAAACCTGCATCTTGTCTACCTGTACGATGTTTTGAGGACTGTTTGCTTTCACCTTCTTTCACGCAGGGGTGATTAGTTGTATTAATTAAATGTACTTTCTTCTAGTTTGTTATTAAATTGTTTCTGCAATTTAATTCCGTTATCTATCTTTTCCTTGAAGCTTTAAGTCAACTTAATTGTGTGATCTTTTATATAGCCTGCTTGACTATCAGCAGTCTATAGTGCGGGCACCCTGTAACCGAGTCATAGGATACCTCTTGTCCAGGCAGGCCTCTTGACGGTTTAGGGTGGTTTGTTGCCTGGGTTTATAGATAAGGGTTGGATCTAGCGTTTTCCGTTGTTGCTTGTTGCCGCATACCTAGTCCAATAGAAAGAGCCCAGTGTTTATATATCCCAGGACGTAACAAGTTCTATTTGCAACATCTGATATCAGGTAATATTATTAATGATAAGAACGTGTATTAACACATACTGTACCGGCGGCGTCCTTTTCTTCCTATTCTAGCAACTATTACGCGATTTTATTCAGCTTCGGAAAGGCCTCTAACCATAATAAGGCTTCAAACTATCTCAACCAACCCTTTTAACTACCACAGATCCTTCCTAAGCTACATAATATCGTCTAAATATAGCTAGAATAAAATTGAAAAGACGTAGCTGGTATTCAAAAGGTTAATATACAGCTAAAGTTCGTACTGTTTCTATGAGATTCTATTAGAATATAGAAAATTTTCGTTACCGTATCATGATTTTAGAATCTAGCTTCGATGAAATTATGTCTACTATGGAAATATATGGGAATATAACTAAACATTATTTAGTTTACCGGGTATATAATTTAAGTTCTATTTTACAGAATTTTAGACACACACACACACACACTCACACACACACACACACAGTGGTCCGTAGCATATTGGTTAGCGCACTTGGTTCACAGCCAAAAGGACACAGGTTCCATTCCCGGGCGGGAAAGAAACATTTGGGGAATTCTTCTTACACAATGCGCCTCTCTCTCTAAGCCTAGCAATATAAATATGCCTCTGGAATAACAGGCCACTTACGACGTATTTTTTAGTGTTGGTGGTCTATTACTAGCTGGACGGGTACCGTACAGGTCAACCAAACACTCAAAATCCAGATATCGGCAATTGGCTGATTACAGATTACATGCATATCTACAGCCACTCCAACCATGCATTTACACTTCACGCAATATATTCCCAGGTCGAACTTTTTTCGGTAAAAATAAACAAATAAATTAAAAACACGTGAAGCTGTAATTATTGGAATCTGAGGTGATCAGAAAATCCTCAATACTCTCTTGCCCACATCACACCTAGTCATCCATTCAGCAAGTCATGGCTCATCAGGCTGCTAAGGTTGCTGAACGTGGTAGTATGGTTGGGATGAGCGAGAGTGGGGTGTCGGAACGTTTACCGGTGGCAAAAAAAGGTGGGAAGAAGGGCAACTGACAAACCGACATAGAAGTGGAGGTAAGCGGAAAACCACGTCATAACAGGACCAAGAAATTAAACAGTATATGTATAACCATCCATTCTCCAACGCCGACGAAGCTAAGCAACATTTGCAATTTCAAGCTTTTACAGAAACTATACGCAAGATATTGAAGGAGATGGGATATAAACATAGATCTCCAGCTGTCAAGCCAAAGCTAACCAAGAGGCATAAACAAACTAGGCTTGATTTCGCTCGACTATTTGTTGACCAGGGCATTGACTTTTGGGCACGAGTTGTTTTGATAATGTCAGAGAGGTTCCATAATAGTACCCAGTATGATTAAAATTGCATCACTTAGCCGAGGTGGCGGGGGTTCTTCAAATAAAAATAAAAGTGGCTTCCTTTATCCGCTCATGGCCAAGTGGTTACGGTGCCCAACTCTCCCAAACATACCTGGAGTGAGTGGGTTCGAATCCTGGTCAGGATACCCCTCTCCTAACCAATAGTTGTTTTCTCAGACAAGAACAATTTCAGCTCAACCACGCATGGGTCGAAGACTGCGCTGTCGGAGGCCTAGGAACACACGGCATGTGAGTTAGTCCTAGTTGATATTGTGCATAAAATATATAGACTAGTCATCATACAGAGTAATACTTTCCATCGTATCACTCTTGGCTAATTTCATGTTAACCGAGCATTATATAACTTCTTAATTTCATTACTCATCCACTAATACCCCTAACTTACTAATTAACTCCTTACTTATATTGTTCAAATACTATTAAGCTAGCATGACTTGATATAATATGCACATTAGCCACTCCTGTCTATACCATCGGTTGTTTACCTAAAAACCAACCACGTTCGGTTTAGTAACTCATCCTAGCCACCTCGCCCGCCACTATCTGTGCAATATAGGATAGATCTTCCCCTATTACTTCCCTCCCCCCTTAGTGAATGCATATATAACTTGTTTGCAAATATAATAAATAATACTTTTTCTAAGCTATCATTGGTGAATAGAGAGACCAGTTTATCATGAGAATCAATAAATATATACTCATTAATCCCATTATGATTGACTAATTTTGGCAGTTTAATCGGGCTTTTCATTAGAGGGTTTATACAACTTAAGGAGGTTCTGTAGGAATTATAGGGACACATACTATGTCATATTTACCCTTTGACTTTCATATTCCCTTTCTACTTTTAATAAAATAGTCTCCTTTTCTACTCTGAATATAATAGTATAATGCTAGTCTGAATAAACTGCCAAATACGAGTCCTGATTCCACTAGGCCTACATAAACAAAAATCATTAAAGAGGGATTTTTTCAGAGGACTGACTCCATGGGCTGACTGGCCCATGGTATAGACTAATATTAGTCTTTATGCCATGGACTGGCCCTTTCACGGCGGATCCCATTGACAATGAGCACATCACAGCCACGTGCCTACCTCATTATGTTTCTAAGCTTTCTGTCGTTATTGATCATACTGTAGCAATCGGTAGCCTATTTCACTTATCTACCAAACTGTTGCATACTTATCACGGAGCAGCAGTCCGTTTTCCACATCGTCATTTCCATATTCACTACCTCAATAATCTTTTACTTCTGTTAAATGTTCTAACCCATTCTGGCTATAATTCTGTGTCATTTGGCCTTAGTCGTTAGGCGTTAGAATATTATTGATGTTCTAATGTTCTATTATGCTGGATTGTTTTGCCATTCTTCTTTGTACCGTCACTTCCAATCAATCTATGGACACTGGACAGCAAAATTAAAAACATAATCCATGTGAAGCCTTACTAAGGACGGGTGAAATTTTAAAATTACGTTTGTTGTTATTCACGCTTCTAGATATCTATCTAAAAACTCTGATTTCACACAATGTTACATTTTTTTTTTTTTTTTTTTTCATATCACGACTGATGATGACTTCCAAATCTTTTGTAATAATTGAGTTACTTAATTCCATGTTATTTACCCATCTAGATAGGCTACCACTGATATTGCGTCTTGACCCTGTCACCACTCAGATTGGTGAACAAATTATATATTATTTTTTCTGAGATATGGCTGGTGGTTACTGGCTACCCTGGCCTTAAATAAGGGAGATGGATAATGGAATCGGACATCACAAGAATGCATTGAGCTATTGAATCTCCTCATACGGGATATATATGGCGTGTAATTATTGACGAAGTAAATATTGTTAAATTTATATCCTGAAATTTCTGTTCATTTCCCAATTTTCACTAAACTGCATGTATTGCCCATTAGGGTAGTGTATCAAATTATTTTTGGAGAGCATGAATCGTTATCAGGATCAATAATTCAACCTATTTTTAGTGTCATTTGAAGAATTACCAATCTTTTTAGTTACGCCTAAATCAAGCTATGTAGTTAATGTAAAAGATGAACAATTGAGGAACTAAAATTGACCATCGTGTAAGACCCCAACCTTCACTACACCTAATCTGATTGTATAGGCTACTGTTAATGTTAATTTTTTGTTTCCTACTAATTAGCCATGGTCTAATTCACGTAATATAATTCGCCCTATTCCAAGAGCTGCTTCTTTAATCAGCAATCTTTCATGTGGATATTTATCGAAAACTTTACTGACATGTCAATATCTTTGAAGGTATTTTTTTGTCTTTGTTTATCGATTCGTATGCTTGGGAAAAGAAAGGTTAATAGATAGCGAGACACTCGCAGCCAACACGGTTAAATTCCAATACAAGATTGATGATTAAGCATTTAACAAATATGACAGCAGCATACTCCTCTTAACCCTTTCACGCATTTATGACGCAGAGGTTGCCAGATTAACAATAGGAAGAGTTCTCTTACTCTTATATTACCTCTCCAAAATTAGTTTTCTGCCCACAGCTAACTCAAAGACAACTGCAGAGGTTGAAGTAACTAAACTAAAGGTTTCTAAATACCCCTGATGGTAACAAAGGCTTTAAAGTATCCCCAATAGGCTCAAAATCGCGTCATATGTCGGAGAGGGTTAATTTGACGTTTGTAATTTAGTCAGTAGCCAGCCCTTATTCCCACAAGGGGTAGGAAGTATCAACAAGAAACACATGAAAGGAGGAAAAAAAAGAGGTGGCAGGGGAAGAACCCATACAGTAGTTCGCACACAAACATTCGGAAACCTCAATCACTTATTAGCCCTAAGAACATTGGCTTCACCTCAGATGATATTGACGTCCAGACAAATTAAGTCTCTCAGTCATTTAGCTGTATAAAATTACATTTTTTTTAGTAACATCTTATAAGAAAAAAAAAAAAAAAAAACATACATAAATATGAGTAGATCAGGAAATAGATGTAGAGATTGACTACCCGTTTCTCGAATACTTTCTACACCAACACCAAGTATGTATAGTGTTTAATAGGGGTTCTGATTAGAACAATCACTAACAAGTGTATACTAGATTGTATAATACAATCTATGCAACTCATTGTATTCATGTTAAGTTATGTATAGAAAAGGATCTATAAAGTAGTTTGTCGGGCGTAAATATATTTGTATTTAAAGGAGAGAGAGAGAGAGAGAGAGAGAGACTTCTAATATCATACAAACAATTAATGATAGCAATATTATCATATGTAGCGCCCAGCATAGGTCAGTAGGGTAGGGCCATTTGCTTGGAATCCGTGACCATTTTGTTCCTACCTTTTTCTCTCGATGGATTTGACAACCTGAACCATTTTAAAGGAAAATTAGCTCCTATGCCCCTCTGAAAAATGACGGCTAACTCTGCTAGAGCCCAATATTCAAAATGGCCGCCAACGCCATCTTGAAAAACATGAAATGCAATATCTCTGGCATCAGATGAGCTACAAGGACGAATGAGGTGTCCTTTTTCACTAATTCTGGCATTACAAATCCACTGGAATGGTTATTGTATTGTATTGTATTGTATATTGTATTGTTATTGTATTGTATTATACTAATTGTACATACTAATCTGCCACTTCACTGTCACTACATGATTCACTGTATGAGCCACTATCAGAATCACTGTCCTCACTTTCGCTGCTATCATCACTGTTGTTCTCTGCCTGCGGTGTATATCTAATATTACTTTTTTACTGTTTCAGATGGATCGCATGCCCATCTGATGAAAATCGCCGACTTGTGAAGTGACCGAAATAATGGATAATAGAAGAGAGAGTGAAGAGTTACCAGACAAGACATTAAATGAATACGAGTGCATTTTACTCTGTGGTAAGCGATGTACCGCAGATGATCGTTTGGAAAACATTACACCTGAGAAGTGGGAATCCATCCGGGAAAAGTCTTACAATGGAAAGAACTTGATAAGTTTCAACATATACATGAAAATGTGGATTGGGAGAAGGGACCAAAGGGTCACCACATGCATAGCACTTGTTACGCATCATTATCCAGCAAGCGCAAGCTCTCTCAAGCCGAAAAACGCAAACACAAATCCGAGGAACGTCTTGAAAGAGATGATGCATCAGATCAACAAGACCCTTCCCCAGAGGCCAGTGCACCTAAAAGGCTCCGCTCCGGTATGGGTGTCCTTCACGATAAGACTGTATGTGTGTGGTGCATGAAAGGGGCATAGTAGTGGTCGTGACAAGCAGATTTTACTCCTATCAACAGTAGATGCCTGGACTAAATTCAAGTTACATACTGTCTGTCTGGAAGATGAGGTCATGAGATTGAGACTTGACACTCTGATTGCATCCATCCCAGATAGTCAAACAGCATTTGGGTTGGAAATCCGCTACCATCGTGCGTGCTGGCGCAAATATGTAAGCGACCACAAGCCCCTTTCAGATGAAAGCACTCAACATCTGCAGCGTGTAAACCACCGAGAGGTTTCTCCAAGCTCTCTTTTTTCATCATATTCGTCAAGTCATCTTCAAAGACCATGAAATTCGCACACTGCAAGGCCTGCTGCAGGACTATAAGTGCATTATCTCAAATCACGAACACAACTCAGTAGTAAAATCCAGCTACTTCAAGGAAATTCTCGTCAATGAATTTGGGGAAGACATCGGATTTCATGAACGCATTCAAAAGAATGTGAGTGAACTGGTATATGATACAACAGCAGCAGGTACATACATCGAGGCGGCAATATCTTCATTGGGTGTCAGCAATGATCAGTTGGTGATGAATGTTGCGGCACGACTCAAAGAGCAAGTCATCAGGACAAATACTATTCCCTGGCTCCCATATATACACAAGTTGGAGAGAGAAGAAGACCTCAGTGAGCTCCTGCTGAAGCTGCTCACTTGCCTGAAACACCCAAATAAGTCTGCAATTGATGACAGTCCATCCGTCCGATCGATTGCATCTATCCTCACAAGCTACATCACTGGAAAATGCACTGCATTTGAGATAAATCTCTCTGTCTTGCTACATGGACTGACCAAGAGTAGGGAGATAGTCGACATAATGCACAAAGATGGACTGGGCATCAGTTACAATGACGTACTTATGCTGCGAGATTTTTGGGTGGTCAATGACCTCAAGTGCTCATCTGATTGCCCCTTCAAACTAGATGAGGGTAAGCCTGCTATCGCTATAGTCGACAACGATGACTTCTAGAGCGACACACTGACCGGTGCTGGCCAGTCACACCGCACTAATGTCATGTTTGTGCAGCCAGAATAATTTGATACAGAACTTCCTTCCGAGAATCACGAGGATAGACCAGTTCCCGGTGCCAACTTTGCATCAAACCTCTCGACAACTCTCAAAGAGCTCGGAAGTGAAATGCAAAAAGTCAACCCATACAAGACAGCTAAGCGTGGGGAACCACCTCTCAGGAAGCCACCAGCTGATCAAAGTACTCCTCCTCCTGACACATCGGTGCAAAGAATTCGTGGTGTGATCCATGCATTGGCCAGGGCGCAAGATGACCGAACGAGACCTAAGCCAGAAGAACAGACTGTGCCTGGGTTTTCAGGGTTTCACGCCAGCATGTCAAATGCAGATGAGAAGAGTTGAGCAAAATACCACATGACCTATCCATGCTAATCGCAAGAAACAAGGAAAAGGGAAGCATGCTGATTGCTCGTCGAGTAAAATGAAGAAGGATGAAGGATGAACAAGCTGTACAGGATATAAGTGCATGTCTCACTGAATTCAAGTGTGATCCATTTGACCATACAAACAAGACACTTCGATCCCTACAGTCAGGAATCCCAGCCTCAGATGCTCTCGCTGCCGACTTGAAATCGGCAAAGGAGGATGGCACAAGCAAACTGAAGCAGTTCTTGAATGAGAGAGTGTATTCCAAGACCAAGTCTCTCAACGACAGAGTTCCCCGTAGCAAGCGTTTGAACTTTTCAACTCAGGAATTGAAGAAAGCAGATGGTGAGAACCTGAAGGGAAAGACTGAGGAAATGGAGCGTAATGCCTCGGCCTCTGTTCTCGGACTGGTTGAAACGAGTGGTACCCTCAAACTTCAAGAAGTCCTGCAGCATCGTGATACAGCCGAGTGCCTTTCCATCTTCAACGTCAATGGAACCATCCGTAAGGCACAGAAAAGGAAGCTTCAACAAAAACTAACTATGACTGTCATTCCAGAGCCTGATGTATACACGTCTATTATTGATATGGGCCTCATCTGGCGCCTAACAACTCCTGCCATTGAAGACAGAGAGAAGGGAGATGGTACCAAGTATACCTGGGGAGATTATGCAGAGAAGTTGGTGCACTTTCTTCTAACGAGACACAAGCATGCTGAGCGCATCATTTGCGTCAATGCTTCATATGATCAGAATTACACGATCAAGGGCAGTGAGAGAATACTGCGCCCAAAAAAACTGCCTTAATGAAGACAGAAGATAAATTTCCTTCTAGTAAAGTTTTCCATGCTCTCCTGGGTAAACCTGAGAACAAAATCCGCCTTCAGGCATTTCTTCAAACGGAATTCCAGAGAACAGCAGCAAGAACTAGCACCGAGATCATCTACTGTGTAGTTGGCAGCACTGCAAAGAATCTCACCATAGGCAAGCTTGTGCCAGAGCTCACATGCTCCCATGCAGAGGCAGATACGGCAATGCTCACCATATATAGTGTGCTCCGGTCAGACAGCTACACAGCAGCTGTCGTTCTTGACACAGAGGACACAGACAACTACGTGCAAGCGGCATATGTTGCTCAGAAGACAACAGGAATCCTGTGTGTGAAACGCAAACGTCAGCTTATCGATGCCCGATGTTTGTGCAGTGAGGCAATGGCTGCATCCATCATACCACTTCATATCCTCACTGGGTGTGACCACAACTCTGGCTTCTATGGAGCAAGTAAGAAGCTCATCGCAGATCGTCTGGAGAAGTCTAAAGAGGCACACAACCTGCTAGCAGCATGTGGTACACAGCTCCTAGTCACAGAACAGGTCATCAGTGATTTGGAGCGGTTTGTCATTCGATATGTCTATGGTGATACCAAAAGCAAGACCCTGGGAGATGCGAGGGCAGCGAAGTGGAGAGCTCAGAAGAAAAAAAACACTATCCGACTTGTGCCTGACTTGGACAGTCTCCGTCCACACTTGGAGCGTGCAAATTATCTTGCATATTTGCAAAAGCATTACCAGCTCCAAAGTCACCCCTCACCGATCGGCCATGGATGGCATCTTGTAAATGGCCTATGTCTGCCTGTCCGTTCAACCCAGCCCCCACTTCCCCCATCCATACCACTACCTACAAATCCGCAGGCAGAGAACAACAGTGATGATAGCAGCGAAAGTGAGGACAGTGATTCTGATAGTGGTTCATACAGTGAATCATGTAGTGACAGTGAAGTGGCAGATTAGTATGTACAATTAGTATAATACAATACAATAACAATACAATATACAATACAATACAATACAATAACCATTCCAGTGGATTTGTAATGCCAGAATTAGTGAAAAAGGACACCTCATTTGTCCTAGTAGCTCATCTGATGCCAGAGATATTACATTTCATGTTTTTCAAGATGGCATTGGAAGCCATTTTGAATATTGGGCTCTAGCAGAGTTAGCCGTCATTTTTCAGAGGGGCATAGGAGCTAATTTTCCTTTAAAATGGTTCAGGATGTCAAATCCATCGAGAGAAAAAGGTAGGAACAAAATGGTCACGGATTCCAAGCAAATGACCCTACTATTAGTACTGTGTCTGTGTGCCCTGGTTGTGGTAGCTCAGGCGGTGGCGCATGCCTAGACACCACGGCCCCTGCTAGACACGACCACACACACGGGCTTGGGATGTGAGTGCAAACTAGACAGGTGCCACGTACCTAATATTTTGTCGCAAAATATAGTTGGGCTACTGTACAATTTGAAGGTTGAATCAATGTAACTTCCTGCTTTTGTTCTACCCGTGTCAGACCTTACTCACGCACTTTTGAGCTCACCAGGCACTGTCCACGTGAATTGGAGTGTTCCGTCACATGTATGGGGTGTGTGTGGGAAGGTAAAGAGAGAGGTAGGAAAGAGGTTTTGAGGGACTTAGACAGAAGCCATGGGCACGATAACAGGCCCGGAGCTATTCCTCCCTGTAATATTTAAATCAACATTTGTTCCTGAATAAATAAGGTGGCTGGACAAGATAGTTTAAATCCCCTTTACCTATAAGTATCAACATTATATGTATTGGATAAAGGATATAAAGTGGCACCTTTACTATTACTTATATTGGAATATAATAATAAAGGAGGTAACCCAGTCTACATTCAACCAGATAATCTACCCAGAATCTTCAATCAGCCTAACAATTATAAAAAACAAATCTTAACCCCATAAAGAAACGACCCCAAACGTTTCCTTACATTTATAATTATCAATAAGGAAATAATTTGAAACCATTTTGCAATATATGAAAAGGGGACAAGACCGTCTGTATTGAGTATCGCATTACCTACGCCAACGTAGTTGTATGAAGGTTATGTTTTCACCTTTCACTTTTGTTTGTCTGTCTGTCTGCTTGTTTGTCTGTAAACAATGTATCTCACAAAGTTATGGACTGATATTCACGAAACATGGTGAGCAGATATAATAGACGACATGGAGGAGGTAATTCCATTTAGGAGGCAAGGTGGACCATATCCTGGAAACCAGATCCAAAATACCAGTGGAGGCGGAGGTATGCGCTCTACAGACCGCCGCACTCGTAGTCATCTATGTTTTTATAACACTCGATCACTTTACCGACAGATATTCTCGGTGGCATAGGACTGGAGTTGAACAAATATGTGATCTGACAATATTTACCTCCTTTTTAGGCAGTAATACGATTATTATAGCCCTTAAATAAGCATGCATATTTGCAGGAAACATTATCACTAGTAAAATTGAACTGTGACACTACAAAGCATATTTTGTTATTACCATCGTTCGTGTGACTCCGGTTTATAAGGGAGGTATTTGTTATTTCTGGACCACCTTCTCCCTCATGCTTAACCTCACCAGTTTTGAGATTTTAAGACGTTATCCCCATTAGTTAGTCGATTTGAAGACTTTTCGTCCCATATCTCTATGAATATCAACTCATTTCGTGCCATTTAGGTGTCGATTTTCTCCTGGCGAGCCTGTAATTTGGGAGGAACCAGCCTTCGGCCGGAACATTTTTCTACCGAATAATGTTCAACGGTAACTTGAAGGGGGATCTTGAAGATAATTAATAAAGGTTGATGGAGGTCTAGGGAGGAACTAATACAATAATATATAAGTATATACACTAGTAAACATACCCTACTCTCATAATATAATATCATAATATATCCAATACACTGAAACATACACGAACAGCAACTCCTCCATAACTCTCACTTTTTCTTCTCGGTTTCTTCAGCTAATGAAGCTAAAACTCCTTTAACAACCTAAAATTCCGATTCCTTTTGTTTTGTATGTAAGCAATCGATATATTCCCAGGGGAAACCAATCACCGCCCAGAGACCAATGATATTCCGAGGTTTTCCTGGCTACCATAAAGGCCCCATTATTTCTCTCTATCTCTCTCTCTCTCTCTCTCTCTCTCTCTTTCTCTCTCTTTCTCTCTCTGTGCGCCAAATCACTATATTAACCCTCCCATTTTGATAGGGCTTGTCATGAAATTTGTAATCCAACAACATGGCGATATGGTGCATACACAGTAGTTACACACACTATTAAGTTTCATATCTATCAAAATCTAGAAAACAATATTGTTATAATGGACACAATTGAGTTTTTTAACACTTAAGGCGAATATACCTTGACTCTATGCACAATATTGATGCGTTATTAATGTAGTTAAATTAATGAATGACATGTATATTATGATTAAAACAGAATAATCTTATTTTCCTAAGAATTCATGTTCCCTATCAGTAGTATAACTTTAGACACGTCTTTTATAATTCTTGTCATTGTTGTGTAGTGTGGTCACGTGGTGTTTAGTATTTGTTGTATGAGCGTTTGTCAGGGTACAGTGTTGAAGGCCTTTCTGATGTATATGGCTGCCTTTACTCTGCGGGAGGATTTAGTTATATAGGTTAGTGGTCAAGAGTTCTGCTCTAATTATAATGAATAACCTATATTACCATAAAGATAAGCAAGGCATAGTTACAAAGTGGTTCTAATGAATAATTAAGTAACACATTTGTAATTTCGCATGCAACATTATGTACACACCAAACAGATACACATAATGTGTAGAATGGCTGTATTTGACAGTTATAATAGGTTAATGAATATTGGTAATGTCAATCATTAGTCTTAGTGAAAGGTGGTAAAGTTGTATGTTTAACCTCCAACAATTAATCAACTTGTATGAAGAAAACGTTACTTCCTCACGACCCATGTACCAGGTGCAATAACCCTTACTGTATAAACGACCACATGTTGGTTGCATACAATGGACTTTTAACCAGGGCACATATATTTCACTAGAAGCGTTCAATTACATGTAAGCCTGGTCGTATATCACGTAATTACTGGCTGGAACAAATATTAACAAGATGTTGAGAAATGGGATCATCACGATGGAGAATGATGGCAACAATTAATTATCAGCCACCATTACCCCCCCTAGCCTCACCATCCCTACCCCAACCCCGCCCATGCCAACCCAACCCACCATAATAATGTTTAGTGTAAAATTGACAAGACGTTTCATTTGCAGTCGATTCAACGTTTGCCGACACAGCACTTCGTAACAAATAACTCTCTCTCTCTCTCTCTCTCTCTCTCTCTCTCTCTCTCTCTCTCTCTCTCTCTCTCTCTCTCTCTCTCTCTCTCTCTCTCATAATACTACACTACCGTAATCAATTATATCGCCAAACATGTTTCAAAACCACTCATCTATACACATCCAGTGTGGTTGGGTAGGAAACACCGATGCTTATATATTCCTGTAGCAATCAATAGATTGATTGTAGAAATATTTACTTATATATATATATATATATATATATATATATTGAGAATATATCACAAATACACGTGAGCCACTAAATGTTTCTAGTCTCTCAGTGGGGATCGAACCATCGACCATCAGGATGATAGCCGACGCTTTAATCAATTACACGACGGCAGTCTAATTGGTGCCGTGGTGTAATTGATTAAAGCGTCGGCTATCATCCTGATGGTCGATGGTTCGATCCCCACTGAGAGACTAGAAACATGTATATATATATATATATATATATATATATATATATATATATATATATATATATATATATATATATATATATATACTGTATATATATATATTTGTTTGGTTTTCTATGTGATTGAGTGAAACAAACGGCAGAACTGCCTATAGCGAGTGCCTCCCCCATAGTTGAAAGAGTGACAGAGCCAAAATCAAGGGACGTTCGAGCCAAAATGCCTGGACACACGGAGTTTGAAGCAATCTAAGTCATAGGAAGAAGGAAAGACTGATTCTGGGAGCGAGTTCCAGAGCTCAGCTGTTGAGTAGAAGACAGTTTGAGAGTAACGTTTCACTATTGGGTTGGAGAGTTGCACAGAGTAGGGGTAGGATTGAGTTGCAAGACGGGTACCACGTGCCCTACGTAAATATATATATTATATATGTGTGTGTGTAGAGAGAGAGCGCATGCTACCACGAGTTACATGTACTGATCTTGCAGTTCCTTGTAAGATGCCCAGCCTTGCAACTAAATTCAGTGGGTATGGTTTATTTATTAATGTATATATATATATATATATATATATATATATATATATATATATATACAGTATATATATTGTTTTACTTTTCTCCCAAGACCTACTTCAAACCCTAAAAATCATCCTGATGATCACCCTTCGATATACATTTGTAATGTTTTCGGTAGAAAAATGTCCCAGCCAATCTAATCTACAGGCTCATTTTCGCTCGCCAGGACAAAATCTACACCTAAATGGCACAAGTTTTGATATTGATAACAAAAATGGGATGGAAGGTCTTAAATTCAACAAACTAATGTTGCGAACGGCTTAAAATCTCTATTCAAATGGTGCTAAACATGAAGGAGAAGGGAGCCCAGAAAAGGCAACTACCTCCTCCTTAATTGTTAGTAAGTGGGAGACAAGAGAAAAAACAACAAATCAATGCCATCCACTATTGGGTTAGTTTGGTACATAGTTGGCAATCAGTCTATCAGACCCCAGCAGAGTGAGATAATGGTCACTGAAAAATAGATTGTAGTGTACGGAGCAGCCTACGCAATATTCACTTCAAATATTTAACTGTTTATGTCTCTCCTTTATTCCTTCATCCATCTTGAGATGATACGTCAATACGTCAATAATATTGTCAATAATACGTCAATAATATTGATCTCAAACACCATCCTTGGCAATTTGCTCGTGCACTGATGACAAATTTGTCTATAGTAACGAGATTCTCAGTCTTCGTTTTTTTTTTTTCAATTTCATTCGATTTCCACGAGTAGTATAATTATTATTGGTTGTGACCAGTGCATTAGCTTGATTAGCTGACTTAACCTAACTTAAACACTGGTTAAGATCTATTGGTTGAATTGGTCATCTGGTTAAGTTGTCGAGTCACGTTATTTAAGAGTTGTTTATTAATATTAACCTTTCCCGAGCCGAGTAAAAGCGAGAGTAGTAGACAGAATATCATGCGAGTTATACAAGACAGGAGCCACGGTGCCGAACTAGGTTATATTAATTAACGTAAAACCCCGTTGATTGCCCTACTGTACCTGGATAACAACCAGATTCACTCAGGCGACCTTTGTCGTCTAATTAATATTACAGTCTAATGTTACTGAACTACTCGTAAATGATCTCCTGCTTTTCGAAAAACACTTTAACCATTGTATTTTTCCCATATTAGCTGATACCTTCCATACCCAATTTGTTTAGCGTGAGCCGGATTGGTGAGCTGGATGTGATATAGATGAGCTGCTCCAGGAGTATGTGTGGAGTAACTCGTACAGACAGATTGAGGAATGGAGTGATACGTAGGAGAGTCGGGCAGCAGGAACCTTTTTCGGCCAGAGTGGACAGAAGGGTGCTGTGTTGGTATGGACATGTTGAGCGAATGGAAGATGAAAGGCTTACAAAGAGAATATGTGAGTCAGATGCAAGGGGAGGTAGAGGAAGACCTCCATTGAGAAGGAGAGAATGTGTAGCAATGCCTATGTAGGAATGACTATAGATCAGGCAAGATAAGTGGTAATATATATGAATGAATGGAGAGTGCTTGTGAATATATGAGTGAAAAGGCAGTCGTTTGGCGCCAGTATAACTAGATAATAGTCCGTCAGGGGCCTGGCCCGGGGGGCCGGTATATATGAAGGGTCATGCCTGGATGCGTAGTGGGCGGGCTCTCTGGTGTGCTCTGCTGCATGTCTGCCTACTGAGACCGGAACTTCTCTGGGAGGTCGGGGGCCGGGGGAGTGGTGGAATGCCCTTAGTGATCCCTGGTTTTTGGGTCATCTCCTATTTTTTGTGTTGTGTTGTGTTGTCCCTGTTCGGGCTCTGTCTCGAGATGGCCACTCCCAGCAATAGGGTATGTGCCTGAGTATATACTGTACACTAGCCCTATGAGGGCCCTGAATAGGGTTATAATTATGAGTGAGTGTTACGTCCTGGGATATATAAACACTGGGCTCTTTCTATTGGACTAGGTATGCGGCAACAAGCAACAACGGAAAACGCTAGATCCAACCCTTATCTATAAACCCAGGCAACAAACCACCCTAAACCGTCAAGAGTCCTGCCTGGACAACGAGGTATCCTATGACTCGGTTACAGGGTGCCCGCACTATAGACTGCTGATAGTCAAGCAGGCTATATAAAAGATCACACAATTAAGTTGACTTAAAGCTTCAAGGAAAAGATAGATAACGGAATTAAATTGCAGAAACAATTTAATAACAAACTAGAAGAAAGTACATTTAACGTTACGTTAATTAATACAACTAATCACCCCTGCGTGAAAGAAGGTGAAAGCAAACAGTCCTCAAAACATCGTACCGGTAGACAAGATGCAGGTTTTTAAACTGCATGCGGCTACTGAAGGATCTGATGCTTAGCAAAGAAAATACGTTACGGATTTAGAGAACTCTTAACTCATAAGCAGGAATAAATACTAGTGATAGGACCTACAGTGTATAATGGCATAGGTATAATTAAATAAAGGCAGCAACTCGCAACATACCACATACAGGTGTGCTTCTCACTCTAGTCAGGCAAGCCTGCTCGGACAGAGTCTCTAAGCCACACCCTGACTCACAATGCTCACAAAAACGGTAAACTGTGGCACAATAACAAGCATACAGATATAATAAACCACTAGCTGTTAATCTCCCAGGTGGCAGAGGTCTAGCCGGAAGGATATAGGCTTCGGATACCCGGGCTGAGCCACCTGCTCTAGCCTAGGGACATTCCCAAGTCTGTGCGCCAAATTACTCTAATTGAAAGGGTGCTCTCTTGAGAGACTCAGATCGCAAGTATCTGACTCTCTCCTGGCGACCCTAAAACAAAAGCAAGACGTGCTAGCGCAGTGCTGAGTGGACTAGGCAAGGGCCCTCACACAACACAACGCTAGACACACAGGGACACAGACAAGAAAATGCCCCCAGACTCCCACGGGTATCCTAGTAAAGTCGTGCGGGTCCACAGGACTCGCACCAGCAGACTTTACTTAAAGGATCGCAAAAAGCCTACCCTCCGGTCTAGCCCCTGCTAACCTGACACAAGAACACACTAGCAAGCATGAAACCACCAAATATGAGACAACAAAAAAGCTTCCTAGGTCTCATTAACAATTAAATTTCTGCATAAGGCCCAAAATCCTATCTAGTTATCTGAGAGCTCGTCGTTAATACAATAATAGATATAAGGTCTATCAAGGGGATGGGATAATTAAATAGAGTGGTGAAGTAGTGGAAGGAAGGTATACAAAGTAAGAGAGAAAGTTTCTAAGTGGGGTTGAGAGGGATAGATATCAAGGGGGTCCGAAGGGTACGACAGGGAGATGAGCTCTGAGTCTTGAATCTGTCTGGACCCCACCCTAGGCATGCGAAATACATCCCATGCTTGGCAACACTCAACACAGTTGCCGGGTCAAAATCCTCTACCCCTTGCGTGAGTCGAAACTAAGCCTAACGTTGCGATCAAATTGGCAACATCAGGCTCGTCCCAAGCTAAACTCTCCGCGCGAAGCAACGTCCCCCAGCCGGTCTCTCTCTCCCGCTCGTCTCCTCCCACTCTCACTAGACTTACATCTTATATATTATAATGAAACAATCAACTATCGAGAATAAAATTTACTAAGATGCGTTGGTTAAGAATAAGGGCAGCTTCAAGCTGTGAAACAACATAAGAATATCCCAGACATTAGTTACATTGTCGTAGGATATATACTAAGGAAAAGCCGGCCGGCCGCCTGCCGCCAGCCGGTTTCTAAGCGGCTGGGCAGCCGACACGCGTGCATGCCCGCACGTGGCTACTATGCAGGAGCGTCACATGAGTTATATGGACTTAAGGTAAAAGGGGTTTGACCTAAGTCTCTGGGTTAGACAGCAAGTGTAACAGTAAGTGCTTAACCTTTTATCGACGGGGATGTTTGTAACTTCTACTACCTGGCAGGCGGGCATATTTACCCTAAACGAGCTTCATTCCATGCTCTTTTTCATGCATAAACAATAGCCAGAGCATAATACATTATGTATCCGTGAAAGGGCGATAATAGAGCTAGCCAATGACACCTGAGTCATACTTTTACGACCACGGGTTGTCCTCTAACAATTGCGTAATCGGAGGTGAAAAATCCCTAAATACGGTAATTTCCCAATTTGTTTCCTGGTCTCGCGAGGCCGTGGGTGTGGAATATTGCAGAGGTGGTGTCAGTCTCGGCACTAGAGCCGTGCCGAACGGTCAGAGCCCGCCTATCGTCGTCCCAATGTGTGGACTATCTCTCAGAGCCAATAATGTGCTCACAGTCCCTTCCGACATATGTTGGGCACCGCAGGGGTGGCCATGATTCTCTCATACGACATATGTCGGGCCCCGCGGATGGGTGTTAAGTGATGTGGAGTAGGCTTAAGGCAGTATCTGGTGAAGAGTGGGCTTAGGGCAGTGTCTGGTCGTAGCCAAAGTGTGAGATGGAGTGATCTATCAATCTACCTCTCTGCTAGAGATAAGGTGTGTTTGCTGACACAACTTTCACTAGGTGGGTCATGATGACCTGAGTGTGCATTGCTGACATCCTGTGTTGTCTTTTGTACTGCTTACTGTGACATTCTGTGGTGTCTAAGAGGGAGGGTTGTTGACAGTAAGTTTGCTTATACCTTGCAAGTATAAACAATATAGGCAGTTATATCTCTGTGATGAGATTGACTTGGTGATATTAATGTGTAGTGATTGTGTGAGTAATTAAAGAGTTTATGGGTTAGTAGAATACATTTTATGGGTTATAATACTTATATATAGAGATATATATCAGTCATCTTTTAGAATATTCATGGAACATCGGGTGACATAAAAATTGATTGAGTCTGGGTTACATGTATATATCTGAGTATAACATGCGTGTTACATGCCCCCTGTTAACAATTGTTGTTCCATCAACATCCTATAAATAGTCAAGACGAAAATATATATTTGAATGGTTCCTATTTAACACTTAAGCCACGGGTCCCGACAATTGTCGAGTGAGAGAACCATGACCTATTCAGCGGGACCCGACAATATACGGGTGGGATTTTGAGCACATTATCGGCTCTGAGAGAGAGTCCACGCGTTGGGAGGACCGCAGGCGGGCTCTGACCGTTCGGCGTGGACCTAGTCCCGCCACTGACATCCCCACCACACCTCTACACATCCCTGGCCTCGGGAGACAGGGTAAAAACTGAGGAAATTACTGTATTTTAGGGTTTTTACACTCGTGTTGCAACATCATTGCAAGAGAACCCGTGGTCGTAGAAGGATGATTCAGGCGTAATTCGAAAGTTCTATTATCGCCCTTTCACGGATACATAATTGTATTACGCTCTGGCTCTTGTTTATGCATGAAAAAGAGCATGGAATGAAGCTCGTTTAGGGTAAATATGCCAGCCACACAGGTAGAAGAAATCACAAATATCCCCGTCCGTAAGGGGTTAAGAGATATATTCAAATGGTTCCAATATAAGAGTAAATTTCTAAGGATGAGTTTCCTTGAGATTGAGAGTAAATAATAACCAAACAGAAATATGTTGGTAGAGTGAGTAAGAACGAATATATTCAGATGGAGTACAATAATTTCATACGATGTGTAGGTGAGTTGTATTTGTAATAGGGACATCTTATATCTATATTTCCTCTCCAATGAATCGCGGGAGCCCGGATTCGAGGAATAATTTATATAGATTCCCGGTGTAGGACAGGTTTATTTTGTATCCAACAAATAGGATATTATAGGGTAGACTAAAGAAAAGAAAGCTAAACACTTTCTGGAGTTACGTTAATATAGAGATTCTTGGTATCTGAGTATAGGTTCTTCAAATCACTGTGATGAGAAAAAAATGTATGTGTCTGAGAAACGTGAGTCGTCCACGTAATCTCCTGATAGAGAAAACGTATGGTGTCAGAGATTCATGGCACATTGATGTGGTCGCCATATGAATTATAAAGTGAGAGTGAGCTTCTAGTGTGAGTGATAGAGATACAGTATATGACCGATATGGGTGATTAACCAAGGACGGTAATATTATGAGGTGAGAGTGAGTTTTTAAAGAGTATACATACATAAGTATATGGATAAAATAACAATATACAATACAGCCGTAACTTGGTGTATTTTTCATTATTTGTATTTTATCTTGTTTTCTGGCGAGTGACCCCCAAGGTTCAGCAATCACGTCCTTCTGCATTAAGCTTTTTCGTTTGCTCACAGCTTGTAGCAGGCATCAAGTTTATCTAGTTCCTACTGTAGGAGACAGTAGAAGTCGGGAGGGTGTCAGGTTGTTGTTGTTGTTGTTTTTCCCCAAGCTGCCTGGCCGAACAGCCCCCAAGGCCCCGAGCAAGGCCAAGGCCATAACCGAGCGCCCCCACAGAACCCTCCCTGCCGACCACAATAAAGCCTGGGTGACCGAAGCCACTCCATGGCGGGGAGCTGAGGAGGGTGCAGAAACGCCCGGGAAACCAAAGCCCCACCCAGGGCCCTGTGCCCCTCAGCAATTATGAAGAGAAAGTTGAGGGGCAAAGGAAAGATGTGACGCTTTGGCTTCCAATCTTGGTAGATTAGGAGGTCAATCCACGCAAGAGACGCCGTCACTCGAGATCTAGAAAATATATAAGTAAAAGGAACAGTCAGAGTAAGCTATGGGTATGGCAGAGATCGCTCAGTTCTCACTCTGATAGACCAGCCCATCACCAGGTGTCAGGTTAGGTCAGCTGGTAGGCGTCCAAACTCGCTTCCGGTGAACATCAAATTCTAGGGCAGTATGATGTGCGTAAAAAGTTTTGGTGTCATGTGGTTAGCTAACATATATCCAAGTAATATAATTAAATTTACTATGGATGGCGTACCGGTAGTATATATTTACCTAGCTAACATGAATAATAATCAATTTTAGAGTGTAAATAATAAAGTGTAAATCAAATCCATATATGTATATAACAAAACATAAAGGATTAATATTATTGAGTGTATAGACCTACGGCTATCATATATATTGAGTGTATAGACCTACGGCTATCATATATATTGAGTGAATAGACCTACGGCTATCATATATATTGAGTGTATAGACCTACGGCTATCAGATATATTGAGTGTATAGACCTACGGCTATCAGATATATTGAGTGTATAGACCTACGGCTATCAGATATATTGAGTGAATAGACCTACGGCTATCAGATATATTGAGTGTATAGACCTACGGCTATCAGATATATTGAGTGAATAGACCTACGGCTATCAGATATATTGAGTGTATAGACCTACGGCTATCAGATATATTGAGTGTATAGACCTACGGCTATCATATATATTGAGTGTATAGACCTACGGCTATCATATATATTGAGTGAATAGACCTACGGCTATCATATATATTGAGTGTATAGACCTACGGCTATCAGATATATTGAGTGTATAGACCTACGGCTATCAGATATATTGAGTGTATAGACCTACGGCTATCAGATATATTGAGTGTATAGACCTACGGCTATCAGATATATTGAGTGAATAGACCTACGGCTATCAGATATATTGAGTGAATAGACCTACGGCTATCAGATATATTGAGTGTATAGACCTACGGCTATCAGATATATTGAGTGTATAGACCTACGGCTATCAGATATATTGAGTGAATAGACCTACGGCTATCAGATATATTGAGTGAATAGACCTACGGCTATCAGATATATTGAGTGTATAGACCTACGGCTATCAGATATATTGAGTGTATAGACCTACGGCTATCAGATATATTGAGTGTATAGACCTACGGCTATCAGATATATTTGTTTGACACTTATGAATACCTCTGCGGAGTTGCCGTTAAAATGGATGTAAGCGATCGCAGGTTTTACAATTATAGATACTTTTACATCGCAATGTAGTTATAATTGTAGTTTTTTTGTTTTTTTGTTTTTTCTATGTGATTGAGGGAGGCATAAGGCAGAATTGCCTATAGCGAGTGCCTCCCCCATAGTTGAAAGAGTGACAGGGCCAAAATCAAGGGACGATCGAGCCAAAATGCATGGACACTCGGAGTTTGAAGCAATTTAAGTCATAGAAAGAGGGAAAGACTGATTCTGGGAGAGAGTTCCAGAGCTCAGCTGTTGAGTAGAAGAAAGTTTGAGAGTAACGTTTCACTCTTGGGTTAGAGAGTTGCACAGAGTAGGGGTGGGATTGAGTTGCAAGACGGGTACCACATGCCCTACGTAAAGGAGGTGGTATGCACTGGGAAAGCTCTGAGGAACACTGATTATTATAGTAGCGATAGAATAGCGAGAGAGATGCAACATTGCAGCGGAGAGAGAGAGATTGCAGAGAGTTGGTGAGTGGACGGGAGTTAATGATACGAAAGGCCTTCCTTTCAACTTCGTATAGGAGAGCGGTGTGAGAGGAACCTCCCCACACATGTGAACAATACTCAATACAAGGACGCACTATGCCCCTGTACAGAGCAAGAAGCTGTGATGGGGAACAGAACCCTCTAAGGCGGTTGAGCACACCCAGCTTCTGGGAGGCTGCCTTAGGAAGACTGGTAATATGGTCCTTCCAAATGAGAGCAGAAGAAAAAGAGACACCAAGAATATTGAGAGAAGATGAAGGGTTGATTTTTGTATTGTTGAAGAATAAGGGATAGTCCGCATGGAGATCCTGACGGGTAGATAAATGGAGAAATTGGGTTTTTGGATGCATTAAAGGTAACAAGGTTTTCTCTGCCCCAATTTAGATCAGAATTTAAGAGTTCTATGGCTTCATTACGTTTGTCGTTAAGGGATTGCTGGCTGGGGCCTTCTGAAAAACTAATGGAGTAGTGTAAGGTTGAGTCGTCTGCATATGAATGGATGGGAATTAAGGTACTGTTAAGGAGATCATTTATAAAAATTAGAAAGAGAATAGGAGATAGGACAGAGCCCTGAGGAACACCAGAGTTTATAGGGTGAGGAAGTGAACAATGGCCATCCACAACCGCGGCTATGGAAAGACCGGATAGGAAATTAGAGACAAAGGCACAGATGGAGGGATAGAAACCGAAGGAGGGTAGTTTAGAAATTAAAGATTTGTGCCAGACTCTATCGAAAGCTTTAGATATGTCTAGTGCAATAGAAAAAGTCTCACCGAAGTCCCGAAAGGAGGATGACCAAGAGTTAGTAAGATATGAAAGAAGATCACCAGTAGAGCGACCTTTAAGGAAGCCATACTGGCGAACTGAGAGCAGATTATGAGAAGAGAAATGCTTAAGAAATTTGGAAGCAAGAATAGTTTCAAAAACTTTAGAAAGACAAGAGATGAGAGCATTGGACGATAGTTGGAGGGTTGAAAGCGGTTACCCTTCTTTGGGACAGGTTGAATGTGAGCAAACTTCCAGCATGAAGGGAAGACGTTAGAGGATAGACAGAGACGAAAGAGTTTGCCTAGGCAGGGAGTCAGCACGGAAGCACAGTTTTTGAGAACAACAGGAGGAATACCGTCCGGACCGTAGGCCTTATTAGTGTTAAGCCCAGAGAGGGTAGAAAGTACATCTTTAGAAGAGATTAGGATATTAGGCATAAGTAAGAGAGAGGAGGGTGGAGAAGGAGGAATAGCACCGGAATCATCCAAGGTGGAGTTTCTAGCAAAAGTTTGAGCGAAGAGTTTAGCTTTGTCAGAGGAAGAAGTGATGGTTGTACCATCAGAGTGGGAAAGGGGAGGGAAAGACGAGGGAGAGAAATTGTTGGAGAGGTTTTTGGCTAGATGCCAGAAAGCTTGGGCAGAGCTAGAGTTGGATAGTTCAGTGCATTTATTATTGATGAAAGAGTATTTGGCAAGTCGAAGAACAGATTTGGCTTGATTCCGGGCAGAAACATAGGATGAATGAGAGTCTTGAGTTTTAAGGCCACGACGGTACCGTTTGAATGCTTCCTCCTTATTGCGGACAGCAGTAGAACAGGCGTGAGTAAACCAAGATTTTTTAGCATTAGACTGAGAGAAAGAGAATGGAATGTATGCTTCCATGCCCGATAGGATTACCTCGGTAATGCGTTCAGCACTCTCCGAGGGTCCCCGGCCACGGAAGCAGAAATCATTCCATGGGAAATCAAAGAAGTACTGCCGGAGAGCCTCCCAGTCGGCAGCGCCAAAGTGCCACAAGCGCTGCCGGCTAGGAGGATCGGGTGGCCGTACTGGAGAGATAGGACAGGTGACAGAGATAAGTTTATGGTCGGAGGAGCCCAAAGAAGAGAAAAAATCGACAGTATAAGAAGAAGGGTTAGAAGTTAGAAACAAGTCCAGAATGTTGGGCCGATCTCCGATGCGATCCGGGATACGGGTGGGTTGCTGAACTAACTGCTCTAGGTCATTTAGGATAGAAAAGACGTAGGCTTGTTCACCAGGTGGATCAGTAGTGTGAGAGGAGAGCCATTGGCGGTTGTGAACGTTGAAATCTCCTAAGATGGAGATTTCTGAGAAAGGAGAAATGGATAGAATGTGTTCCACTGTAGAGTTTAGATAGTTAAGCTACTAAACTTGTATATTTGTATGAGTTTGTACATACATACAATAATTAAACACTCATCACGTATAACTAAATGAACGATAATGGATATAAAATTTGGCGCCATGACATGCATCATACACAGTCACATAGTAATCGTGAGTTTAGAGAGTTTCAGTTTAGAGCAAAATAGGGAATTTAGATACAGAAAACGTTAAAAGTTACTTCATTCTGAAACATCTGTGTATCCAATGTTTAATCCACAACAATATTATTGATACCTCTAGAATTGAGATTATATTGGTAGGTCCAAGTTTTAGGAACTTAAAGGTTCATCAATTTTCACAACCTGAGTGTATGAGAAATTGTTCATTTGGTTAATTGAACATAATTAAACAGAAATTAACTAGTAATTATAAATACTTATACATCGCAATGTATGTTTCAGGTTTTATAATTAGTTAAGTAATGAGTGCTGCCTAATGAATATTACCTGCGTAATATCAGAGGGTGTACAAATGTGTACACAGTCAATTTCACATTTTGGGTGAATGAGAAATTGTTCAAATGGTTAACTATATGAGAGGTTTAAAAGTTAAACACAAAAGAATGATAATTATGAATTCTTAAACATCGCAATGTATAGTTCAGGTTTTATAATTATAATAATTGAGTGGGATGACTAAGAGGGTGTACGAGAGCGAGGTGGAGGGACAGAGAGGGAGACGTAGACCGAATGAGAGGTGGAAGGATGGAGTGAGGAAGTACATGAACGAAGGCGGTGCTGGTTGGGGGGAGGGGCGTCGACTGACTGGGGACAGAGGTGCATGGGGGCGGTTCGTTCGTGGCCACCCCTTCGGGGATCATGGCGTCAGGCAATAGATAGATAGATAGATAGAATCATTTCAAAAAATTACTATCAATACCCATTGAACACGTCATGTTCACATGTTCGATGAATGTAGTCAATTATTCAAAAACTAATCACTTGAGATGGTAAACATTATTTATTTTGAATACTAGTTGTGAAAATCTAGTTAAACAATTATATATGATGGTTAGGTTTTTAGATAAATTTGACAAATTAAAATACTGGTGTGATACAGTTTGTAAATCAAGAGTAATTTGTAAGAGTTTGAGTAAAAGAGTTGGACATGTGTTTTGAGTATAGAATTGACTCATGGAATGCTATTCCTACCTAATCTAATTATAGCTAACCTAGCAGATGTGTAGTGAGTGTCTGTGTGTGTGAATTGGAGAGTTTAGATATCCGACAATTTGGAAAAAATAGGTTGAAATAATGATTAGTGTATTAATTACTCAAATAAATTAGGGTGGAGTGGTGGGAAGTTATATTTAATTTCCCTCACTGCGTAGTGTCATGGTTGGGCGGTGAAGTGAGTTTCGAGTTACTTTGAATTCTGTCATACGTTTGTGGTATTTAACCTGGTGTTTAGAATTGTTTTCCTGGGTACTCCGTACACATTCTACATTATCTCCTTGTAAACCCCCAATGAGAACTTGATCCATGTGTGGTAGGATAATAAGTTTCACTTTTGACATAGCTTCTAAACCTAGAAGTATGTTGGTGTTTGTGGGGAGTATAGAAATTACATATAAAGGCAGATTAGCTGTGTGCACTTCTGTAAATTCTACAGAAAAGGTAACCTTAGATAAGGTTTCTAATGGTCTCCACTCACAGACATAATCTCGATATCTGTGTAAGATTCTTCGAGGTTCAAGTCTTTCAAGCCTTGGAATTTAGCAAGGCTTATGAGATTTACTGGAGAGCGTGTGAGGGATAGTTCAATATCATGAGTACCACACCTAGCAGGTAACATGAGTGTGCTTTCATTAACACTGTAAATTGTGACAGTTTTACGTTTGGGTGTTTGGCAGGATGCATGTTTTAGCTCAGGCAAAGTAAAAGCCTTTTCCTCACCAACAGTATTTGATAGTGGTAGCGGTGTAGCTTCGTGAAAGTGAGAGCGAAGCATACTTTGGTGTGAATTTCTGTCTCTATGACTGTAAATGGGTTTTTCCTTAGTTTGTGTGGTAGGGTGATTCCGCCCTGAAGATGGGGTACGTAAGGGCAATGTTGAGAGCCCATCTGATTGTTATAACAGGGTTTCATAGTGTCGGTTTGATGTGATAGAAAGTGAAAGTTATGTCATTGACGGCGGCGGTCATGTGTATGTATGCAGGACTGGGGGGAGGGGGTGAGATACGGTATGTGATTTTGGTAGTGTGTATGTGTGTGTGTTCACTTATTATCACTGTTTGGTGTGTTATTAAATTAATGATAGTACAGCATGCATACCTGATGTATTTTGTTACTGTAGTTGATGCTGTTGTTGTTGTGTAGAGAAGTGTAGAGCTGACCAGCGTCGTACGTCAGGCAGGCTAGGGCGGTGGTGTGTGTGGAGGTTGTGCTACAAAGGAGTACAAAGGAGTACAAAGGAAATCAAGCAACAACAGATCTAGTGACCCTTCTAGGCTGTTGATGGTGGGGTTGAAGTGGCGTCGAGGTGTCTGGCTGACTCAAGGTGCTGGGAGTTACGGCATTGTAGCTTTCGTTTGCTTGTTCGTTGATTAGTTTGTTAATTCTCTGAGTGATAGGAGTTGACGGCTTGAGATAGCTTGAAGATGACGATAACGTGGGGTGGGGTGTGGTGGTGTAGTGATGACGGGCGGGTGTAGGTTGTAGATAGGAGGTGATGAGGCAGGCAGGAAGCTGGTTGGGGTGGTGTTGAGATGACAGCCTGGTGATGTGTTGAGGGCTGGCCGGGGCGATGAGTAGACTTGGTCAAGGTTAGTAGTGTTGGAGACTGGGTGAAGATTTGCTTGATTGTAGGTTGATTGTTGGAGTATTGGAGTTGATTTCTTGTGAGTTGTTCTGCTCTGGGTGATGAAGGTTGATTGTAGTGTTAGTTATGATTTCAAGTGTTTGTTCTCTTGAGGCAGGTCGCCATGTAAGATGCGTTGATTTACGGGTTTATTTCATTATAATAAGGGGTAAATAAAGCTGGTTCTATATGAAACTTAAATAATAACAACTTTGAATAATAGTTTATGTGACTCTTTTAGTCGGTTATGGTTGGAGTCGGAATAGGGTTATAATTATGAGTGAGTTATATGGACTTAAGGTAAAAGGTGTTTGACCTAAGTCTCTGGGTTAGACAGCAAGTGTAACAGTAAGTGCTTAAGTGATGTGGAGTAAGTAGGCTTAAGGCAGTGTCTGGTCCTTGTCAGTGGCTGGTGAAGAGTGGGCGTAGGGCAGTGTCTGGTCGTAGCCAAGGTGTGAGATGGAGTGATCTATCAATCTACCTCTCGGCTAGAGATAAGGTGTGTTTGCTGACACAACTTTCACTAGGTGGGTCATGCTGACCTGAATGTGCATTGCTGACGTCCTGTGTTGTCTTTTGTACTACTTACTGTGACATTCTGTGGTGTCTAAGAGGGAGGGTTGTTGACAGTAAGTTTGCTTATACCTTGCAAGTATAAACAATATAGGTAGTTATATCTCTGTGATGAGATTGACTCGGTGATATTAATGTGTATTCATTGTGTGAGTAATTAAACGGTTAATGGGTTACTGGATTACATATAATGGGTTGTAATACATATAATATAGAGATATATATCAGTCATCTTTTAGAAAATTGATGGAACATCGGGTGACATAATAAGTGATTGAGTCTCGGTTACATGTATATATTTGAATATAACATGCGTGTTACAATATATATATATATATCTATCTATCTATTGCCTGACGCCGTGATCCCCGAAGGGGTGGCCACGAACGAACCGCCCCCATGCACCTCTGTCCCCAGTCAGTCGACGCCCCTCCCCCCAACCAGCACCGCCCTCGTTCATGTACTTCCTCACTCCATCCTTCCACCTCATATTCGGTCTACCTCTCCCTCTCTGTCCCTCCACCTCGCTCTCGTACACCCTCTTAGTCATTCTCTCGCTTTCCATACGTTCCATATGGCCGAACCATCTCAAGTTGTTCCTTTTCACACTTTCCAGCACATCTACTTCCACACCACACCTCCTTCTTACTTCCTCATTAGTCTGTCTATCCCTCCATGTAACTCCGCACACACTCCTTAAGTAATTCATTTCCACTGCTCTCACTCTTGGTCTGAGTCTCTCAACCAACGTCCATGCTTCGCTTCCATAAGTCAGTGTCGGGATTACCACACTGTCATGCAAGGACTTTTTCACTTCCATACTGACCACCCTATTTCTTGTTACTGCTGTTAGCGTTCCTACAACCCTCTTCACCTGTTGTACCCTCTCCCGCACTTCTTCATCCATAGTCCCATCTTTACTCAAGACACTGCCCAGATACTTAAAAGAGTTGACGATCTCCATAGCCTGACCGTTCAGCTTCACCTCACACTCTGTGACTTCACCCCTTTCGAAGACCATAACCTTGCTCTTCCCCGTATTTACCTTCAAATTCCGTTTTTCGCACACTGTTCCAAACTCATTTACCAGACCCTGCAACTCCCATTCATTATCACTCATCAGAACTGTATCATCCGCAAACAGCAGTATAGGTTGCTTCCACTCAATTCCCTCCCTTTTCAGCGATACACCAACATTCACTGCTCTTGTTAGTATTTCTTTCATGACTCCATCCATATATACAGTAAACAACCACGGGGACATCACACACCCCTGTTTCAAACCAACATTCAGGTCAAAGAACTCGCTCTGCTCACTCTCCACACGTACTGCCGCCTTTGCACCCTCATACATGCTCTTCACTGTTTTCAGCAACTTGCCCTCTACTCCGTATATTCTTAGTACTTTCCACAAACCTTCTCTATCCACTCTGTCATAGGCCTTCTCCAAGTCCATAAAGGAAACATACACCTTTTGTTTCTTCTCCAGATACTTCTCCACAACACAATTCAGGGTAAAAATCTTATCTACACATCCTCTTCCCTTCCTAAAACCTCCCTGCTCGTCGCCTATCCATTTCTCCGTTCTCACTCTCACTCTCTCAATCACTACCCTACTGTATACCTTCCCTACTACGCTTAGAAGACATATTCCTCGGTGGTTACCAAACACTCCTCTTTCCCCTTTGCCCTTATATAGGGGGACTATTATGCCAGTGTTCCAGTCATCGGGTGCACTCCCCTTCTCCCATGCTAGTTTGCACATTTTCCATACCCATTCTATCACTATCTCACCACCATACCTCAACATTTCCCCACACACTCCATCTGTTCCTGGTGCTTTCCCCAACTTCACTCTTTTCATGGTTTCCCACACTTCTGACCTCCTGATCCCCACCTCCTCCTCCACTACTTCTCTTCTTCTCCCTCCCATACCATATCCAGCTATGTTTGCTGGCTCTTCATTCCTTTCATTTAGCAACTCACTGAAGTACTCCCTCCATCTTTCGACTCTCTCTTGCTTCTCGGCTAGCATTCTCCCATTCTTATCTTTCACACCCTTACTGTTTCCCTTGCTACCTTCCCTAACTTTCTTGACTTCTTTCCAGAACAGTTTCTTACTCTCCCTCCATTTTACACTCAGATTCCTTCCAAATTCCTCATCTACTCTTCTCTTACTTTCCTTCACTACTCTCTTCACCACCCTCTTACTCTCCACATACCTCGCTCGTTTCTGTCTCTCGGAATCTTCATTCCCTCTACTACCCAACCACTCTCTATATGCTTTCTTCTTTTCTTCCACAGGTATTCTTACCTCTTCTGTCCACCATGCTGTACCCCTCACTCCCCTCACTCCACACACCTCCTCACATGCTGCACAGATCTCATCCTTAAACACCTTGCTCATCTCCTCCACTTCCTCCATAAGTTCCAGGTCGAACCCACCTAGTCGTCTTTCCACTGCTCTCCTGTACTCTTCCCTGACTTCCTCCTCCTGCAACCTCTCCACCCTCCTCACCATTCCACCCTCCTCTCGTCTCCCTCCAGCTCTCCTCAACCACTTCTTTTGTATCCTAACCTTAGCCACCACTACATAATGATCAGACAGACCCCCTCCAATACCCCTATACACCCTAGCATCCATCACAGATTTCTTCATTCGTTCATCCACACATACATAATTAATCAATGACTTTCGTTCCACCACTGTCTTATCCTTCATCATCAACATCCGTTTCCACGTGTACCTGTGGATCATTCTGTGTTGGAAGAAGGTGTTGGCTATCCACAGCCTCCTCCCCACACATACGTCCACAAGTGCACTACCATTCCCATTCACCTCTGATGGTACCCCCCACCCTCCCACCACTCCCACAACTTTCCTATCACCCACCTCACCATTCATATCCCCAATCAGAAATATTCTTTCGTTCTTGTCAAACTTCTCCAGGCACGCCTCCACATTCATCCAGAACTCCTCTTTCTTTCTTTCAAGTATATCCTCTGTCGGGGCACACACGCATACAATCACCCACGTTTGTATTCCTACTTTCATTCTCACCCACACAATCCTTGAACCCACAGACCCATACTCTCTTACACATTCCTTCCATTTGCTACTTACAAACAAACATGCACCTTCTCTCGCTGTTCCTTCACTCACTCCAGCACACACACCCATTCCACACTCCCACTCTCTCACATCTGAACCTTTCCATTTGGTCTCTGTCATTCCACATACATCCAGCCTGGCATTTACTAACACTTCCAGAACCTCTCTCTCTTTTGTGCCATCATTCATGCCACTAACATTCCACGTAGCCATTCTCAGAATGTCCGAAGGCATGTCCTTAGTCGGTCGTGGTTCGTCAACGTTGGTTCCGTCCGCATCCGAGGCTGTTCGTTCGTTTTTCTTTGCTTAGATATTTTTTACGGGTGGGGGTCGCAAGCCCACTGACCCAACCTCTTTAGTCGCCTCTTACGACACGCAGAAGGAACGTGGGGCATATTCTACTCCCTAACCCCCAGGGGGTATATATATATATATATATATATATATATATATATATATATATATATATATATATATAATATTATTCTGTATGTTTGCTTATATATTAAATTATAATACTTAACCAAATATATTATAAAATGGCGTACGGATAATTATATGTCAGCAGGAAACACTCGCTTAATCCCCTTCTTTCTACTGATCCCTGACAAATATGAGGTAATGCCAAGCATAATCTGAACAAATTGTATCTCTAATCCGGCATTATTTCAACAATACTTTCATTAATTTCAAATGTACTCCTCTTAATATTGTATGTTTAATATATTTATGCATATGATATGCCGTTAATAATAAGTGACATTGTTACTGATGATATGCGGCACTAGAGATCTACGGAGGATATTTCAGTAATGCTTTCTGCTAAATTTAACTTATATGCATCAGATGCATGGGAAACAAATAGTGTGCAAGTATGGTGACAATATGTGTACTAGACCTAAACGAATATGTTGGCTCTGAATTTAAAGTAAAACATACCTTGTACAGAAGGATTATAATTATATAAACTATACATAGCATAAGCCTTTGTTAGTTCCTCAGAGAGCTGACCTTCCTCCGCTTCACATTTCTATCTACCTTATAAAAATACTGTAAAGGGGATGGATCATGGCGGCAATGGCTAACAATAATTCATCAAAGAGAAGGCTAGCACGGAGAAAAACCTGTTTTTTTAAAACGCATTTTCATTTTGCCCCAAATCTGAGAACTGATATGCGATAGCGAAAACAAAATAATAATCTGAAAATACTTGAATTGGCTGAGTAGGTTATGCTGAACGTTCTTGGGAATGTTAAATAGAAAGCATATGACAAATACAGCGAAAGACAAGATAAAGTCGTATCAGCAAAGTTGCTGCAGTATAGTTTTAAAATAAACTTTGTGCATTATTATTTTAATTTAATTCCACTTAAGCTGGTTGAGGTAACATATGAACATGGTGAAAGGACATTCAGGCAGGTTTATATGGGAACTGGGTATTTAGGTCATTAAAACTCCGACCTGATGGTTCATAGAACACATGAGCACATGAGCCAATGACTTATACTTTTTTTTAAATCCGAAAGGTTGAATATCATGTAATTTGGCTACAATGGTGAAATTATTATTCTCATAACGCTTTTAACCCAGGAACGACGCCGAGACTCTTAACCCGGGAGCTGCGGGGAGACTCTTAAGAGTTCCCCCGGCGCACTGCGGGGAGACTCTTAAGAGTCAGAGAAAAAAAAAATCAACTTTTGACATCGAAAAAAAAAAAAAAAATTATATTTTTATTTTTTTATTTTTTTATTTTTCTTTGGCCCCTGGGCCATGCAAAATCTCAGTCCTCTACCTCCCCTCCTTCCCCACTTTCCTCCCCTCCTTCAGTTATCACCTATTTTCCCTGTTCCCTTATTCTGAGGTATATTTTCGTGCTAACATTAGAAATCCGATTGGAGGGTGTGGTCATCACTGATAGCAAGCGAGTGCAAGAGAGAGAGAGAGAGTATCGATCGACTGTGTCTCAGTGGCCTTGGGGGAAATTGGCGGGAAAGCAGATTGCCTCACCCATACATTATACAACTCGCGGGCTATATCTCCGATTTTGACCATCCAAACGCTGTTTTCACTCGTTTTATTGTTGTTTCAGGTTAATAATACCTTTATAATCAACCCATAATAGGCGCATATGGATAAGTATTAATGCTATTAATGGCACAATGAATATTTTAGTGACGGAAACACCTCAAATACGTCAGCACAGGGGGACGTTTCCAATTACCCCCATGCGCACTTCAGAGGTTAAGAGGTTTTACTGGGCATAGGCCGTGGGACTCTTAAGATCATCCTCCACATGTGTCCACCCACCCACCCCTTTCCCCGTCCCTTCAATTATCACCTATTTTTTCCTCTTATTCCCTTGTTTATCGGTTTATTGTATGCGCCAATATCCCCCACCTGGTTTCAAGGTCATGTGGGACGCATATAGAGATCGTGGCAAGAGAGAGACTTCACTTACAAAGCTCCAGTGTCGATAGATAAGTGAGAGAGGGAGAGTATGTTGCGCCGGCTCTACTCTCATGAATGAACCGGTCTGCAATATTTTGTGGTTTTCAACCCCCAAATACTATTCCCACTTGTTTTATTGCTGTTACATGTTAATATCTTCATATTAAACGTAAAATAGGCGCATATGAATAAGTAATAATGATTTTTATCAGATACTGACGATTTTAGTCAAGAATGTATGAAAATATCCTTGCTTGGCGGGCACTTTCAGATACATACATGGATACATAAAATTTTAAGACTGAGTGCTCCACACATATGTGCTAGTTTCAGTCTCTTGTCGTAATGGCACCGTTTCAGGCAACCCTGTTAATCCCTTAAGAGCGGCGGCGGCGGACTTAAGTCCGCCTCCAATTTGCAGCAAGTTAGGAGCATTATTAAGGCTTTTAAAGGGTTAAAATCGAGTGCAAATGGCCGGGAGCGCAGCGGGCCAGACAGCCGACTCCCAGGGCTTACCGGCGCCCATTAACTCATGTTCCCTGTGTTCTCGAGAGGCCGGCAGTGTAGCCAGTAGTAAGCATAGCTGGGAAAAATATGCCGCTATACGCTAAACTCCCATGTTACTGGTATCACTGTATGAGAACCACGAGTGCTACGTAGCTCGTTCTGGTCTCATTTTGAAGCTTTTAGCGCCTATTTTTTTGCTGAAAACATTTCTGTTCATGCAGATACTTGATTTATCATTCAGGAGGGCCTGAATATGGCTAAATAAGCCCAAAAACCCCCGCTAGACAAGGGTTAAGGGCTGCTTCACTTGTCAAGTTTTTGGATTTGAGATCGGAACGTATAGTCCGATCCCAGGTCTTCCTCGGTCCACCCCTTGGTGCAGCTCCCTCCACAATCACAGACCTGCATTTTTTCACTCAATTTTGTTCATCCATATTCTTCACATGTCCATATCATCCCAGTCTACTTGTACGTATCACCTCGCTAATACTCTTGATACCTAAACGTCTCCTCAGCTCAACATTTGTTATTCTATCCTGCAGCCTGGCCCCACACATCCATCTCACCATTCTCATCTCATTCCATTCTATTGAAATCCTCTACTTTAGCGGCCCATGTTTCTGAGGCATACGTCATTGCACTTCTAACGCATGAGGCATACACCTTTCCCTTCAGGGGGAGAGGCATTCTTTTCATGGTCAGAATTGGCAGCAGTTCTCTGAACTTCCCCCAGCCACATCTAATTCTAGCAACAGTGGCAGCCTAGGCAGAGATAGCATCTCCTAGGTAACAAAACTTGTCCACCAGCTCCAATGATTCATTTCCAAAATTCACAGCCACAGGATCATCACTTAACACAAGCTCGCCTTTGCACACTATGCACTCAAATTTCTCGATTTCTGACTTATCCTTCGGCAGGGGTCCCTTTATTCTACTACAGCGCTTACTCCCACTAGGAAATAGTGATCATAAATCAATTTATTTTAACATACATTGGACAGGAAAGGCTAAAGAGAATACGACACTTATCCCAGATTTCAGAAAAGCCAATTATGGTGGATTAAGACGAGCCTTAAGAGTCGATCCTATGGTTAAACTATTAAGTGGACCCAGGTGCGCTAATAAACATACTCTCTCTCAGATACCTGTCTTAACTCAGGATAATTTGACAGCTACATATAATAATTTTATTTCTTCACTCCACAATGCGCAAAATAAATATATCCCCAAAAGAAAATTTAGATCAACACAGAACCAACCCAAATGGATGAATAATAGACTATTAGACCTTCTAGGAAAAAAGAGAGGAATATATCGAAAAATAAAGAAAGGCGAAATTCACCTACTTGCTTACTATCAGAATCTATCAAGAGAGGTTAAAAATGTATAAGGACAGACAAAAGAAATTATGAAATCAGGATAGCCAATGACTCAAAAAATAACCCTAAGGCTTTTTACCAGCTATATAAATCTAAAGTTAGAGATAAAATAGGCCCCCTTAAAACTTCGATAGGAGAAATGACAGAAAATGATTTAGAAATGTGCAGTACATTAACCCGTGGAGCCCCGGCTAGTTTTGTAATGTTTGTTCACCAGAACCCGGCCGGTTTTCAAAAAATGGTTTTATTCCAGAAACAATAGCGAATGGGTTAGGAATGAAGGAAAAACCACGAAAAACTGCTCAAAAAGCTTAAAAAATGGTCCTACAGAGCCCCCGAAAACGTATTTTACAAGAGTAAAAAATTGAAGGCAATTACCCCAAAAAACCAGGTTATTGCACGCTCACGCGCACGCACATGGACTTTGAGAGTTTTCAACCATCGGCACGGTTGCGTGGGATACGTACACAGTTCCCATACAAATCTGAGCCCTCTTGAGTGGCTACACCTGAGGTTACGGTCGGCGCAATTAGGGTGACGCGTCAGGCGCGTCTCTGGGGCTGTGCGTTACATACATCGCCGTGCTGGGGCTGTACGGGTTAAATAGTCAGTTTCTATCCGTTTTCACTAATGAAAATTTGGCACAGATTCCAGAAGTCCGTAAGGTATATAGAGATAGTATAGAAAATAGGTTAAGTACGGTTACTATAAGTAGAAATGATGTGCTTAAGGAAATTGACAGACTGAAACCTCAGAAATCGCCTGGTCCCGATGAGGTATATGCCAGAGTATTAAAAGAATGCAGAGATGAGTTAAGTTACCCATTAACATTTCTTTTTAACAATTCATTAGAAACAGGTATAGTTCCAGAAGCTTGGAAGCTTGCAAATGTAGTTCCGATTTTCAAAAAAGGTGATAAATCAATAGCATCCAATTACCGTCCCATTAGTCTCACTTCAATCATAGGAAAGCTACTAGAGTCAATTATTGCTAGGAAAATGAGAAACCACTTAGAAACATTTAACTTAATCAATTCTTCTCAGCATGGATTCACACAGGGACGTTCTTGCCTTACTAATTTGCTTAGTTTTTTCTCAGAGGTATATGAAGCAGTAGATAATGACAAGGCATACGATATTATATATTTAGATTACAGTAAAGCTTTCGACAGAGTCCCTCATGAGAGATTGATGAGAAAGGTTGAGGCACATGGAATAGGTGGGGCGTTGTTGGGATGGATTAGGTCATGGCTAATTGGTAGGAAACAGAGAGTCAGCATAAATGGTACCAAGTCAGAGTGGGGAGTAGTCAAAAGTGGTGTCCCCCAGGGATCGGTATTAGGTCCCCTGTTGTTTCTTATATACATAAATGACCTAGATTTAGGTATAACTAGTAGGATAAGTAAATTCGCAGACGATACTAAAATGGGGAGATCAATTGATTCAGATAGCGATATAGAGTGCCTCCAAAGGGATCTAGATACCTTACATGAATGGTCAGTAAATTGGCAGATGAAGTTTAACATTGACAAATGCAAGGTATTAAAGATAGGGAAGATGCAAACAAATGTTAAATATAAACTAGCTAATTTAGAATTAGAAAATTCAGACTGCGAGAAAGATCTAGGTGTGTTTGTTAGCAATGATTTGAAGCCTAGAAAACAGTGTATAGGCGTTCGTAATAAGGCAAACAGGATTCTCGGGTTCATCTCTAGGAGTGTGAGTAACAGAACTGCTGATGTTATCTTAAAACTTTACTTGTCATTAGTGAGACCCCATATGGATTATGCTGTCCAATTTTGGTGTCCTTATTACAGAATGGACATAGATTCATTGGAGAGAGTACAGCGTAGAATGACAAAAATGATCCATAATATTAGAAATCTTCCGTATGAAGAAAGGTTGAAGAAATTAGGTTTACATTCGTTAGAGAGACGCAGAGTTAGAGGGGATATGATAGAGGTGTTCAAGTGGGTTAGTGGGATTAACAAAGGGGACATGACAAATGTACTAAAGCTCAGTGATAGCGAAAGAACTCGTACCAATGGTTTCAAATTAGATAAATTTCGTTTCAGAAAAGATATAGGCAAATATTGGTTTGGTAACAGAGTTGTAGATGGGTGGAATGGACTACCAAGTGCTATAGTGGGATCTAAAGCTGTAGGGAGCTTTAAGATAAAATTGGATAAGCATATGGACGAGAAGGGTTGGGTGTGAAGGGGGATCAGCCGGGTTGGGCCAACCAGCGCTCTGCAGACCCCCATAATCCTGCGTTAATCTCTAACCGTTTTGGTAAGATGATCCTCAGGGTATTAGAGTGTTGAGCCTATAATTGGGCTTTGTAATTGATTTGGGGTTGTGTGGGACAGGGATCTGCCTTGCTTAGGCCAATCGGCTTTCTGCAGACTCCCATTTTCTTATGTTCTTATGTTCTTATGGTGCACCTAGCATCGACAGATGCTACATTGAATCGCGTTAGAGCAAACACCCTTTCCAAACACTGCACATGGGTATCCACTGCTCTTTTCCACATTGCCTCGTCTCAATCTACAATGCATAACCTTGGTTTTGTTAATATTGGCTCTTAAACCCTGGCTGGCCATGCCCTCTCTCCATCTTCTGAATTTGGCCTCAGCATCTTTCATATTGTCAGCTATTAGGACTAAATCGTCTGCATAAAACAGTTCCAACGGGAGTCCGCCTCTAAATACTCTAGACAGTGACTCTAGGACCATAATAAGGAGGAGGGGGCTTAACACTAAACCATGATGAACTCCAAACACGGACTGCAAACTCATCACTCGGTACAACCTTCACCCTCACTGCACTTCGCGAATCCTCATACATCTTCATTATCACACGCACCAGCCCCTGTTCCACACCAAGTTTCCTCATAGCCCACTGCACAACATCTCTAGGCACCCTGTCAAAGGCCTTCTCCAGGTCTACAAACACAAAGTGAAGATCCCTGCCTTTTAGTAAGTATCTTTCCTGTATCTGCCTGCCTATGAAGATAGCATCAGTTGTACCACGTCGTGGCATCAAACCAAACTGCATATCATCAATGGAGATACTTTGCCTGATCAAACCTTCAAAGACTCTCTCACAGACCTTCATGATTTGGTCAAGCATTTCCAGGCCCCTATAATTACTTCTATCTAGCGCATCCCCTTTTCCTTTGTATATATTTACTATTACACTTTTGTGCCAATCCTCTGGGATTTTCTCATCTTTAATAATGGTGTTTATCAACTCGATGACTAAGTTGACACCAGTCTCCCCTGAGTCTTTTATCATCTCAGCGACAATGTCAAAGCACCCTGGAGCTTTTCCGTCCTTCATTTTATTGATTGCGTCGCTCACTACAGATGGTGCTATCAAAGGAGGGGGTCCAGATATTGTTTTTTCGATACTAAGCTGTTCCTTATCCCATTCCAATTCTACATTTAGCAATCGTTCATAGTGTGCCTTCCATGCTTCTCCGATTTAATTTTCTGTCATACCATAGGTTCGCCATTTAAAGGGTAATAAAACATACTGGGTATTATTAATACATAGGTATATTTTCAAAACATCCTTTTCACATATTATATACCTAATATATATTCCTAATGTGCGAATTAAATCCTGAATTATTCCAACACAACTGCAACAGTTAACAGTAAATGTTACTTGGAGCTTAATTATTTGTTTATAATTGGAACAGACTCGGCCAGATAATTAGCTTTTCTCAGCTTCTCCTTCCTGTCACTGAAGCTAAGGCGGAGTCAAACAATATCCCGATTAAAACAAAATAAATTAAAATTATTCTCACATAATATTTCCCATATTCAATTAGCGTATTGGTATTAAACTATTGTTTTGTATATGTTGCCCAATATTCTTAAAGACATGCCTTATTTAGAAAGACCAATTCGAAGTAAGTGCTCGCGTTATGCCTGGGTCCCACATACATGATTTTTGCTGTGGGTGGCCACGATTTCGGCAAACAATAGCGTCCCGACCAATTTGAAAGAATTTTTAATGAAGTACGATGGTGGAAGTATGTAAAAACAACGGAGATGGGATGAAGTAACAACATAGATGGGATATATTCGGTAAATAAAGAGCATCACAAACGATGTAGGCTGACATACAAACAACGTAAATGACAGAGGTATACAAAACGCTTAGGGGGGCCGAGAACATGGCGCCGGAAGTTTGAAAGTTTGTGTGTCTGTCGTTAATGCAATAAACGATGCCCTCAGAGGTGTATACATGGGGGCTATAACTAACCATGCCATGTCGGAACATAAGTGCGCCACCGACACCTGTGCATCTGACCCACGACCCAACTGAAGCACACTCGTGCAGCGGGTTGATGTTAGGATATATTTCCAACAAAAGACCATCCTCGCTAGCACCCAGACGCTACCCCAAAAATTGAATGTAGCATGGACATTTCGGCGCACTACCAGACCTTTGGGAATTACCGTAATTTACTACAGTATGTCACGGTGTACTCTTAGCAAGAGATGGTACTCCAGAAAGGGCAAAAAAGTACCAACGGATAGGAAAGTAACAAAATTACCCTTATATCTAAGTAGAGTTAAGATCACAGTGTCAGCGAGAACTGTCAGAAAGATTCTATAAGAGGTGTATGGAGTGTCTGTGTAAACTGGTGTAGTCGGTAGTGTGATCAGGTGGGGCAGGTGGGGGTGGTGAGGCTCCTCGATCATCACACAAAAGCTGATCTGAAAAGTGAGTATCATCGTCGCTGTACGTCTCCTGCGGCGTGGACTTATGTGGTGGACGGACGACAGTGAAGTATGGAGGTGATGCCATGGTACTGTACCTGTGGTGAGGCAGCTGTGAAGACTGATTTAAGTCATTGGAGCCGTAAATATGACCGTTAGAGCTACACAGAGGAGTGCATTGTACACTACGGGTGTTACGACCTAATGTGTAAAACTGTGGTGCTGGCACATTCGGTAGGCCTGCTTGTACTTCAGATTCATGGGTGTTGCTTTCCACTCTGGTCATATCAGGAATGGACATAGAGAGTGTCTGTCTTGTGTAATTATCTTCATTTTGCTCCTGATGATTTATGGGGGTAGGTATAACCTTCTGCACCTGACATGGTGGCTCTGGAGAAATCCTGGCAGCAATCTGCTCCTCAAATGGCGGCCCAGTAAAGTCATGTTTTTCATGATAGGATTTATCCTGGTCTGTATATACTAATACACTTTCGCGTGACTTCGATTTGACAACAAAACTCCCTCCACTATCCATATTAGTAACAGCTTGTTCAGAATCTTCAGTCAGTTGAGGACGTCTGTTGGTCCGTCTCTTAAGAGCTGTGGGTAGACAGTAGCAGTAGGTGGCCACCATGAGGACCACAAGAATCAGGCCTCCCACAATGCCACTGATTACTGCTGCCTTTTCACTGCCCACTATCCCTGCATCAGATCCATAGCCACCGTAACCTACCAAGGAAGGGGAAATGTTACTAAGTTCCAAAAACATTAAAACAATGTCAGTATTCATAATATCCATTACAAATTATATTATTATAAGGGGTATGTGTTTTTAACATCGATATTGTGCAGCTCACAATACATTTCACATAATGTGTAGCTCTGATAAAAACGCCCCATAGGATCTCTGTAGGGTTAAATTAAATGTTCATGATTTTGAGCTTTGAAATTCAATACTCTATTATGTTGAAGGTAAGAAAACATAATTAATAATTACATTGTTTGCAGTTGGTTTTATCACCATACGGGTCAAAACTGTATAGATCTACACAACACGTGTTGCTATGTAGACCAATATTACAAAAAAGTGGGCACTTAGGTACAATTGTTTCATATATTTATATTCTTATCAGTTTTCTGTTTACTTAATACTTAACTAGCCCCTCTCCCCCGAATGACATTAGGTGGATCAATGTTGAGAGCTGCTGCGGTCAGCTGCATTATTATCAATTGGCTATATATATGCTACAGGTTCTATTGTTCAGAACGCCTATGAAGTTGAACAACAACAACACCAACACCAATATAGTGTTATACTCTAACACTGTGGCTATCATACACCACCGGTAAAATTACTCATGAGACAGCAGCTTAACAGTTTACACAACACCTATTTATTATTCCTTATAATTATGACAGCCAGTGTCTCACCTGGTCCCCGGGCCCGGATGGTGACCTGGTCGGTAGAAGGGGGTCTAGGTAGCCAGAGCCCTGCCGGGTTACTGGGTGGACCTATGTTACCCTGTCTGTCCACTGCTCTCATACACACCCACAACACCTTCTGTATAGGGGACATAGATGGTAGGCATTGTGTGATAATTATAAAATTTAATTATATAAAGGCTATAAGATCAGTATGAAGGAATTATAAATAGACACAAGACCATAACAGGATATTATTATCTAATTACCTTAACATTGATGATGGAGATATAATTACTTTCCAGTTGGAACTTATCTGTTATTCCCCACTCCCTGAAGACCTTAACTCATCCAATCCCAGCGACGGCTACCAGCCGTCAGTAGATAAGTCAATCCCCAGTCCTAGCGACGGTTTGGAGCCATCAGTAATGTACTTTCCTTGTAACTGCCTGTATCAGGCTGTGCCTGGTACCACGACCGTTTGAGCACTGCTTTCGATATGGCAACACTTCTCAGTTTATATGCAATGCAACCCTCTGAAGGGAGAGCTAGTCTTCCTTCATCTCTTGAGGTGGAAGGTTGTTCTATCTTGCCATTTTGGCCACATTGCTTGGGACTGGGGGGGACTTTTATTACTGTATCCTCCAGTACAGTAGGGGTTAACTAAGGTGACAACTATTCACTGTGATAGAACTGACTATGTTGATGGCTGTATGTACTCCTCTGAAGCTTGTAACACAGCGCCCCGGTGGTTTTGTCAGTATACAAGGCTGTCCAAATCCAAATTAGACTGTAGACAGATGTGTTGATCCACCACTAGTGGGAGGAATATTGTTTCGACTTATTAGTTTGGTTGAACCCAAGTTGTAGCTGTCTCTTTTGGCCAACTATGCTCCCAAATTTTGATAACATTTAATAGAAAATAGAAAATCCACGAAGATGTATAACTACTGAGTTGTTGCCATAATTATCTTTCTCTTCGGGTCAATGATCTGGACTACCTAAATTCGACACAAAGGCTCTTGAGGCATTTCGCATTAACCCGTCCAGTACCGTAGGATACAGAAATAAAAGTCCCCTGCATTCCCACTGTGGCCATTTTAGCAAGGGAGAACGACTTTCCACCTCAAGAGATGAGATAAGACTGGCTCCCCCACCCTTCAGTGGGTCTCATATAAGCTGAAAAATGTTGCCACATCAGGAGCAGTGCTCAAACAGTCGTGGTACCAGGTACAGGCAGTTACAAGGAAAGATACATTACTGACGGCTATAGCCGTCGCTGGGACTGTGGAGTTAATTATCTACTGATGGCTATAGCCGTCGCTGGTACTGAATGGGTTAATTTCACAGAAAATTCCTTGACACGCAATTTCCTGATATTTAGAATTAATTTAATGAAAATGCTATTTACAATGGTTTGGCTATTATCATGCAAATTTAAAATTTATTTCAAATGCTGTATGGTCATCTACCTGCTGCAACAGACTTTTTGTATAAGCACGATTTATAAATAAAAATGTTGAGAGATACTATTCCACCAACTGAAATTGAAAATTTTAGAGGTCAAGTTTCTTGTCCACATCATTATCTTAATTTTCAATTAGAAAATACACTGATAGTATTTGAAGCCTTTCTTTTAAATCTACAGCTCTCGACCCCCAAATGGACCAAGAACAGAAACCGTCATTGATGTTGTCGTGAGCTATTATGGATACAAATTGTTGAAGGTGTCTGAAGGAATACATTGGATATGAAGTTAATATACTATCAAATCATCATATATAATAACATACCGTCTCATATAGCGTGATGGCCACTTGTGCCCGTTCCTTGGTGGTTGCTGGAGCAGGACTGGGCAGACCGGTGAGTCTCTCCCCAGTACAGGTTGTAGCCGCCTGTCCCTGGTGTGGTGCCACATAGGCCTCGTACAACTGAGCCTGACCCCAGTCACGGTCGTCACCCACGGCCGTCCAGTCCAGCACCACCAGACCACTAGAGTCATTCACCCACCCTACTAGGTCCATGATCCTGAATACAATGACAAATATATAATTACATTTAATTATAAGTAGGATGTCTTTCTATCTATTACAATATCTATCTATCTATCTATTGCCTGACGCCGTGATCCCCAAAGGGGTGGCCACGAACGAACCGCCCCCATGCACCTCTGTCCCCAGTCAGTCGATGCCCCTCCCCCCAACCAGCACCGCCTTCGTTCATGTACTTCCTCACTCCATCCTTCCACCTCTCATTCGGTCTACCTCTCCCTCTCTGTCCCTCCACCTCGCTCTCGTAGAACCTCTTAGTCATTCTCTCGCTTTCCATACGTTCCATATGGCCGAACCATCTAAAGTTGTTCCTTTTCACACTTTCCAGTACATCTACCTCCACACCACAACTCCTTCTTACTTCCTCATTAGTCTGTCTATCCCTCCATGTAACTCCGCACGCACTCCTTAAGTAATTCATTTCCACTGCTCTCACTCTAGGTCTGAGTCTCTCAACCCACGTTCATGCTTCGCTTCCGTAAGTCAGTGTCGGGATTACCACACTGTCATGCAAGGACTTCTTCACTTCCATACTGACCACCCTATTTCTTGTTACTGCTTTTAGCGTTCCTACAACCCTCTTCCCCTGTTGTACCCTCCCCCGCACTTCTTCATTCATAGTCCCATCTTTACTCAACACACTGCCCAGATACTTAAAAGAGTTGACGATCTCCATAGTCTGACCGTTCAGCTTCACCTCACACTCTGTGACTGCACCCTTTTCGAAGACCATAACCTTGCTCTTCCCCGCATTTACCTTCAAATTCCGTTTTTCGCACACTGTTCCAAACTCATTTACCAGACCCTGCAACTCCCATTCATTATCACTCATCAGAACTGTATCATCCGCAAACATCAGTATAGGTAGCTTCCACTCAATTCCCTCCCTTTTCAGTGATACACCAACATCCACTGCTCTTGATAGTATTTCTTTCATGACTCCATCCATATATACAATATCTATTGGCAGATAACTGAGTCCCAGAGAGGTTAACAGCGAATCTAAATCCTCTACGAAGAGCCCACAACTTATAAATATACCTCCTTGTACTCACTTTGCGGGTGGAATCTTATCCCGGCTTACAACGTGCGACTTTCTAATGTCGAGTGTGGGTCCCGTGATCTGTCTAGTGAAGGGCGGGGCCTCGCGGGTATGGGCGAAGGGCACCACACTACCACAGCAGGAGGGAGACGCCCATGACCGTTCCTCCTCCACGTTACCAAACAACCACTGCTGCAAGGGGGAATGATGTTAAAAATATATAAATAAATATAGTATAGACATATAATGCATTGACAAATAAATACAATAAGGTAATCCTCATATCCACATACAGTAACATAACCTTGCGAACAAATTTTCAAACACAGACTGCCTAAACTAATGATTCAAGGTGACTAGACCGTTTATAGATTGTTACTTTTAACGGGGCCAAAAATGTTGTATTACGGCAGCTACTTTCTATAGACAAATACATCCAAAATATTAAACAACTATAATTATATTTGAGTTATATAACTAACATGATTTCATATTATGTACTTGCTGTACTTGAATATTTACCAAGAATGTGGCCTCAAGTGCTACTTCTAGTGGGCCAGGAGGCCAAACATAATATAATATCGCTCTGTTTTAATCCACAGTAGACACTTCTGCATGCAATGTATTATACATCATAAGAAAGAGGAAACACATACTTTATAATAACCGAATACGACGGGCGTATATAAACAAATATGAGACAATATCAAATTATCACAGTGAAAATCATTCCAGAATAAAATATTTAATCTATTTTATCGTTTTTGTCATTTATATGTTATGTCCTCAACGACAATACGTTTTCTTTATATGAAGTAAGAAATATTGTTCACCTCATTTGTTTATTATCAATAACTGTTTTATATATATATATATATATATATATATATATATATATATATATATATACACACACACACAAACACGTTCATTGGAGCTGTTTGTATAATATAATTTTGTCGAGTTTTGGAAAGACAACTGTATACCCATCATACTCGCATTCGACTATTAGAATATTAGTCTGAACATTGATTCACTTAAATAATTTTCAATAGAATAATAATTGATTATTAGTATTGTTTATCTGTTGTTGTAGCCATCATAACAAACATACTGACCTGTCTCATGAGACAGAACAACACTTTGAAACCTTAAACAGAACACCCATCAAAAACATCAACAATGCTGTACACACATTCAACATGACTATCCAAAACGCCGACAAGAAACACATTCCAAGAGGTAACATAAAAAAACACAACCCCAACTTCTCACCAGAAATTCAAAACCTCATCATACAATGCGACACACTGAAACACTCCCCAGCACCCCACACACAAGACATCAATCAACAAATTCAAGCACTCAACATCCAGATTAACAATAAAATACAAGAACAACAACCACTAAATTGGAATAACTTTCTACAAACACTCAATCACAAACCAAACCCCAAAAAACTCTACAAAACACTAAACAGCATCACACTTTCCAACAGCAACACAACACAATCACATGCTGCAATCACATCAACAGACTCTACTCCTTCACGTAAACAACAAGCAAACACTCTCATCAATCACTTCTCTCAGGTCAGTCACCTAAAACCCCACAAAGACGACCGACGTGTCATCCGATGCAAAAGACAATTCCCCAAAGACCCTGACTATACACCCTTCACCAACAACCAGACAAAGCATATCATCAACAATCTCAAGCTCTCACCCGCCTGTGGCCTAGACAACATAAGCAACATTCACCTCAGACACCTGGGACCACAAGGCATACAAGCACTCACTAACATATCAAACTACAGCTACTCACACAACACAATACCAGACATCTGGAAGCATGGTATCATCATCACATTCCCCAAACCTAACAAAGACCCCACGCTACCCTCCTCACACCGCCCTATCACACTCCTTTGCACCCCCTCCAAAGTCATAGAGCGCCTTGTACTACAACTGATGACACCTGACTTACCCCTTTCTCCAACACAACATGGCTTCAGGCCATTGCACTCCACAAACACTCTTCTTTCAGACTTTACACAAAGAGCTTTTTACGGCATCAACTCAGCTAGACCACCACACAGATCAGTACTAGCCACACTTGACATTAGTAAAGCCTTCGATGCCATCCCCTGCCACAACCTAACAAACAAAATTTACAACACAAACATGCACAACAACACAAAAAGATGGCTGGCCAACTTCTTAGCAGGCAGATGTGCACACGTATCCTTTGCCGGTCAGTCATCTAGCATTAGAAATTTCCCAAACGGAGTCCCGCAAGGATCCGTCCTGTCGCCCGCACTCTTCAATCTGTACATGCATGATATAAATACACCAAATTCACCCCAAATAACTATAGCCTCCTACGCAGACGACATAACACTCACAAGCACGCACCAAAACCCAAACACAGCAACAAGACTCCTTCAAGACTATCTCGACACATTACATGAATGGTGCACTACAAACAGACTCAATTTAGCCCCAGCTAAATCCACTGCAACCCTCCTCACAAGCTGGACAGGAGAGCACGATTACGTCCCGGGACTCAACATAAACAACACACCCCTAACACACACACACACACACACAAAATCCTAGGAGTAACATACGACACCCAAATGACATTCAAACAGCACACCACAACCACGAAAAAGAAACTGCCACCCAGACTTAACGCCCTCAGATCACTTGCCCACACGAAATTTGGACACAACAAAGAAACCACCACCACAGTCTACAAACAATACATAAGATCAGTTATGGAATATGCAAGCCCGACCTGGGCTTCTAACCTAACTGAAACACATCATAAGACCTTACAGACTATTCAAAATAAAGTCCTTAAAATCATCACAGGATGCACAGCTACTACACCCACAGATCACCTACATCAAGAAACCAAAGTCCTAAAAGTCAAAGATCATCTAGAAATGAGAGGCACTCAATTCCTGGCAGCAGCCTCCACGAATAAACACCACCCATTACACTACATGGCAACACCCCCACAGACACCAAGAAATATCAAAACAACACCCAGCACACGCTATCACACACAAATACTGTCTTCTCTCCCTCCCTGCCCACCCCAAACCAACTTCCGGAAGCACATCCATACTCATATCACTCGCCATTCCTTCCACTCACTCATAGACAACACGCAGCTGCAAGCACAACCTCCCGAAATCCATCCTTCTGAATCCTCCCTTCCTCGCGAGGACAGAGTCCACCTGGCCAGGCTGAGATGCGGACACCATCCAGCTCTTCTGAGCAATCAGAAGAGACTGGATGACTCCGTCGTCGACACCTGCCCGGGTTGTAACACAGCACCCCATACCATAAAACACATCATAGAAGACTGCATTTCACACAACCACTTACGCCAACAACACAATTTACACTATTTGAGAGCTCTGTGGGAAAGCCCGACCGTGGCCATGGCCTTCCTTAAGGACTCGGGGCTGTTCGGCCAGGCAGCTTAGGGAACAACAACAACAACAACAACATACTGACCTCCTTTATGTTGGTGTGTCTGTGGTGCCTTCGGTCATGGCCTCTGGTGGTAGTATGAGCCAGGGCCAACACCGCCTTGCCGGCATCCACGGACAACAGTACAGTGTAGTGAGCCGGACCATCTAGTGGTGGGGCGTAGCGGGAATAGATGCCATCACCACCAGTGATGTCTGGGTCTGAGATTTAGAAAAACAAGCATTATAAATCTAATCATATTTTAAAGCTATGAATACTTGTTCCAAAGTTGAATATAATTGACTGACAGTAACTTAATCATATTCATCTAAGAGTGAGATAATGAAGCATGTTGGGTTCAGTGAAGGGAAATGTTAAATGTTTGTAAGCCTTTGAATCCGATAATAAGCAAAACACGGAAAATGACTCACTATAGTTAAATGCCAGTGAGATACCCATACATTATAACCTCTACTATACCAGAACATTTTGCAATGTATGTACCCCACCGTACCAGCCATTCTGGCCAGAATGACTCGTCTGCGGCACAACAACATCCTCCCACCACTAAAGCTGACTGACTATAAGTTGGCATGTACAGTGTTACCAACACCTAGCATTATTACCTTCAAGTCATATTACCAGCTCCTGTTCGTAAGTAGCAGGAACAAGGGTCAAGTATTAACCCTTGTCAAACAGGGATGTTTTTAACTTCTACTACTGGGCAGGCGGGCATATTTACCCTAAAACGAGCTTCATTCCATGCTCTTTTTCATGCATAAACAAGAGCCAGAGCGTAATACAATTATGTATCCGTTAAAGGGCGATAATAGAGGTTTCCAATGACACCTGAATCATCCTTGTATGACCACGGGTTCTCTTGCAACGATCGTGCAACACGAGGGCAAAAACCCTAAAATACGGTAAATTCACGAGTTTTTCCTTGTTCCCGCGTTCCCCATCTGTAAGGGGTTAAATATATTCATGATCATACAAAAATAGAAAAAAGATGCCTGTCATATTGTATGAACACTTCATCAGAAATAATGGGATTGCATGGTTTATTAAGCTAGACTTTGAGATTTGAAAGAGAACAACACATATTATATGACCAATCGCATTATTCAATCTTTCAAACTCGACGATGTCTTTAATAACCCACAGAACCCCAGCGCCGCAGTGCATGCGTCAGTAATGTATGTAACGCTAAACCATAGAGCCGCATACGTTGCGTCCGCTATTTTAAAATTATTTACTCTTGTCCCATGGTAGCTAGAGGGCTGAGGATGGTATGGGAAACTACCTTATGATGTTGCCGAACAGTGGCAGTACGCGCGACACCCTACCCCATCCGCGCGGGTGAGTAAGGGTGGATGGGGAAAGCCAGCTTACCCACTTATCCCACCGCCACTTTTGTGCTTATTTATTCTTATCCTATGGTAGCTAGAGTTTTCAAATTCATATGGGATATACCTTATGATGTTGCCCAACAGTGGCAATACCCAAGTCCCGCCGCGGAGGGGAGTGGGGAGTAAGAGCGCGGGAGTGGAAGGACTGGGCGGCCTCCCACCTCCCTCTCGGCCCAGTTACCAACTTACTTAGTTTACCTCGTCTCCTCGCTATGTTTATCGGTCACCTAACGCTCCCCATAACATAGTTGACTACCCACCAAGTGGGGAGAGGAGGAGGAGGATGACCCAGACCCTACGGAATTCCTCAAAATTCCGCCAGGTCATGGTAGGGGTAAGAAGAGACGAGATAGTGTGTCATGTTGCTACATACACTGCAAGTTTATGTGTACACTGGTCCTCCACCACTCCCCCTGCCACCACTTCCCCTGTCTCCCCACTAAGAATACGTCAAAGCTCATATTTCTAAGTCAAAGGTGCCTAAAACAATGTGTAACAGTCATATTCTAACTATAAAATATACGGTAAAGTATAAAATCAATACACAGAGTACGTGAGAGAGGCATAATAAAAGTGAAAGTGAAGGGGAGGTATGGTGGCAGTGTGTACGTGCGTGAGTGAGTACATGCACAAGGGTGGCCGCCAGCCCGCCAGTTGTCATGGTAACCATGGATGCGCGCGAGTCTTGCCACACCCTCGACACTTATAAAACTTGAATCTATACACTTATCACACTGTTACTTCACTTATAATGATACTATGTGATACATGTTGCTAATATATGAACTATGAAGGCACACATGATGCTCGGGTGGTGTAAATAACCGTCACTCGAAAACTGGACGCATCGTACATCTGCCATGCTGCCGCGCTCAGCTGTCTCTAGTCGGGCTGGAATTTTGAAGGCCGCCTGGCATCAGCTGATGACTGAGGGTGCCTCCCCCCCCCCATACGACCCCCAAATGACCGAGGTGAGTGTTTTTTTTTGTTTTTTTTTATTCTTCATTTCTCACCTATTTAAGCTATTTAAGAAAAAAAAACAAAAAAAGGCCAAATCGGCTGGTCTCTCGATGTACATTTATTCTAAATTAGCTGGTGCTCAGTGGGTTAAACACACCTTGAGTGAGCAGCCAGAAAGTTGTTCTCTGGTGCACGCACATTCCTGACTATTATTTGTCCAATATATCCAAACAGGCCAAACACTGTCCGTCAGTCAGCTGTTTACTGTCATTGAGTAAGGTTACATGTTCTATCACTATCATGATTCACATTATAAAACTCTACCCATGACTTTAATCTCAGCTGTTATACATAGGTTAAAATAGCTATAGGATTACTGTTCATACTCTCAAACTGACCCATATAATCTTATATTATATTTTTACAAACTAGTACTTGAACTGTGTCGAGTGAACATTCCTAAAATAGTGTGAGAGGGTAGCTCACTGTACAATTGGCTGACCTTTATCACAACGTAATCATTGCATACCCAAAACAAGCTCCCAACTGGCATTCTCAAGTATCTTTTAAGTAACTTACGTGGAGTTAAAGTATTACGCAGAGTTACGTACTTAACCTGTTAAGCGCTAAATAGCACTAGGAGCTAGGGTAGTTATTTGTGCATTTCTGCCAAAATATTCGATCTCACAGAATTTAAAAAAAAGTACCTCAATCTCTTGGAAATAAGCAGCCACATCCGCCAATATATATATATCCACCCTAAAAAAATGTGGGTGTGGAGTTACGGTGGCTGCAAGTTGAAAAAAATGGGCTGATAGGCACGACATCCCCGAGCGAGCGAGTGTGTGTGAGTGAGTCAGGCGGGAGGAGAGAGAGAGGGTGGAGGCAAGAACGTGCGATTGATGAGAAGCAACGCTCTATATCTCGCCTAAAAAGCACCTTTATGGTTTCACCTGTTCATATTCATGAGTAAGGCAGCTCATGTGAATAATATACACTGATAAATGAAGCGCAGAGAGGCATACGGACGAATAATAGGCGAAATAAGAGTGGTGTATTGAGAAAGGTGGGTGGCGCGGGAGAGAAAAGGGGTCAGATTACAGTAAGTAGATGAGATTAGCGTGGGTGTATGCACAAATTTAGACCTTATAGACACTTTGTGTTGTCGTTGCTATATTGTAAACAACGATAAGACTTCTTGGATGGCGCAGTATGTTAGAGTAACCCGATATCTCATTACACAATTTTTACGCACTATTTGCTTGCAACTCATGGATGAAAGGTTATTTATTTACTTGTAAATTTCTTTACTGTTTGTTCGTAATGATAGAATATGTTAGGTTATGTAAAAGTATTACATACTAAATACTTCGATATACACAAGTGTATCGAGGGTATATATATATTTTTTTTTGTCAAGCATTCGTCTGCCCGAAAATACGTACGCACTAATCGCTGTCAGTATAGTGTGAACAGTCATGGTCTAGTGGTTAGAGTGATGGACTGAGTGAGATGTAGGCCTAGAGACGTAGGCCTAGAGACGTGGGTTCGAAACCAGAGAGGTTATGGGGATGTTTTTGGAATGTTTATATCACTTGAAATTTTTTTTTTTTTTACATACTTATGCCCTGCTATTCATAAAGTCGAAAACTTTGATGAATAGCAGAGCGTAAGTATGTTTTTTTGTGTTTATTTATTTGTTTTTTTGTTTGTTTTTTTGTTTGTTTTATTATTACAAAAGGTTGTTACAAAAGGTTAGTACATAAGTATAATATTACATAGGTATATATATAAATAAAACAAAATATTGCCTGGCTAATGAATTAAACTGAAATAATAAATGAAAATATTGCTTATATATACAGTATACTGTATACAATAATATACTATATATATATATATATATATATATATATATATATATATTATATATATATATATATATATATATATATATATATATAATATATATATATACAGTATATACCAAAACATATGAACTTATCCTACAACTATAATTTGTACATGTTATGATAATAGTATCACGTTGGTCAGGTACGGGCAAGTAGGTAGGCAGGCAGGTGTTTTGAGATCACGTTGGTCAGGTACGGGCAGGTCAGGTACGGGCAGGTAGGTAGTGAGGTAGGTAGTGAGGTAGGTGGGCGGGGCAGGAGTTTGGCTGAGATAGGGCGACACAGGTACCACTCCTAGTAGTACTTGAGTGAGTGGTAGTCCCTGAAGCACTCGCCCAAAACACAACCCAACGTTGCATTCCTTGCACATTGATGTGACTCGGCTTCTTCTTTGTGGCTTTCTGGTGGAGTGGGCACAGACCTGGCACTGTACTTGCAGCCTCCGGGTGCCAGATAGCTCGGTGTGGATAGGGTAGTGTTTGTCATATCCATCAATGACTCTGTCTGGGAGGTTGACTGCACGGCGACCCCTGTGACCGGAGACTGGTTGGTGTTTTTGTAGGAGTTGGTAGGCGACGTTGTATATGAACTCCCTGAACTTGAGTTTTTTGTTCGGGGCCATGTCTTTTTTTACCAGCCACATGTTGTAAGCGTTGAGCATCGTGATGTCAACAAAGTGAAGGAAAAGCTTGTGATACCACTTCACTGTTTTTCGTAGGCACTCAACGCCTGCAAGCTGGCAATCAGACTTGTCCACAAGGCGCATGTACTTGGTATAATCCACCACCATATCAGGTTTCTGGATAGACTTCTTGGTACGGTAGTGGAATTTACCAGAGTCCACTTGGGCACCTGTATGGACAGTCGAAAGCAGGTGAACTGGTCGCTTATCGAGCCACTTTACCGCCAGAACTTTCCCAGACTTCTCCAGCTGCTTGTAGTGCTCTTTCTTCTTTCTTCTTGGTCTGTCCAGTCTGCGGCGCCTTTGTTCCTCTGCCAAGTCGTCATCAGAAGCGGTGTCACTGTGGGAGGGGTTGTCCAGTTCTATGCGATTGCCTTGGAACTTAGGCATGAACTTCCTGTTAGTTCTGACAGTCCCACATGCCCCCGTTTTGTGGTCATGGAGGAACTGGCAGAGTGCAGGACTTGTATACCAATTGTCGGTGTACAACGTGTGCCCCTTGTTCAGGTAGGGCTCCAGCATCTTTTTCACAATGTGCCCTGACATGCCCAATGGGTCGTTGCCACCGACTTTTGGAATGTCTACATCAGTGCCGGTGTATACGATCATGTCGAGCACTATTCCACTTTCACAATCGCACAACACAAAGATCTTGATCCCGAACCTGTGTCTCTTCAAGGGGATGTACTGCTTGAACACCAGGCGTCCTTTGAAAAGCACGAGCGACTCATCAATCACCAGGTTGGCAAAGGGGTAGAAGAATTTCCTGTACCTTTGCAACAACATGGTCAACACATCCCGAACTTTCCATATTCTATCAGCTCAGTTTGGATTATTATTGTCTGCGAAGTGCAAAAATCGCAGAAGCAAGAAAAATCTATCACGAGCCATATATTTCCGGAAAATTGGGGTGTTGATGATTGGGTCGTGCTTCCAATAATGCTCCATTACATGCTTCCTGCAGAGAGGCATGATTAGCAACAACGCAAAGAACACAAGGAGCTCAGGGACAGTCATATCAACCCATGCACGAATTCTTGCTCTAGGAGATATCATATCAATTCTTTCCCTCACCCAGGTAAAATAGCCATTGGTTTGGGAAACGAGATGAGATAATACCTCCTGGTCAAAAAATGCACAGAAGAAATCAGATTCCGTGGACTGGTCATTGCAGGGCCAGTCTGCTGTTGAACCAGCCAGATTGGCATTGAACTGGTGCAAATCTGGTTGGAAATGGGACCCTTCAGACCAGGCAAAATTATACGCCCGTGGGGGATCAGGATCAGCCCCTCCGTCAGCCACGTCGTCTGCGCCTTCGTCGTCAGACAGGTCTTGGTCATGGTCACGGTGCAGAAGTACATCGTCGTCTTCCGAATCCTCTGCACCTCCCTCATATTGGTCTTGATCCTCCTCAGACTCGCTCCCACTATCACCACCCCAGCCATAGTTCCTGGGATCGAAGGCTTCCCCTTCTGCAGCGTCGTCATCAGAGGAGTCAGGAGGGAAGAGGAGGGCGTCAAACTTGGATGGCGTTAGACCGGCTGCCAAAACTCTACGAGGCCCTCCAACAGCAGCAGGGGCATGGGTGGGCGTGGGTGGTGGAGCAGGGGCGTGCGTGGGCGGTGGTGCAGGGGCGGCCGTGGTGGGCAGTGGTGCAGGGGCGGCCATGGTGGGTAGTGAGACAGGGGCGGCCGTGGTGGGTGGTGGTGGTGGTGGCAACGCGGGGGTGGTAGAGGCGGGAGGTGTCACCTTACTCCTCTTGAACTGATAAGGGTGTCCTTTACCCTTACCCTTCTTGCCAACTACCCCCGACGCTCCTGCATCCCCAGGACGGCCACTTGTACTTCCTGTGGTGGTGGGCGCCGTGGGCGTCGTTGCCACAACAGTAGAGGCAGTAGTTGTTGTGGTAGCAGTTGTCAGAGCAAATGCTGAGGACAATGACCTCTTCGCACTCGTCGTGCTTGTTGCACGTGTCGTGCCTCTCCCACCACGTGTCGTGCCTCTCCCAGCACGTGTAGGTCTTCTTGGCTGCACTGGCTCATCATCCTCAGAAGTATATACGTAGGAGGGGTCCCTGGCACGTGTTCGTGTCCTGCCACGAGCACTAACACCGCCAGCAACAGGGTTGGGCGAGTCAACAGGGAGCGAGTCAGGGGAGCGTGTAGGCTCCATAGTGACTGAGAGCGTACTGCGTGTGTAGACTGTGTGGGGTGCGTGCGGCGGATGGTTGTGGGTGCCATCGAGAGGTACCATGTCGCACTAAACGTGGCGCAATTTGTGACTCCCCAGACAGCTTGGCGCCGTTTTGGTACGCCTTTAAAAATCCTGCTTCCGTGAGGCCTATCGCGTTCCCTATAGGAAGCATTCCGTGAGGCCTATCGCGCTTGCCGGGTTAAGTACCTAACTATATGTAAATATGATATTAAAATCGCCGCCCATGAATTCGAGTAAGTGGTAGCAAAAGCAAATGCATTGTGTCATTATTCCTGATTGGCCTCTGTATAAATTTGGAAGAAATTGCTCAATATTCATCATTGTGGAAATAGCTTAATTGAATTCGACTGGTATCCCTTTACAGTCTTTAAAGAAAAACCGAGTTTATTCTCATTTTGTCTGTTCTTGGCATATCCAGATAGTACACTATGCCGGCCTGAAGCGTAAACACTAAACATTTTATCAATATGAACATAATTTTCTAGCAGTTGCTTAGCTCTTTTAAACGGCAAAGTAAATTTAACGAAGAAAATAATTGTCTGGCAGTAGCTTTTAAACATTTGATTGAATCCTACCGGCCTAAACATTTGTACTCACCAAGATGTTCAAGCAATGTGCTGATGCAAGTTGTTTGCTAACATTGTAATTGTTTCACATAAGTCGCTTGCAGATGTACCAAACTTATTTTGACTCAAGAAGTTCCTCCAAGCGTTTGCATCAATTCCGGAGTTCGCAAGGACCAGGTACTTCTTGTGTTTTCAGTGCCTTATATTTCTTCATTATGAAATCTTCTCTTATATTCTTGTATATTATGTGGTCTGATGGCACACAGTCTCCTTTTAAATTACTGTGGAACACCATCTTCTACCAAACCTGACTAATTTGTTCTCAACGAAACTCAGTTGTCTAAGGCAACAGGCAGTAAACCCCTCTCTGTATCCTCCTATTATCTTTATCTTCAATTTAAAGCCAAAGGTGGACGTTGTGTGTTTGTACACAACAATCTTTTTTACGTTTGTGTTCCCAACTTTGACTCCTTTGAATTCTCAACTCTCAGGCTTAATTTATCTTGTCACTCTGTCACTAAATATATCTGTGCTGTTTATATCTCCTAATTGTACTGACTATCCAAAATTCTGCAACTATCTTATGTCTAAACTGGAACACATTTTATCCGTCTGTCCCTTCTCTGAAATCTCCTTCTCCGGATATTTCAATGTTCACCACCACCAATAGTTCTCCTTTCAGTCACTGACCAACCAGGTGAACAAGCCTACATTTGTTCTATCCTAAATGACCTAGAGCAGTTGCCGAAACCTTAACCTGAAAATTGAACTTCCCTCTCCCCATGAAGTCATTAATGTTGTCACAAATTGAACTTCTCTCTCCCCATGAAGTCATTAATGTTGTCACAAATTGAACTTCCCTCTCCCCATGAAGTCATTAATGTTGTCACAAATTGAACTTCCCTCTCCCCATGAAGTCATTAATGTTGTCACAAATTGAACTTCCCTCTCCCATGAAGTCATTAATGTTGTCACAAATTGAACTTCCCTCTCCCCATGAAGTCATTAATGTTGTCACAAATTGAACTTCCCTCTCCCCATGAAGTCATTAATGTTGTCACAAATTGAACTTCCCTCTCCCCATGAAGTCATTAATGTTGTCACAAATTGAACTTCCCTCTCCCCATGAAGTCATTAATGTTGTCACAAATTCCCCTCAAGTAGATCATGACGTCAGTACCTTTGCCTACCGATAATTCAGTAATCAACCCATTTTAAAAGATAGACAACATTAATACACTACTCTTTTCCCTATACTTAGCTCCCACTATAGTCTAGTATTTACCCTCACAAAATTAAGGTGGACCCCATGACGTTATTACCTGCATTTGCCTTTTATTCAGTAATTAATCATATTTAGAAGACGGAAAATGTCATGGGCCATAACGTCCCATGGACTATCTATATATAGTGTTAAAGCAATATAACAAATCTTCTCCTGACCAAGATCCCAAGGTGACCAACCAAACTGCACGACGTGCGTTCTGGCATGAAGCAATTATGAGCTTCAAAGCTGCTTGCACCGAGGCCATTGTAGCAACACGTGAACACTATGAACTGCGGTGAGTGACCCTCTCTCATCCAGCAACAGAATCCCCTGTCTATCCTTCAAATTAAATGTCTTACCATGTAGTCAAGCATTGCATTCTTACAGTTTTAAATGCAATGTTGACCATCTTGTTTATAAAAAACACTACCGGTAATATGTGTACAATATATGTGCCCGATGAATGGCACTGTTCTGTCTACTAACTAACTGAAAATTAGATATTTCCGTTTCTACTATAATGGCATCGGGAGATTTGTAATTAGTGGACCTACCTCCTGTGCCCAGATCCAGCAGGGGTACTCGGACAGGGGGGTATGAGCCCCCTGTAGCGTTGGTACCCAGTCGTTGTAATGTAGCCATCACTGCTGCCTCCATTACAGCTGATCCTCCCAACTGTATCAACCAACACAAGTATAGCATATGTTAGACCGCTCAGTAAGATAACGCAATTCTTAAGTCTATCATTACACGATTTTGTTTTCCGTTAAAGAACAACATGCCGTATTATAAGTGTTATTTGTGATAGTTTGGCTATCCCTTTACTTTTTGGAGGGCCTTCATACGTTGAGCAAGATATATGAATAATATATATATTGTAATAACAATAACACTATTATTGAGTTGATAGCTGTTCCATCAATACATTATAAAATATACTACTTGCATCCACGTTATGTGTGTACTTCTGTGTAAGTAGCAGGTGGTGTACTGCGTGTGTGTGTGTGTGTGTGTGTGTGTGTGTGTGTGTGTGTGTGTGTGTGTGTGTGTGTGTGTGTGTGTGTGTGGGTGGTCTTTCATTTGGCAGGTAAAGGTTTAAGTAACATGACATCATGATATGTCTTATTGCTAATGTTATACATTTATAGCAATGATTCATATGTATTTATTAAGTAAACTATCATTGTCACCACTGCCTGGTAGTAATAATGTCATACTAATACCAAGAAGCATCCTCACAGAGACATGTTGTAAGTTAATTTGACTTTCTGACTTCATTGTGTTATTTATTGTGAACCTACTAAACATAAGTAAACATCATTGGTGATATCACTACTAAATTGAATATGTTACTATCATATATAAATAGCTTGCAATTGAATTTTGAAATTAAACTACGATCAGAGCATAGGTATTGCTATTACAGGAATGTGCAAGTTGTAATTACAATATATTATGCTGCAAAGAATTATCATTTAAAACGCAACATAATTTCTGCAATGCACAATTAGTGGCCCTTCAATAGGGGATTCATTTCCAGATATTAAGAACCTTGTTATGTTCGCCATAATTTAATAAACAGGTGCCAGTGTTCAATTGCCCACACACATTCCTAAGGTCTATCTCACTCTGTTTATTTCCTAATATGTGCGGCTGCAAGCAGTTGTTGTTTTACCCGCCAACTTAAAATAACAATACACAGTATATTGAATACAAAGATAGGTGTACATAAATTAAGCTAGGATTAAATATATTGTAGCGCAGGTGAAATTATGCTCATATAGAAGTGGTAAGCCTTACTTAATTTGTTTTTACAATACATCTTAAAATGCATCTTGATTGATGGAAGTTGTGGGGCCCATAGAAGAGTTTCGTTATTAATTTTCTCATAGTACTCCAAGTACCACCTTCTGTTGCAATCATACTAAGGAGACATACAACTTCTGGCAAGGTCATTTATACTGTCGATAATTCAGTTCTTACCTTAACTTCACCATATATTATAACTGGTCTTCCATCATCCACATGAAGAGTGTCTCCGGTGTCCTGGTTAGTCCAGACCCGCACGACCACGTCATTATCAGGGTTGGTGAGTGACGTCACCTGGATCTGCAGGGCCTGGTGGGAGTCAGCTCGGTTATCTACTTTGTAACGCCACACTCCACGCTGTCCAGGGAAATTGTAGGCATTGTCATCATATAAGGACATTTCTTGAATCAAATTATACAATTTATATGATCTACAGTATTGATCACATACATGATTTCATCTTTAAGAAAAAGTTCATACATACACCATTCCTCACAAGGCCTTATAGTCAATCTTACCTCTGCATTCTGAAGATTAATGGAGATCATGTTAACATCACCATCTTCCTCCTGCATGTTGACAGAGGCGAAGGTTGCCCCTGAAGGTGCTGTGAGGTGGATGGTGTTCCCGACGTGGTTAAGGTCATAGTAGTAGATGGAGAACCGGGCATGCTTCCCCAGCGAGGTATCCAGAGAGAATGACCCCGTACTGAGGGAAGCTATACCGCCCTGGTAGGTGGCACTGTGAACCAGTACCGGTGACCTAGCTCCACCACCACCCACTGCTGCGGTCACTGACTCCATCAGGGCTACTAGCATGTGAATCTGTGCACAAATAGGGTTCAGTTCAGTTGTTATCCCTAGATAACAATTTTGTCCAGCAACATTTACAGTTTGTGGGTACTGGACTAGGAAAACATCAGTTATGTTAGATGTTAGTTTATGTAGGAGGCGGTACCTTTGGCTCATGGGATTACCTTGAAAGATATCCCGAGAGAAAGCAACCGTAGTTGACAAAGGAAGACTTAGCAAGCAAAAGTTATTTCGGCTATTGTATTTGCTTCAACTGAAGTGAAACTAAGCACAAAAATATAATGTCTCCCCCAGAAAAACAAAACAAAAATATAAAAGTAAAATTGAAGGCACACGCAATGCTGTGTTTTTCCGGGGAAAATTAGTTATTCCCTTTTGATCCTATAAAATATATTCAATGGTTAATGTAATATTTTGTGTAATATGCTGAGGGTTACAATATATTAATTTATGTTACATCGTCGATTTTATGCAGTTTACACGCTGATAGCCACCATAAATATGACGTGCATATTTCTTTTTGCTCAAATTATTTGCCTCCAGGATCAAGGAAGTCCCTTCCTTGATCTCTCAGTCAATCTATTCTGACCTAACAATATAGTAGACGTTTATACAGGTTAAAACGCATTGGATGAAATAGTCTACTGAAAGACGTTATTTAAACACACAGACTTGTTGTCTTACCTTAGAATCGGTGCCAACCCCTTCATCCATGACGGTAAAGACTCTGCCCCCAGAACCCCTGGCGACTGTGACCAAGGCGTGGGGTGGTGCTGGTAGGTCGGGTCGCTCAGCCAGGGGGTACAGTACCAGTTGTAGCTTCAGACCATACTGTTGTACCACCTGTCCTACCTCTTTCACTTGGCCCTCACGACTGTCACCTCCACTGGTTATTAGCACAATGTTGGCGGCCTGGGGTAAAAGGCAATAACAAATTATCAATTTATTATTAAATTACATATGGAATCTGACGAGGGTGAGATGACCAGGACTGTACGCTCGGATACCTTAGTCTCTAGCTTACTCATTAATATTCGTGGACACCTATGTTTAAGTTTGGAAGTATATATCTGAAAACGAATATATTAAGATAATGTTCCATACATCTACTGCAAAACTATAGATACTATCTATTGAAAAACTAGTTCTATCCAAAAATTATTCCAGATAGACATAATTGCATAAAGAAAACATAAAAGGTCCATGAATGTTTACGAGTGGTATATCAACTATGGTATCCTCGTTGTGATCTTATGCATGAAACCAAAACTACATATTGTCAGCAGAAAAATATGGTCTAATAATGTCCTTACTTTGATCAAATTAATATTAATATAATGAATGGGAGAAGGCGTCCAATAGGATGATCTCATATATTTGGGATAATATTAAGTAATATTAGATTAACCATTACTTCTATGAATCAAAGGTAAAACAAACAGTTAACCATTATATATTAGTAATTTTGTTATTCATATATCAGAAATCATCGAGTATGTGTTGTTAACTTAATTTTCTCCTATAGTCGCAGACCTCTCAATCTTTATTTAATCTTCTTTTTGATGTTACCATTATATTTAAACAACAGCGTTTCAATAAGACGAAAGATAAAATAAAAGAGTTAATAATTGATGTTGTTTTTTCGATGTGGGACCAAGCGCACACTAACCAACATTTGGACTTATATCCACCTTTAACTTGTTTGGATAGTTATTAATAAGACAGATAATTAGGCTTTGATCTCTGTATTCATCAATACCTGTTAATGTTCTTTTGAACTTAACCCCTTCTGTACCAGCGACGTGTTATTATTTACCCTTTAGCTGTATTTTGTATTTAGCACATTAGTAGTTTGAAAATTATATAGTAGGCTATACACAATAGAGTATTATGTTTCAGTGAAATCATCATATTCAATTAGATAATTTAAACAATTGGTTATAAATATTCACGTCTAGTTCTTATCATTAATTAATACATTTGAATTGCAATGCAACTTGATAAAGGTCTTTACCTCTGAGAGACAAAATTGTATGAATTCATAATGCATTAATTAACACATTGGCTGCAGGAGATGTTCCGGAAAGCCATGCCAATTTATAGCAATTTACAGGCTTTTAAAGCCTGTGGAGATTACAAGTTAGCAGGAGCGCGGAGACCCCGTCCGCTCTCCAGCTAGGCAGCCGCAGCACTGAGGGATTTGAGCCATGTCTCGCTAGACATATGCAGCGCTACCAAAGGCAAATGTAGCGCGACATTAGTGATTTTCACTTAGTATTAGCGAATATTTGCCGATGTCTATGGTAGCGCTGCGGCTGAATCCTGGGTGCTACGAAGCTCGTTCTGGTGTCATTTTGAAGATATTTTCTGATAGTTTTTAGCTGAATACATTTCATTTCATTCAGACACTTGCTCAATCATTCAGGAGTGCCTGAATGAGTCCTAATATAGCGGAAACATGCCCTCAGCGTAAGTGTTAAAATGGATTTATAGCTCATATATTCTGATATTTAATGTTTCTTGTAAATATAACATTAAACAGTATTTCATATATTGTATTGGACCTTCCTTCCATGCTCTCTTTCATGCATAAGCAGGAGCTAGAGCGTAATACAATTATATATCCGTGAAAGGACGACGATGGTGCTTTCCAATGACACCTGAATCATCCTTGTAAGACATCGGGTTATCTTGCAACGACCGTGCAACCGGAGGGGAAAATCGGTAAAAATATGGGTATTTCGGCGTGTTTTCGTGTGTGAGAGAGAGTATAATTATGTGAGAGGGAGCCGTATCTCGGATCTCAGTGAGCGCCGCAGACCCGTGGCAAGTGGATCAAGTTGGTCAATCATCCTCCCAACGCCCGGTCTCTCTCTCTCATCGCTCATAATAGCCTCAAAATGGCGTCAGTTATATGACGGGCACCATACAGATGGCCAATTTTCTCTTTCCCGTCATTTGACGGTCAACGAGAATTGAGGATTAATGAAGATTTCCTTAGTGATTATCGTGAAATAATCAAATATGTTTGTTGTTCAAAATCAGAAATCATGCCAAAACTGTATTAAACCTAACTAAATCAAACTTTCTCCACAAGCAGGCAAATAAACTTCTAAATAATCCAAATGATAACAAAATATTTTGGTCTACTCTTAACTCATTCAAATCCAACTTCACTACTGCTTCATCCATTCCACCATTAAAATCTCCGACTGGCAATCTTGTAAGTGACCCACGAGGTAAAGCTAACCTTCTTGCGGATATTTTCTCCACCAACTCAACCTTAGATGAAATAAATCAAGATGTCCCTGTACTTAATTTTAATTCGCCTGAGATTCCCTCACTTAAGATCCACACCAGACATGTCAAAACTATTTTGCAGAATCTCTCAGTAGATAAGGCGCCTGGTCCAGATGAAATTCTTCCAATAGTACTTAAGAATTGCTCATTGGTGTCGCTCCTGTATTGGCAAAACATTTCCGTCTGTGTACTCATACCTCATGCTTCCCAGTACCCTGGAAAGAAGCAAACATCCATCCAGTTCCTAAAAAAGGTGCCTCTTCAGATCCATCAAACTACAGACCAATAGCTATAACTTCCACTCTTGGTAAAGTCTTTGAAATTATATTAAATAATCACATAATTAAGCATCTTGAGAATAATAAATTAATCAGTGATAGGCAATATGGTTTTAGACGATGTCGATCAACTGCAGACATTCTTTGCCTTCTTACGCATCAAATCAACCAAGCTACAGACCAACATAGTGAAACACATACAATAGCACTGGATATATCAAAGGCATTTGATAGAGTCTGGCATCAATCCTTATTGTCGAAGATGTCACACTACGGCCTTGCATCATTAGTTCCACTAATTTCTTCTTATCTTCATAACAGAAAAATATGTGTAATGGTAGATGGCCTTTATTCTCAATTTTACTCAATACATGTTGGTGTTCCCCAGGGATCAGTTTTGGCCCCAACTCTGTTCCTCATTCATATTCCTATCTACCACTCATAATCCAATACATTCCTACGCAGATGACTCAACACTCCACAGTTCCTTCACATTTACCAATTCTTTCACCCAACCCGATCTTATAAAAAAAAAAAAAAAAAATGCAATTTCTCTGAACCAGGACCTTTCTAGAATTAATGAATGGGGACCAAAAAATCTAGTTTCCTTTAATGCACAGAAAACCAAGTACATTCGATTTTCTAACCGACAGAATCTCACTGATTCCCATATATTTTTTAATGATGTAAATATTCCCACTTCCCCTAGTATTGACATTCTCTGTGTAACATTAACTACTAACTTGAGCTGGACACATTATGTTAGAAGCATTGCTAAGAAAATGCTTCTAAAAAACTGGGACTCCTGTACAGAGTTCGAGAATTCTTCACTGACGAGCAGTTGGCCGTAATATATAAAAGTCATATGCGTTCTCAGCTGGATTACTGTTCACCTCTGTGGGGTGGAAGTGGAGTGGTTGCATTGAGGCAGTTGGACAAAATTCAAAATAAAGCTATTAGATTAATCAATAACCCTGCAATCACACAGGACCTTCCTACATTATCCATACGAAGAAACGTTGCATCCCTTGCATTATTCTACAGATATTTTCACAGCAATTGTTCCAAGGAACTTGCTTCAATTGTGCCGCCTCTCCACATCTTTCCCGTAGAACTAGGGCAGCTGAGAGTGGCCATGAATTTACACTTTCTCCTCCACAATGCAGAACTTCTGCTTATCAGAATTAATTTATCCCCAGAGCTACTACTCTTTGGAATTCACTTCCCTCGAATTGCTTTCCACAAACTTACAATCTACAAATGTTTAAATCTAGTTGTTACAAACATTTTATGAATGGAGGATGCCTTTAGGCACATGGACCTTTTTGTGTTATCTGTGTATTTCCTTCCTCCGTTCATTGTCTCTTAAAAAAAAAAAAAAAAAAAAAAAAATCAACACTCAGTCTTCGTTTATTCTAGGAAAAGCATTAGGCAACACCCTTTCAAACAAGTTCAGCATTCCCTTTATAAAACAACGCAACACAATATGATACAGTTAAGAATTATCTTTAATTATTGGTTTTCAGGAATGGACATCTCTTTAAAAAATGGTGATATGTTCAATATGAAATATATAACTTAAATACAGATGAATATAAACAACAATGAATATATAAACAGTCAACATTTCTATTGCACTCCCCTAACCCGCCCTCTCTCTCTCTCTCTCTCTCTCTCTCTCTCTCTCTCTCTCTTTCAATATATATAGATAGAGAAATTTAGTGTACATAGCTTACCTCCGGCTGGACACCCCCTTCCTTCAGTGTCTGCACCGCCTTGATAATCCCACAGGGTATACATGCCAGTCTCTCCCGCACAGCACTGGGGTTCCTAGGCAGTGAGGACCCCACACGCTCCCGCAGGTCAGAGCTGGTTTGGTCCTCCTGCCAAAAGAACAACACTGGTTGGTGTTGATTGTATTACAGGAACTCTTTAATGTTGTCGAATGATGCTGCTGGAATATTAATAGAAACTGTCATAACATACACAACACATAGACACGCTTACACATAGGAGAGGTGAGGTGGAATCATTAGTTCCCAGGTTCAAACTCAGATGTGTCAGGTAAATATACTATCGAGAGAGAATATTGGAGGTATTTTGTTTCATTAGCATACCACAAAGCCCACCCTCGCATCATTAACCCAGGGACTGCGGCCAAACTCTTAAGAGGTTCTAGTGGGTGAATGCGGCCAGACAGTTGCAATCCAAGGCATGAAAACAAACTTTCAAAACATCCCAGTGGCACTCAAACAAATCAAATTGTGATTAGGTGAGATATTTCCCCTCCATTACTTTCTACCACTGCTACACATGTGTCCCTCCCCCCCCTCTCAATTATCAGGTATTTTTCTATTATTCCCGATATTTATCGAATATTTTCGTGCGAGGACGGCTGGGAGAGAGGGGGGAGGATGGAGGAGTGTATCTCTGACCCTCTAAGCCCATCTGAGAGCTCCCCTTGTCTCTCAGTACCATGCCAGACACGAGAGAGGGAGGGTGTCTTACTCTCGCCGGTCACATTGCCAGTCAGATTATGACCGTGGAGCTAAAATATGCGATTTTCACCAGCCAATTGCTGTTACCACTTGCTTTATTGTTTTCCAATGTTCATATATTCATATCAAAATTAAAATATGCACATATGGATAAGTAATAATTATATATATGGTAAATTGACAATTTTAGTCAAGAATGAATCAAATACCTTCACATGGCGGGCACTTTCAAATACCATAGCTGTGCAGCATATGAGTTAAAACACTCTTGTTGAATCCACTGCATTACCATTATACCTGTATTTCGATATTTAGTAGATGCAGCGGGAGAAAATACCTAGTGAGAACTGACTGCCGTGTACAGTATAGTGATTGAGTTAAAAGTGACGAGACCCCATAATATATCGTGAAATATTGTATGACATACTTAAGTCACCACATAGCAACGTACCACCTCACAGTGATTTACGATACTTCATTCACCAGAGTCATACGAACAACCCTATCACCAGCACACCAGAACCAACCATATTTTCTCACCAGATCACATCAGTATACTTTTTACTATACACAAAACTCATTATTCCCTTCAATATGCCATAATACAATATCACTTCTGTTCTAATGCTATTCATCATCAAAACATACTAATATAGGTCTCTTTATCCTTGAATATCTTAGTAATACTCTATCACTTAATCCGTTCAGCACCAGCGACGCCCCATTTGCCGACGCCTACTTATGTAACGCACTGCCTCAGTGACGTCCATTGGACATCAGCTATTTTTGCCATATTAGAGTAATTTTCGGCCTCCGAAAAGACTCATAGGGATCTCAAATTTGTACATATGGTAGCTTAGGATTTGGGGCAAAGTTGGCAGCCCACAGAGACCAATTTGGGCCAGCCAAGTTTGGTTAATATTATAAAGATAAGGACAAATATGAATAATGCCTGGTACTGGGTGTTGTTGTTAGTGTTGCTGTTCCCCAGGCTGCCTGCCCAAACAGCCCCAAGGCCCCGAGCAAGGCCAAGGCCATAACCAAGCGCCCACTGCTTACCAAAATAAAGCCCGGGTGACCGAAGCCACTCCATGGCGGGGAGCTGAGAAGGGTGAGGAAACGCCCGGGAAACCAAAGCCCCACCCAGGGCCCTGTGCCCCTCAGCAATTATGAAGAGAAAGTTGAGGGGCAAGGGAAAAATGTGACGCTTTGGCTCCCAATCTGCCAACCTCTAGGTTGGCAGTAGGGAGGTCAATCCACGGAAGAGACGCCATCACTTGAGATCTAGAAAATATATAAATAACAGTCCGAGTAAGCTATGGGTATGGCAGAGATCGCTCAACTCTCACTCTGATGGACCAGCCCATCACCACATGATACTGGGTGTTACATTAAGTTACTTCTCAGATGGGGCTCAACGGGTTAAACTTATCGTATTACCTCCACTAGAATAATTTGTTTTATAGGGTAAGTCACTAAATTCGATCATGTGAGGGATCAACCAAATATGGCCCCAAGAACCACTCCCACCCGACATAGGGTTAAAGCAACACATCAACTCTAAAAGTTATATTACCTTAACACAACCTCGCACAAACTGACATCCATCTTATATTAAAACCTTCACTTCACTCCAAGACCATATTCCCTCAACTTTGCCCTACATGTTCATAAAGTAGTACAGTAAAATCATATCACAAGCACACAGACATCTTCATCACATGAAAACATTTCCAAATCACCAACAGCATTCATCATACTCTCGTCACTAAATTCAAACAACATTAGAATATAATGACAATTCGCCATCATCATGTCACCATACCATAGCATAATTTCACCATCAACACACCACACTGAACTAGTCCAACCTCTACACCACTGCCATTCATATGCAAATCAACCAAACACCACAGTTCGCAATACTTCCTTCACCACAGCATACCAATACCATAACACCATCATAGCTCACCATATTCTATCACACCATATCATCACATTCAACCATCCCCTCTCCCCAACCCCATAACCTACCACAACAGAGAGCGGGGTAGTGGCCTTAGCCTCACTATCGAAGGTTACAACAGCCACTGCGGCACCGTCAGGTAGATCGTAAACCACCACCCTCCGTACAGCCTTCCGTACGAACTCCCACCGTTGCTGTAACAAGAAATACAAGATATTATTATTATTATTATTATTATTATTATTATTATTATTAATATATTATTATTTGTATTATTGTGTGTGCTATTTTTAAATTTCGAAAAGTGATAGCACAATAAGTTGCTGTATCGGCAACCCCAGGACCGAAGGAAAAAAACAAAAAGCTAGAACAATAAAGATCAAACTTAAAGGAATGTTATGTTAACTCCTTCAGACATATTATGTTCCAGTAAGTCCACGGAGGCGGGCGCCCGGTATCATTGCCACCGCCCCGCACAACTGTCACAGCAACACTGCGGCCGTTAGAATTATCGGAGGAGGCTGAGGTTGCCACCAACGGTTTTATCGTAGGCGAACTTATCGGACTTACTGAGCTCCATATGACGCTAGAGCGTCATATAACTTATTATAGAGCCATGAAGATAAGTCCATATGACACACTAGCGTCATATGAGTTTATGGCGCACTCGGCCATATGACGCGGTAGCGTCATATATGTCTGAAGGAGTTAATGAGATGGGAGGGCACATAACAAAAACTAAGTCATGTCTTTATAGTATTAATCTATTGACACTTGACTTGAATAAGCTTTATGAGTCGTACTGCACACCTCAAACTCAAAGGAATTCCACAAGCTGATTGTGTTCGGCGAGAAGCACCTCAAATACTGTGTTGCGAAGCACCTAAAAGGCTGGATGGAGCAACAGTGGATGCTGGGCTGATGATAACCGGGTGAATCTGGAAGCCACATACGGATCAGGAAAGTGACTGCAAAGGATGAGCCTCAGTCAGTCTGATCTTATATAGCATGGACAGACAGTTTACAGCACGATAGTTTTCAAGATGGCTCGACACATGACCACCACAAAGAAACCTTCCAGTCGTGAAAACCCTCTCAATCCATTCAAGATGACAGGCAGCAGTGGATGACCAAACAGGGGCACACAATTCAAGAGGTGGGAGAACTAAGCCATCCAAGTAGAGAGTGCCAAGAGAGGGAATAGTAGTACGGGATCAATAAACGATTAAACATAAAGTTTTGCTGGATTGTTTTTTAAAACAGTCCTGGCACCATTTTAATACTTTTTATAGATCTTACATTGATTCGCAAACAGGTGGGCGAACATTTCGGGGAAGGAATACTAAAAACAGCTGCATAAGCATAGCAGTGCAATATATTTTCAGTCAATTGAAATATATACTAGGTACATAAAATAAACTGCAGAGGACCTAACACACTTCCCTAATGAACATGGCACCACCCACTGTACCTACGATCCATACAGGCATGATGCGTATGACCTCTTTGAAACTGGCTAATGATGGACAAAATAGGACCAAAGATTGAGTGACAATCATGAATGTAAGACAATGTTCTGGAAGGAGGTAAATAGAGAAAGGAAAGGAGAACAAAATTAGGGAAGAGTTGGTGAAAGATGCAAATGGAGAGTTATTTGTGGAAGGTGTGTAAATTAGGAGAAGATATGTTTAGTTGTGTTAATCTTTGCTAAATATAAGAGAAGGAAGAGAGTCAGTAAATGAAGCAGTGGTTGATCGAGGTAGGTTACCCAGGCTAACCAGGTGGTAGGGAATGATGAAATGATTGAGAAAAATGAAATGAAAGAAGCAGTGAAACAAATGAGAGTGGGTAAAGCAGAAGGCATAGATGGTATTGCTGTGGAGTGTAGTAAGAAGGGTGGAGATGGTCTAAGACTGGCTGGTGAGACTATCCAATGTTTGCTTTGTTGTGTGGTACTATTAGTCTGTAGGAGTGAATGTATAGTGGCTATGTACAAAGGGAAGGGAGACCAGCAAGAGTGTTCAAGTTATAGAGTAATTAAATTATTATCAGTTGTTGGAAAACTGTATGGCAGGGTGTTGATAGGGAGGATAATTATATAGGGTACAGAAGGAAGAACAGGAGAAGAGCAGTGCGGTTTTAGGAGGGGAAGAGGGTGTGTGGATTAGATGTTTGCAGTAAGACAGCTATGCGAGAAGTGATTAGAGAAAAGTAAATAGGTAGTTTGGGTTTATATGGATTTGGAAAAAGCGTATGATCGTGTGGATTGAGAAGCAATGTGGAAGGTGTTAAGGATTTACGAAATTGGAGGACATATATTAGAGCAGTCAAGAGTTTTTATGTAGAGAGAAGAGCATGTATTAGAGTAGGGAACGAGTTGAGTGAATGTTTTGAGGTAAATGTAGATCTACGACAGGGTTATATTATGTCACCGTGGTTGCTTAATGTATATATAGATGGTATGGTGAGGGGGTAAAATTGAGATCTATGGGTAGAGGATTGGGTTTAGTTACTAGTAAGAACAAATGGTGGTAATTGTGATTTGCGTCAGTTTCTCTTTGCTGATGACACAGCATTGGTGGCAGATTCTGGAGATAAACTGGAGAGTAGTAAAAGAGTTTGGTATGGTTTGTGGGAGGAAGAAGCTGAGGGTGAATCTCAATACAAGTAAAGTTATGTTATGTAATAGAATTGTTTGTAGGGTAAATTAAAATGTACGACTGGATGGGGACATGCTGGAACAAGTGGAGTGTTTTAAATATCTAGGAGATTCTAGGAGGAGTGATGAGCAGAGACGTGTGCGAATGAAGGCAAGTTTTGGGAGCAAAGGGAAGTATGTGGAAGGTGATAAATCTCGGAATGACAGCTAAATGTCAAATGTATCAAGAGATTGTTGTACCAACAGTGATGTATGTGGCTGAGACATGGGTTCTGAAGGTATAAGAGAAAAGAAAGTTGGATGTGATGGTGATCAGCTGCTTGGGGAGTATGTATGAAGTAACGTATAGAGACAGATTGAGGGATGCAGAGGTATGTAGCAGAGTGGGACAACAAGAACCCTTATCGGCCAGAGTGTAAAGAAAGGTGCTATGCTGTTATGGCCATGTTGAAAGCGTGGGAGATGAAAGGCTTACACACAGAATATATGAGCCAGAAACATGGGGAAATAGATTGAGAGGAAGATCTTGGTGGAGATGGAGAGATAGTGTAATACAAGCGTTGGAAGATAGAGAGATGACTGGCGAATAGGCAGAAGTGGTAATGTACAGGAATGAATGGAAAATGCTTGTGATTTGATGAGTGATAATGCGGTTGCAGGGAGAGGGGGTCGGGTGCCAATTGGACTAGATAATAGTACGTCAGGCACCAGGCCCGGGGAGTGGTGTATGTTGTGAAAGGCCATGCCTGGAAGTAAGGTGGGCGGGCATAGTGGTGTGTTCTGCTGTGTGTCTGCCTGCTGAGACTGGAACCTCTCTGGGAGGTTTGGGACCGGGGGAATGCTGGAGGCCACTAGTGATCCTTGGTCTCTGAGCCTTCTCCTGGTCAACCTAAATGTGTCTGAGTTTTATTTTGTTATTTTTATTTTTCTATGATATATTTATTGTTTTATTTTGTTGGTTATGTTTTGTTGTTTCTCGAGTTGGCCACCCCCAGATTTAGGGTATGTTCCTGAGTATATACATACATACATACATACATCTAAATACCTGCATAACAATAACAAATTTCAACATAGGCATTAATATTTAATACAATTTGGTGAGGGTAATACTTGTATACTCTGTATATAACACATTTTCTAACAGTCTGGTTTGCTGGCAAACTATACCAGGGAAAACAAATCCGTGTGAAAAAATTGACAAGAAAGATAAAAACAAAATATCATGCACATTTGCTTTCATTCACTTCAGCTTAAGTTTTAGCATTTGTCCTCCTTTTCCCTTGACATCATCTTATGCCAATAGCCTTGCTACCCTGTCACGTCTTGTCATATGAAAGTAGATGGAGCTGTAAGACCTGCCGAAGCTTTCAAAATTAGGGTGCTTAAGGTCGTCATAAAAAAGCTTAAAGTCATTTTCCTTACTTGTACGTTCATGATATCGGTGGTTTCAACCAGGAGGACGAAACGTTGTGATGGCTGCCTTATGAAGTATAGCTCTGGCTGCAGTGGGGGTCGGGGCATCTTTGGTTGTTGCTGCCTAAAAGAGACAGAATAGATACGATATGCTTTCAATGAGTATATTACTACTACTACTAATTGTAATAATGATACTATTGATAATAATAATAATAATCATTGTTATTATTTTGTGGGACGTCAAGAAACCTTGGAAGGAATAACGAATATGTGAAGCCAATGCCCCATACTATCCGTCTCCTCACCTTCCCTCCATCGCTCCCAAGCGCCCAGTGACCAGGACAAGAGAACATAGAATACCGGCGAGATGATCCGCCCCTTTCACACAGAGATGGCCTTGCCTCCAAACACTAATCCAAAGGAGAGTCCACAACCACGTCAAAAAGAAGCTGGCACCCAAAACCTGACTCCTCCCAAGGGGAGCCCATGTACGGAGCCCAGTGCTGGTGCGGTGCAGCGGTGCCGTGTGGATCTGTGCATGTGCAACAACTTTGAATTTTTCTTCCCTTAACCCCTAACTATCGGCGCGCAACATAAGTCGAGTATAATAAATCTGGACTATCTGGCGGCGCGCGACATAGGTCGTGTGGCAATTTCAGCACGTAATGTTACTGAGAGAGAGAGACAAGTGGTGGCAGGAGAGTAGCGAGCATATGACTGCTCCAGACCACCGCGGCGAACCTACTGACACGAATCCCACCTCCTCCCTCCCTCTCTCACTCGCTACATACTGAATTGTATGGGGAAAGTACCGAATTACATGCTTTTTGCACTCGTGTTGCGCGGTTGTTGCAAGAAAACTAGCGGTCATAAAAGGATCGTTGTGGTGTCATTGGAAAGCTCTGTTTATGCCCTTTCAGGGATAGATACTTGTTTTACGCTCTGGGTCTTATTTAGGCATGAAAATGATCACGTAAACAGCCCTATTTTGGGTAAAAACTCCCCGCTGGTGGCTACATATTATATACCGCCTAGGCCGCTCTTAAGGTGTTAAATAGGCCTCTCATATCAGGTCCAGCATGCCATCTCGTAGCTCAGAGGTAACAGTCAGGGCTCACACCCAAGAGGTTTAGCGTTCAATCCTAGCTCAATATATGTTTTGTGCTTGTATTTTATAGAAAATTAAGTTATGTTAGGTTAGGTTAGGTTAGTTTAGTCTTGTCTAATAAATATAATAAAACATATTCTGAGGATTTTTTTTTTAGTCATCACACATACGTAGATCCACACAGCACCGCTGCACCGCACCAGCACTGGGCTCCGTGTATGGCCTCCACTCCCAAGATGCGCAGGCTACCAAAACTACAGATACATCCAAGAACGGAGCTGTGGCCTCTGACAGCCTCACTCAGAACTCCTACCCAGAACCTTCCCAACTCGTCCCGTATTTTTACCTCCACACTTTCCCCAAACTTGAGCCACAAAATGACAACCATCGAGCTAGCTAAGCATTTAAAATTGAAGAGGGGGCAGAGCCAACGCGGTGATTGGCCCAGTCCTTTGTCCGGCAGCCAATCAGGTCACAACTGGAGCTGCAGAGCTGACTCTAGGATCCAGGGCTGGGCCGTATAAACACCTGATTCTGGACAATATCTTTATTATCACTATCAATTTCACTACAATTCAACATGCAGATGACATCACCCAGATAATTACATACCCAGGCAAATCACGAAGACTTATGGCTGAAAAAAGTAGGTTTAGAAATCAATAAAATAAACGAATTCGAAAAGAGATGGAAAATAAAAACCAATATGACGAAATTCACCATACTTCCAATTGCAACCTCAAAGGAAGATGACATAATTGTAGAAGGAGATTTATTATATACACACCAGGAAGGGAAAACACTGGGACTAAAATTGACTCGGGGAGGCATACTAAAACATGTGACAAGTTTAATTAACAAAGGAAAGGCATCCCTAGGAAAACTTTACAGATTCGGTGACCTCTCAGAACAAATAAAAACTCACCTAGTAAAAGCTCTAGTACTTCCTGTCTTGGAATATCCAGCTGCACCATTATCCACCCTAAGCAAAACAAAAACACTGAGGCTGCAACGGATACAAAATAAAGCGCTCAGATATGCACTTAATGAAAGATATCCATACAACAGAAACACCAGACAGTTGCACGAAATAGCTAAGACAGAGACTATGAATGTCAAACTATATAGAAGAACAAAAAATATATGGTCTACGTTAGAAAGATTAAACGACCCAAATTATGCAACCATAGTAGAGAACAGACCAATTAGGAAACACTCATGGTTTCCCCCTTCAATAATAACCAACTTAAATCAAGAACCAAACCCAATATATGTATGAACACTGAAAGTCGCTAACAAACTAGCAAAATAAGTACAATTCAGTAAAGTTGAATGCTTAAGTATGCAAAACGAATGATGGAATGAATGTGAAAAAAACAAAAAAAACACTTACATTTTTTTCCCTTGTAATTATGAACATTATTAGGTGTCTCTGTATATATTATCATGAACTTGTTAAGTATGTACTGTCTCCAACAAAAATATTATACTCTAAGTTCTAATGAATGATAGAATGAACAAATGAAAGTATGAATGAATAAACTAAGAATAAATATAATTGAAAGAAAAACAAATATATAAAATTGTCCCTTGTAATATGTCCATGTGTATGAACATTGTCGTGTCCCTGTATATACTATCATGACGCTGTTAAATATGTACTGTCTCCAACAAAAATATCATACTCTAAAGTAATAATGAGTGATAGCATGAATGAAGCCACAATGAATGAATGGGAAAGTGGAAAGAATGAATGAGTGAATTATTAAATATGTAATACTTAACAAACAAAAAATATTCATAAACAAAAATCGAATGAATGAGTGAATTATTAAATATGTAATAATTAACAAACAAAATTATTCATAAACAAAAATCCATAAAACAATAAAAATGTCCCTTGTACACCGTATATATTTAAGTTCTGTACCGTCTCTGACAAATGTCCCTTGTACACCGTATATATTTAAGTTCTGTACCGTCTCTGACAAATGTCCCTTGTACACCGTATATATTTAACACCTTACGAGCGGCCTATGCGGTTTATTTATGTGTACCGCACAGCGGGGTGTTTTTAGCCAAAATAGGGCTGTTTACGTGATCATTTTCATGCCTAAATAAGACCCAGAACGTAAAACAAGTACCTATCCCTGGAAGGGCATAAACAGAGCTTTCGAATGACACCATAACGATCCTTGTATGATGGATAGTTTTCTTGCAATAACCGTGCAACGCGAGTGCAAAAAGCAGGTAATTCGGTACTTTCAGTACATAATTGAGTATGTAGCGAGTGAGAGAGGGAGGAGGGAGCTGAGATTTGTGTCAGTAGGTTCGCCGCGGTGGTCTGGAGCAGTCATACGCTCGCTAGTCTCCTGCCACCACTTGTCTCTCTCTCTCAGCCACATTACGTGCTGAAATTGCCACTCGAGTTATGTCGAGCGCCGCCACATAGTCCAGCTTTATTTAACTCGACTTATGTTGCTCGCCGCTAATTAAGGGTTAAGTTCTGTACCGTCTCTGACAAATGTTCCTTGTACACTGTATATATTTAAGTTCTGTACCATCACTGACAAATGTCCCTTGTACACTATATATATTTAAGTTCTGTACCGTCTCTGACAAATGTCCCTTGTACACTGTATATATTTAAGTTCTGTACCGTCTCTGACAAATGTCCCTTGTACACTGTATATATTTAAGTTCTGTACCGTCTCTGACAAATGTCCCTTGTACACTGTATATATTTAAGTTCTGTACCGTCTCTGACAAATGTCCCTCGTACACTGTATATATTTAAGTTCTGTACCGTCTCTGACAACAATAATATGTTATAATCTAAGGTGAATGAATGATTAGAATGAATGGATGCAATCAGAATGAATGAAAGCAATATGATGTAAGACATGAGAAAATATAGAGTTAGCCAAGCTAAAAACACCCACTTGTCGAGAATTCTCCAATCAGAGCCAGGGTCGCAAACAATGACTGACGCATGAATACTTGCTCGTCATTGGTCGGTGAGATGGGGAGAGAGAGAGCCTTACGGGACAAGTTCCGGGGGGGCTCTCTCTCTCTCACTCTCACTCTCTATAATAAATCATGCTAATTACAATTAATTCGTCCCTGATATATATATAAAAAAAAAAAAAAAAAAAAAAAAAAATATATATATATATATATATATATATATAATTATAATAATAATAATAATACTCGCTCATCATTGGTCAGTGAGATGGAGAGAGAGAGAGCCTTGCGGGTCAAGTTCCGGGGGGCTCTCTCTCTCTCACTCTCACTCTCTATGATAAATCATGCTAATTACAATTAATTCGTCCCTGATTTAAAAAAAAATAAAAATGAACAACGAAATATAAATAGTAAATCAATATAAATATAGTAAATCAATATAAATATAGTAAATCAATATAAATATAAATAGTAAATCAATAAAATAAAATAAATATTTAATGATTTTATTTTTTTATTTTTAACACAACTTATCAAAACACCAAAGAGTAATAACATCACAAAATAAATAATTATAACACCGGAACGATGCTACAATGCATATGAAAACAAACAAATGCAAAATTAAAAACAAAGTGCAAACAGGGAGGCAGGAAATAGAAAAAAGGAAATATAAACATGAAGCTGGTGATATGTTCTGCTCACGGAATATATATAAAATATAATTTAAGTCTTAACCAATAATATAATTTTAGTCTTAACCAAGAATAGCAAAGTGGACGGCCAACTATCTTTTAATCTCCAACTTTACTTCATATTTCTAATCTTTTTCTTCTTTATCCACTGATAAACTCTATTTTCATTCCCCCTATTCTATCCCCCCCCCCCCTCTCACCTCTCAGCAGATAGGAGAAGACGTCGATGTGGAGGGGATGGAGGAAGGAGACGAGGATTTTCACCACTTAGAATGATATGGATTCAGCTGAATTTCCGATCAGTATTGGCTGGATGCACCTCAAGGCTGAGCCAGGGAACACCTTAGTGTCACCTTGGCTCCAGCTGGAGGGGCAAACTGGCAATATGACCGGGAGGAAGCAGGGTAAAAACATTATATATCACTAATAAGGCAACCACCTCTTATAACATCACTAAATAAGCCATTCCAGCCGAATTTCTGATCGTTATTAGCCGGGTGCATCTCAAGGCTGAGCCAAGGATCACTTCAGTGTGGTCTTGGTTCCAGCTGGAGGGGTAAACTGGCGATATGATCGGGAGGAAGCAAGGTAAGACAACTTACATCACGATTGAGGCAAACTCGATCTTATAAAACTCACCAAATATGACCATAACCGAATATGACATTCAATATAACGGAACCAATAAGACTCAACCAGGGGCAATGCAGACAGGGGATGCGGTAGAGCACCCAGCAATACTTCCGTCAGTATCCTATGACTTACATACCAGAGTGCTATTACAGATCCCTCCAGGGTAGCACCGCACCAACCCTGTGAGGGAGTTGTCAGTGCCTCAAAACAATCTCACAGTACCACATAATTATAGGGGCAGTCAAGTGACGTTGCTCTCAAGTTGGTGCACTGCTTGAGCCCTTGATTGTCCACTCAACATAATTTTCCTAATGAAGTCAATTTATATAAACGATAGTACTCCTGCCTGGGGCCCGCCATGGCGGACCCCAGGCAGGGGACCTATCGGGTCCCTCTTTCTGGAAAGGAAATCTGGAGAAGCCGGGGTTGGCTGTGGTTACTCGCGACGGGAATTCTTGCGGATACATAGTATACGTAGCATAAACAATAGCTAGGTGGACAGCCCACCATCTTTTCAAACTCTTCAACTCTTAATTTTTAACCCCTACTTGTCTTGCTCTGATCTCTCTTATTTCAATACTGGTGAGGTCTCACCTCACATTCTGATTCTGATTCTGATCTTCTATTTTTCTTCATATTTTCTGACATTCCCTTTTCCACCCAAACCTCTCCTTTCCCCCCTGGTGTGTGTGTGTGTGTGTGGGGAGGGGGGGGGGGGTGTCATGATTCCATATTAACAGAAGGCTGCTGATTGGCTCCCCACATTCGAGAATTACTATGCATTCCTTAAAGCTTAGGTCTTTGCGAGATACAATGGTTCCAGCTGATTATGCTTCGAAGATCAAACAAATTGTAGGCATTTCTTTTGCTAAATTGTCCACTGGGATCAGAAACATTTTCCTCTATGTGTTCCTCAGTCTCAACAACCACGAAAATTACAACTACTCTTTTGATCATTCAGGATGAGATGAACCTGCAAGTGAAGAATAACAAGTATGAGCGTGGATTATGAATCTTCTTAAGACATTTGAAAAACAAGAACATCTGAATGAAATAGCAGAGAACAATGCTGTGCAACTATATAATGTGACATTCCTAAGTCGAAACTACATCAGGCTAACGTTTACTGAAGAGAAGGGCTTACAACACACCCTCAAACAAGGCCTGAAGATACTCTTTCCCTAAATTTCAGCCTCTCAGATGTCCAGAACTGAATGGGTAAACTTGCTTCAGATGCAATCAGTTTGGACGCTCAACGGCTGCTTGCATAAAGACTAGGACTGCTCTAATTGTAGGGAGATTGGACACTACTACTTGCCATGTACTTCCACCACATGCATATTCCTTAACTGTGGAGCAGATCATCCTACCGTAAGTGGCAATTGTCCCATCGAGAAAACTGCACTGAAGGAAGCTAGGAACAATAAGAATAAACCTTGTCAACTACAGCCCATTAAAACATCTCTAACCTCTAGAAGGGCCACTAATTATGTATGCAAACAACTCCTACACACCATCGCCAAGACCGAGAAGAACTCCAAGACAACGACTTAACACCAAGGTCATCAATAGGAAGAACTTCAAACTTACAAGCTTACGACCATTTCCAATTCAAGAAGACACTACTGAAGACGAAGATAAACAAGACTCCAAAGAAAAAGATGAAGACAACATCAACTAATATCTGCCTGTATACATTAATTCTCCTGTATACAACGACAAATGATAAATTATTCGTCATATCACCATCAAGAAAAATATGAAAACAAAAACAAAAATAGAACAAGAACTTGAAGAATACAACAAAATACTTTACAAAATGTTCCAGAAGTCTTGGGTTATGATGCTCAAGGCTAAAAGTATACCCTGAACAAAAAAAGTGGATAGCCCACTACCTTGTATCCTTTTTATTCCTCATAATGTCCCACCTTTCCTTACCTCTACCCCTTACCTATCCCAAACCGTCAACTTCCTCACAGATGATCTGCCTTTCTCAGGATCAGAATAAGAGGAAGGTGGGGGGGGGGGGGGGCTCCTCTGATTCTGATCCTGAGAAAGGTAGATCATTCTCAATGGCAGCCCAATTCCTCACCCTTAGCAGAAGCAGCAGCTGAGTTTTCCCCTACAAATGGGCTTGAGATTAGTAATTAAGGACAGAAGGATGAACGTTACTGGCGAATTAATAAGAGACATATGAAAAGAGGTTAATGTTGACAGAAAGGCTGAAAACTCTCCTACTAAGAAAGTAAAAGTAACAAAGCAGAGATTACATACTGCAGCCACCTATGGCCTCACCTCTAGTGTCCGAGTTTCCAGAAGTTAATGAGTTACACAGGCTGGTCCATGATGGATTCATGCTCAGTGAAGACTAATACTTCAAGCATCTGTGCCAAAATTGGAGAGATGAATATGCCGAGGAGGCCAAGAGGCATTTCTCTACAAATGACCTTCGACCTGCTTAACAAGCCATGAAGAAACTCTGCTCAAAGCCAACCCCCAAGATAAGTTCAGTTGGTTAACGGATGGCAAGCTTGCATCGGGTGATGATGAGTGCAGATCCTGCTGGGCTGAGTACTTTGAGCAGTTGTACATGGCCAGTGCCCCCAGGGGACAGCTTTATCCAGCTTTTTCAACAATACAAAAATCAACCCTTCATCTTCTCTCAATATTCTTGGTGTCTCTTTTTCTTCTGCTCTCATTTGGAAGGACCATATTACCAGTCTTGCTAAGGCAGCCTCCCAGAAGCTGGGTGTGCTCAACCGCCTTAGGGGGTTCTTTTCCCCTGCACAGCTTCTTGCTCTGTACAGGGGCATAGTGCATCCTTGTATTGAGTATTGTTCACATGTGTGGGGAGGTTCCTCTCACACCGCTCTCCTAGACAAAGTTGAAAGGAAGGCCTTTCGTATCATTAACTCCTGTCCACTCACCAACTCTCTGTAATCTCTCTCTCTCCGCCGCAATGTTGCATCTCTCTCGCTATTCTATCGCTACTATAATAATCAGTGTTCCTCAGAGCTATCCCAGTGCATACCACCTCCTTTACGTAGGGCACGTGGTACCCGTCTTGCAACTCAATCCCACCCCTACTCTGTGCAACTCTCCAACCCAAGAGTGAAACGTTACTCTCAAACTTTCTTCTACTCAACATCTGAACTCTGGAACTCTCTCCCAGAATCAGTCTTTCCCTCTTCCTATGACTTAAATTGCTTCAAACTCCGTGTGTCCAGGCATTTTGGCTCGAACGTCCCTTGATTTTGGCCCTGTCACTCTTTCAACTATGGGGGAGGCACTCGCTATAGGCAGTTATGCCTTTTGCCTCCCTCAATCACATAGAAAAAAAAAAAAAAAAAGTGGATGTCCAACCATCAGTCCCTGATCCGCCAATAAGTGAAGACCCTGCCTCCCTTGTTGAGGAAAGGGAGGCTGTGGCCAAGCTGAAGGGTGGGAAGGCTTCTGGTATTTGTGGCATTCATGAACATATATCGAAGGCTGGGGATGAGTCCATGGTCCATGGGTTACATGCCGTCCTGAGTGTTGTATGGCAGACAGGTACCATTCATCTTGACTGGAAACAGATTTGGTCACCTTTATTTGGAAAGGGAAAGGGGACTAACAGGACTGCAATAACTACCGTGGTATTACACTGCCCAGTGTGCCAAGCAAGGTCCTTACCTGCTAAAAGAGCAGAGAACTGAGTAATCTAGATTCTTTTTTGTTATGTGAGTGAGGGAAACAAAAGGCAGAACCGCCTGTATCGAGTGCCTCCTCCAGAGTTGAAAGAGTGACAAGGCCAAAATCAAGGGATGTTCGAGCCAAAATGCCTGGACACACGGAGTTTGAAGCAATTTAAGTCATAGGCAGAGGGAAAGACTGATTCTGGGAGAGAGTTCCAGACCTCAGCAGTTGAATAGAAGAAAGACTGAGAATAACGTTTCACTCTTGGGTTGGAGAGATGCACAGAGTAGGGGTGGGTTTGTGTTGCAAGACGGGTAATACGTACCCTACGTAGAGGAGATGGTATACACTGGGAAAGCTCTAAGGAACATTGATTATTATAGTAGTGATAGAATAGCGAGTGATATGCAACATTGTGGCGAAGAGAGAGAGATTGCAGAGAGTTGGTGAGTGGGCGGTGTTAGAGGATCTTTCCCACACATGTGAACAGGACTCAATACAAGGACGCACTGTGCCCCTGTACAGAGCAAGAAGCTGTGCAGGGGAAAAGAACCACTCAAATGCTGGCGCTACTGGTTCTTGTAGAATGCCGACTTGAGTTTTGGAGAGGGCTGCTTGCAGTGTATGTTAATTTAAAAAGGGTATTTGAATCAGTGCACCAAGAGATGCTCTGGCAAGTACTACGGCTATGCGGGATACCCGTGTTGATTATTGACCTGGTGTCTGGACTTTATACAGTAATAGAAAGTGCTGTCAAGTGTGGTGGGGAGGGTCATCCTTCTTCCCTGTAAATTCAAATGTGAGACAGGCATGGGTTCTAGCACCTACACTTCTCAACACTTGTATGGACTGTTTACTTGGCCGGTCAGTTGGGCAGAGTCACTGTGGAGCACACATCAACATTTTGAAGATCACCGATATTGATTTTGCAGACGATGCAAGGATCCCAGCGGCGACATTGGATGTTCTCATATTGACCCTCGAGACACGACATGAATAATTAAAGTTGCTGGGTTTAAAGGTCTCTTGGATAAAGACCAATGCCCAAGCATTTGGTGACATATTTGATGATGCAGTGCAATTTGTTCATGCATTTGTAGAGGACCTAAAGATCTTGAGTACTTTTACACATCTTTGTAATGTGATCCATAAAAGTGGTGTGTCGGGCTATGATGTAATTTGCCATCTGAGCTTAGCCTATGGGGTTGTGGATTCACACGACAAAAGTAGATGACTCTGTTGATACCTGTGCAGAAGGACGAAGCTGCGGATCTTGAAGACACTGGTGCTCCCTATCCTATTATATGGATGTGAGATATGGACACTTAACAGTGATTTGCAGAGATGCATCAACTCCTTTGGTACTAATTGTGTTTGCAGGATCATGGGCTATCATTGGCATAACTACACCTCAAACCAGCAACTATTCGGTGAAACTGATACAAGATATTTTATTTACATGGTCAGTGAACGCAAACCTCTGATATATGGGCATGTGGTTCGCCTCCCTGATACTGACCTGCTCATCAGGTGGTCTCTACAGAGGACAACCCTGAGTGGAGGAGGCCTAGGGTAAGACGACAGAACTCATGGCTGAAGCAAGTTGACCAATCTTGCGATACGATACTTGTTATGGGCCGGGCAGATGCCTCGAATCTCGCTTGGGATGATCCCCCGGAGAGGGGTAGGAGGGTGAGTGCGGCTATGCGCTGCCATGGACTATGCCCTCATTGATTGATTGATTAATTATAGCTGCCATCAAGGGACTAAAGTAAGCTACGGATTTATGATGTTAAAAAATTAAGGTACGCTTATAGGTATTGCAAAACGAAATTGATAGCTTTCCCAAGTTACTGGCAAACTAACTATTATTAAATTTCTGTGATAGTCAATAGGATTATATACAAAGGTTGTATGAATTTAATAGTATTAATGATAAACTGTAAATCATGGTAATATTATACTGAAATTGAAAACAAAGTGAATGTTATGGTGATAATGGTAGGATGAGATACAGGGTGTGGGTCCCAGGAGAGAGCCACATAAATATAAAGTGGCACTAGTATAGTATAATATCATTATAATTAAAATAGGGAGTCGCACCAAGCCTAAAAAGACTATTTGGCACCAAAATAAACTTTGTGGAAAAAAACATCGGAGTTGTTGTGGGGCTGGGCGCAATACAGAGTAGAGGATAAGAAGCCTAGGAAACACTAATTAAAGAAGCTGAAGGAGACGGGTATGGAGGAGAAACTGCATAAGATGTGGGAGGGAGAAAGTGGGGGACTCTCCATGCATATCGGCTAAGACAAGGGGGCGATTACGGGAGGATATGAAGGGGAATGCCTTCCGTCGGGCATTGGAGAAACGCGGACGGTCTATCAGGAGATGCTGGACAGACACTGGAATATGGCAGCAAGGACAGAGCGTGGGGACATCACAGGACATCAAATGACCATGCATGAGCCTGGTGTGGCCGAGCCGAAGACGGGCTAGAGCGGTCTCCCATCAACGATTGCGATGAGAGGAAGACTTCCAAGGTAGGACGGAAGGTTTGACAGAACGCAATTTGACATCAGACACCCTCATGGAGGTCCAGTCGTCCTGCCAGCGCTGACGTAGTAATTGAGTAACATGCGGGAAGTAATTAGATGCAGGAATACGCCGTGGCACGAGTCAGTTAGAGGTAATAGTAGAGCGGGCGAAAAAATCAACTCGCTCATTGCCAGGCACTCCAACATGACTCGGGACCCAACAGAAATACAGGGACTTTAATTTAGTAGCGATGCGGAACAACCATTCCTGAATCTCCAGCACTAAGGGGTTGACAGCGGGAATAGACTGAATACTCTGAAGAGCACTAAGGGAGTCACTAAAAATTACAAAGGCATGCAGGTGTGAACAAAAAATAGTGCGTAGGGCAAATAAAATAGCAAATAACTCGGCCGTAAAGACACTAGCACATGATTGGATGTGACGTTGGAAAGTCCGGTCCAGGAACACAACCGCAAACCCTGTACCGGTGGAGGTCTTGGAACCATCAGTGTTCACTGGAACGGCTGAAGAATGGTGTAGCATATGTTCCGCAAACTGAGCATAAAGCAACTGTGGGGTTGAAGAGGCCTTGGAGGGGGGGGAGGGCAGCTGTACAAACGGTAGGGCGAGGGAGTAGCCATGGGGGGAACTCTGACTGTCGGAGGGGTAGCACTGATGGAATGGGAAAAGAGAAGGAGGCTAGTAAAGCAGAGACCCGACCGGGGAACGAAGTAGCAGACGATGATGGGGCTAAGCCGGAAGCCGTGGGAGAAAAACCAGCCGAACTGTGTTGCAGAAGGCGAAGATGACATCGAAGGGTCAGTTTATCCCACCTGGATGATAGCGGTGGGACACCTGATTCAGCATAAAGGCTAATAACCGGAGTAGAGCGAAAAGCCCCCAGCGACAAGCGCAGACCGTGATGGTGAAGAGAATCTAGGGAGTCGAGGTTTGTACGTGCAGCGGAGGCATACACCTGGCAGCCATAATCGATCTTGGATAGAATAAGCGTTGTATGGAGGCGCAGAAGAGTCGTCCGATCCGCACCCCAAGACAAGTGGCTAAGGGTTTGTAAGAGTTGAAGCCGTCGGGTGGTGGAGGTCAGTAACGAAGTAATGTGCGGGTATCATGTCAACCGAGTATCGAAAATGAGACCTAAGAATGGAGCTGAGGACCTGTAAGGCAGAGGGCAGTTATACAACGTAAGAACAGGATGCGGGACTGTATGGCGATTTGTGAAGATGACAGCACAAGATTTCGAGGCCGAAAACCGAAAACCATGGGCCGTAGCACACTGCGCAGCTGCATCGATGGCCTTCTGCATGAGATCTTATAGGGCAGCGATATCCGAACCCACAGCGTAAATAGCGAAGTCGTCCACATACAAAGAAGCACGGACACCAAGAGGGAGAGAAGAAATAATACCATTAATAGCTAGGATAAAAAGGATGGTACTTAGAACACAACCCTGTGGGACACCGTCGTGTTGGGGGTATGTTCGTGAGAATGTATTCTGAAGCTTAACTCGGAAAGTACGATCACAGAGAAAGTTCTTCAAGAATACTGCCATGTTGCCAGACACACCAGAATGTAAAAGGGTATGAAGGATGTTGTATTTCCAGGCAGTATCATAAGCTTTTTCAAGATCGAAGAATACAGCTAAAACTGACTTAGTGTCCGAAAAGGCATCGCGGATAGACGTCGCCAATCTCAATAATGGGTCCAAAGTACTACGGCCCTTGCGAAAGCCATATTGAAAAGGTGACAGGATGCCTCTTGATTCAAGTAGTCACATTAAGCGGGAGTGAACCATGCGTTCTAATAATTTGCCTACACAACTGAACAGGGCAATTGGACGGTAATCTGCTGGTGCATGGCCCGACTTACCCGGCTTAAGGAAAGGGAGAAGGATGGCATGTCTCCACTCAACCGGAAAAAAGCCTGTGGACCACAGACGGTTGTAGATGGATAAGAGAAAGCCAAGTGCAGGTGGAGATAAGTGCTTCAGCATCAAGTAATGGACACCGTCAGGGCCTTCACATGTATCCTTACAGGCTCCCAGGCTAGACTCAAGCTCAGCCCGTGAGAAGGGGGCATTGAAAAACTGATCAGATGATAAGGCGAAGTCAAGTCGCTTAAGTTCAGAATGGTGTTTATGCATCTGGAAGGAGGGAGCCAGTGCTAACATCACTGAAATGTTGTCCCAACATATTGGCCACCAGAGACGGGTCGCCCACAATGCCAGTGTTGGTATGGAGGACTGGGGCCGGCGTAGGCGCATATTTCCCTGCAATTTTCCTGACGCGAGCCCAGACTTGCGGAACAGGTGTATCTGCGTTGATAGTAGAGTCATACGACATCCAGCTAGATTTTTTTGCAGAGCGGATTGTACGACAGAAGACGGCATTAGCCTGTTTGAAAAGAGTATACGCATCCCGCTCATATGGAGAGCCTTTTTTCCGACGGAAACTCTTCCACTTGGCTCTTATATTGCGTAAAGCTGAAGTGCACTGAGCACTGTGAGCAGTCCACCATGGCACACACTTAGAAGACATACTCCGAGTGGTGCGAGGAATACAAGTATAGGCAGCATGGAGCACAAACATCAGGAAACTGGTAAGCATGGCATCAGGATCCGGGAAAGCAAGGGTCGGAATAGGCGGAACGGCGAGATCAGCGAAAGATGTCCAGTCGGCACGATCGAAACACCAACGGGGAGGGCGCGGCACTGGGGAGTAAGATGTAGGGGAGAGGACAATCGGGAAGTGGTCAGTCGCACAGTAATCATTAAAGACCTTCCAAGTAAAATCCAAGGATAGTGTAGGGGAACACAGAGACAAGTCAATACATGAGAAGGTACGGGCACCGCTATCAAAATGCATAGAGGAATCAGTGTTTAACCCTTATTTAGCGGCGAGCAACATAAGTCGAGTTAAATAAAGCTGGACTATGTGGCGGCGCTCGACATAACTCGAGTGGCAATTTCAGCACGTAATGTGGCTGAGAGAGAGAGACAAGTGGTGGCAGGAGACTAGCGAGCGTATGACTGCTCCAGACCACCGCGGCGAACCTACTGACACAAATCTCAGCTCCCTCCTCCCTCTCTCACTCGCTACATACTCAATTATGTACTGAAAGTACCGAATTACCTGCTTTTTGCACTCGCGTTGCACGGTTATTGCAAGAAAACTATCCATCATACAAGGATCGTTATGGTGTCATTCGAAAGCTCTGTTTATGCCCTTTCAGGGATAGGTACTTGTTTTACGTTCTGGGTCTTATTTAGGCATGAAAATGATCACGTAAACAGCCCTATTTTGGCTAAAAACACCCCGCTGTGCGGTACACATAAATAAACCGCATAGGCCGCTCGTAAGGTGTTAAAAGAAATAAATCGTTCGTACGAATCAGAGCCTCAAGGGAACGACCTTGTGTATTAACGGTAGAGTCACCCCCCTAAAAGGAAGAAAGGTGGAGGTAATAGAGAAAGGATCCTGTTTAATTCTGGAACATCGATCGGGATCGAGGGGGAAAGGTATATGGAAACTACTGTAAGCCAGCGTGAAAGGAACACTCTGGCAAGCGTGCATTTAAGAGAGGTATGGATAGTTAACGGAGACACTGGGACATCATGATGTACGAGGAGGCAAGTATCATACTGGGATTGGGGAGAACTTATATAGGAGTAAAAAGGTATGGGGGGGGGGAGGGGGCATTAGATAAACGCGATTCTTGTAAGCTAATAACAAGTGGGCTAAACCTAGAGAAAAGGTAACGAAGATCAACACGATGTGCTGCAAAACTACGAATGTTCCATTGTAAAATGGACATTAAAAGACAAAAAATATTAAAAAGAAGACGCGTACAAGAGGGAAGAAAATACGTACACTATATACAACATATTTACAAAATACAGTTAACACCGTGGGTGAAAAATATAGCCAAGAGAGGCTAACGATGGAAATAATAGCAGGAATTGAAGAAGACGTTGAAGGGGAAGACTGGAAACCGGGGGGCATAGGGAGGTCTAACAGAGAAAGAGAAGAGGAAGGAGGAGGGCCGGAAGAGGTAGGAAGGACGGACGGCGGGTGGGAAGAGAAGGAGGGGGTTAGGTCAGGAGAAGGAAGAGGAGGAGGGTCAGGAGGAGGAAGAGGAGGAGGGCCCGGAGGAAGGCCAGAAGGGGGAGTGGAGGAAGAAGACGGGGCAGGGGAAGGCGGGAGAGGGGTAGGTGGGAGAGAAGAGGGGGTAGGATAAACTTTGGCATGAACGGTTGAAGGCGGTGGGAGGGAAGAATGGATAAATTCATCAATCTTAGGTAGGGTTTCGTAGGAAAAATCTAGGGACGCAGTGACGGGAGGAGGAGGAGACTGGACGGAGGGAGGAGAAAGGGAAACAGAAGGAGAAGTAGGTGACTTCTTCTTCTTCTCGCAGGGACTTGAGCTCCGCACGTCACGGAGACCACCCTTACGTTTAAAAGAGGAAGCGGGAGAGGAAGAATGGAGCGCAGGAGCCCGATTGGTAGAGGAGAAGGGAAGTTTAGAGCGAGTTGGAGATTTGGGGCGACTAGAAGAGGAAGATGACGGAGAACGGGGGGAAGGCTTGGAACGGTGAGAGCGTTGAGGCAGACTAGAAGAGGAGGAACAAGGAAGAGAGCAAGATGAAGGGGCAGAAGTAGGAGAAGGACTGAGAACAGGGAAAGTGTTAGACAAAGGTACAGAAAAGGAAGAGACAAAAGGACGAACGGAGGAGACAGAAGAGGAGGAAGGAGAAAATCTGGGAGAAGCACTGGTAGAAGGGAGAGAGGCAGATGACGAAACTGGTGCGACCGGGGGGGGCGGAAAGGGGGACGGAGGGAGCGGAGGCGGTGGAAGGAACTGAGGAACCAGAAAAAGGGGGGGGGGCGTGGTAGAGGGAGGCGAAGAAGAGGAGTGAGGAGACAGAGTCTTGGAAAATGACTGAGGGGTGAAGCCCAAACGACGAGCCTCTTGGCGGGCTGCGGTGAGCGTAAGGCCGTGTCTCGCTTTGAGGACAGCAACCTCAGACTCGAACAGATGAACGGGTCAAATCTTAGAGTCAGCCGAATGAGACCCGCGGCAATTAAGGCAGAACTGGGACGTTGACTGACATTCTCCAACGGCATGTCCGGACTGCGCACAGCGCGGGCAGAGTGGGCTCTCAGCGGCTGTACGGCAGAACTTCGCCGGGTGGCCGAAACGCCAGCAGCTGCGACACTGGAGTGGACGGGGAAGAGACGCAGTCACGGGGAGGCGAGTACCACCGACAATAACATGGGCAAGAAGGGAAACTCCATCAAAAGAGATCTATGTTTGCGGGATTGCGGCGAAGGTCGCGAGGAGGGATAGTGTAGCATACCACACTAACCAACTTGTGGTCTTGAGCAACAACAATGTCCTTGACAAGGTCGGCGCAATCCGCGAATGGACGACCCCCGAGACGTATGGAAGCGGGGATCAGGACAGTCCCTGTACAGGAGTTGAGTCGTTGATCTTTTTGAGCCGGGATGGGGGTGCCAGAACAATCGACGAACGAGGACATAGCAGTAGCCTGAAGTTCGTTTTGGACGGTAACAAGACGGGAGGCATCATGGCGGGAGTGGAAGGTGACGTCCTTTCCCACCTGTTGAAGGAGACGCAGGTGGAAGAGGAGGTCATCACCGGCTAGAGGCACAGATGCAGGGATGGAGACAAACTTAGTAAAGGAAGGAGGCGCAAAGAGAGAGGACAGAGGGAGGACCGAGGAGCGAGGAGAATAGGACGAAACTGGAGAAGAAAAGTAAAGAGAACGAGGGAGGGAGGGCAGAATAGGGTCGAGGGTGACAGTACTAGAGGGAGAAGAGGAAGAAGAGGAAGACGCAGAAATAACTACAGGAGAGGAGATGAAAGCCTGGGTAGTGGAGGTTGGAGAAAGACGTGACGAAGACGGAAGGGTAGTAGAAGGATTCGGAACGGTAACGGACGAGAGGGACGAGCGATGATCGAGGGATATTTCAGCGGGCTGGTCGAGAGCACCCAAAACCATCTCCGACTCACCGTGCTCCCGAGGTGAACCGGACTGACAGCCAGACAACAGACCCCCAAGTGGCAGGCTGCATGCCACAAGGGGCTCACTCACCGGAACCACTAAAGCAGAAGCCATAAACAGGGAAGAACAGAGAAAAAATCATACGTTGTCACCATAGCAAGAGAAAAGGGGTTAAAGCATGGAAGAAGATACTGCAGTTACGAGGTGCCCCTGGCAACGAAAGGGAGAAAGACCTCCGCCGGGCCACGAAACCCAGAATGCGGCCAATTGAGATGGGACAGGTCTCGGCTTTGAGCTAGGGCCCTTGTACAACCCGGGCATTTGTCCTGCAGCTTTGTCCCACGAAGAACGGGGCCGGCGTAGTCACCTGACACACTCACTGGGAAGAGAGAAGGGAGTCAGAAACCCCAAAGCAACCCTATAGTGCCTATCCTCCAGCAACGAGCCTTGCGAGCCCTGGCCGGCAGCACCTGTCACCAGGTGGACTCTGCCAACTCAGCAGTGATCAGACACACCAAGGCGAAGCTCTAAGGAAACTAGAACCTCCGAAGTAGTTAAAGAGAAAGGAAGGAAGCAAACAGGGAAGTCAACCGGAAGGGAAGGGAGGGACGGGACCACAAAAGTTCAAGGGTGGGAGACCGGCCTCTGATGGCTGCCCCAGGAGAAAGCGGAAGAGGGAAAAACGAAAACTAGAAAGGAGGAGAAAGAAAAGGACATGACAAAATTAGTTGGAGGTGATAGGGAGAGCGGCCAAGAACCTTGGCCGCTCCACCTACAAGCCCGGAAGCCCCCAAACGGCGGCAACGAGTCATGTGTCAAGGGGGAGTATAATATCATGCCTGCTTAATCCGGGAGCTGCTGGGAGACTCTTAAGAGTTCCCCCGGCGCACTGCGGGGAGACTCTTAAGAGTCAGAGAAAAAAAAAATCAACTTTTGACATCGAATTTTTTTTTTTTGTTTTTTTTTTTGGCCCCTGGGCCATGCAAAATCTCAGTACTCTACCTCCCCTCCTTCCCCACTTTCCTCCTCTCCTTCAGTTATCACCTATTTTCCCTGTTATTCCCTTATTCTGAGGTATATTTTCGTGCTAACATTAGAAATCCGATTGGAGGGTGTGGTCATCACTGACAGCAAGCGAGTGCAAGAGAGAGAGAGAGTATCGATCGACTGTGTCTCAGTGGCCTTGGGGGAAATTGGCGGGAAAGCAGATTGCCTCACCCATACATTATACAACTCGCGGGCTATATCTCCGATTTTGACCATCCAAACGCTGTTTTCACTCGTTTTATTGTTGTTTCAGGTTAATACCTTTATAATCAACCCATAATAGGCGCATATGGATAAGTATTAATGCTATTAATGGCACAATGAATATTTTAGTGACGGAAACACCTCAAATACGTCAGCACAGGGGGACGTTTCCAATTACCCCCATGCGCACTTCAGAGGTTAAATAGAGCGTATTGCATACAATTACCACATTTTAACAAAGAAAGTAAGAAAACAAAGTTTTTGGATATAATATTGAGAATTTTATAAACAAAAGTATGTGCCTATAATTGTAATATTATCAAGCTCTTCTCTCCCTCTTTATATATATATATATATATATATATATATATATATATATATATATATATATATATATATATATATATAAGGGTGAGGGTTGGTCATATCCAGAGTTTGGCATCCTCTACCCAACCTTAATGGTTTCTGTCTGTTTCGATAATGGTTCTACTTTTCCTTCTTGGGGCAGAGGGCTAGGAATCCTCCTCCCCTAGTAAAATAAACCTACATGACAAGACAGAGAAAAGAGCGAGGGAACGCAAATTTTTTCCCGGACCCTAAGAATTGGAACTCAAAATATTGTTTCTGTTTATGCTCTGTCTCGAGTCAACCACTTCGGTCATGGGGTATGTGCCTGAGTATATATATATATACAGTATAAAATTATATATTATTGTATTCAATATTATTTACATGGTTGTCCTTGCAACATACAGTGAATTGGCCTGACACATTTGTATAGGAACGTAAGACTCAGATATATAATCCTCCTCGAGAGGAGCTCGTCATTCCCCTCTCTTGGGTATTATGTTATGTATAACTGATGAAACCATTTTCGTGCAATTCTCCTTTCAATAAGGAAATATATATCGCCTATTTCACAGATTCATCCTTAAACGAAGAAATCTCGATAAATGCTTGCCAGCATAAAAGGCAGAAAGGCCTCAATATACTGATATTAGTAATGCTTTCTTCACCACTATGACTGTCGGTTCAGAGTGTCTTGAGAGGCCATTTCGATAACATATTGCAATGGCCATAAATGTAACTTCTGTTCCACTTTTATATCCTCTGTTGGTAGCTTTTGATCCTTCTCTATTTGCTCAACTTTAATTTTCGATCTTAGTCAACTTACATTATTTGTGTTAACCCCTTCTGCATGATGACGTATTTGTTATCCTAATTTGGTTACCATTAGACGATGCATATACCTTATTTTCTACGTCTAGGACTCCAAGGAGTAAATACGATCTTAGTAAACCCTCTCAATAATATAGTTCCTTCGTAAACTGCATAGAATTGTCAACATTTAGTCAGAATCAAAGGTGAGACGGCGCCATCGTGCTGAAGGAGTTAAAATCCAGTTGTTTTTTATTATGGTTGAATTTAATTGTTGCTAACAGTTCAGGAATACTATTATATATTTATACCTCTCTCTCTCTCTCCCCCAGCAATCTCAGTAAGGGTGTTTAACCCTGGACAGGATTCGTGGGGTCATTTAAGGAACTCGAAAATCCGCCTTTGTCTATGCTTGCATGTCACGTGACCGGGGGAGCCAATAGGAGGCTGAATTTCCTGGTGAGGCAAGCCATCTATCAGTAGGAGCTGGGACCCCACCAAAGACAGACCTGCGCTGCTCGCTCCTCCCACCACAACCCTTTCACCCCTTTTCCGGTGCCACATATGACCCAGTAAACACAGTAAGTTTTTGTACCATATTTGTTGAAAGTTAAAGTAATCATATGTTTCATGCCTTTGTATTAGACTTAGGACTTTCAGTCTTCTACACATGATGGCTAGATTGTGTGACGTCGTGTCCTGACTGGTGCCAGATATCTGGCAACAGTCAGGACACGACGTCACATATCTGATATATCGTCAGATATCTGAGTTGCCATATGCCGCCACAATTTTTTTTTTCTTGTTTTTTTTTTCTTGTTTTTTTTTTTCTGATTTCGTTATTGGTGTATTTCCTCATTGAATTTGACAAAGTACTTACCTGTTATGCCCCCAGTGACTACCTACCCATTTCCTTATAATTTTACCTGGTTTCTGCTGATTGATTGGTACCAATTAGTTACCTGTCATGCCCCCAGTTGCCCAGGGACAAGCTACCCATTTTATTACCATTTTACCTGTTCCTGGTGATTGAATTTGACAAAGTACTTACCTGTTGTGCCCCCAGTGACTACCTACCTATTTCCTTATAATTTTACCTGGTTTCTGCTGATTGATTGGTACCAATTAGTTACCTGTCATGCCCCCAGTTGCCCAGGGACAAGCTACCCATTTTATTACCATTTTATCTGTTCCTGGTGATGAATTTGACAAAGTACTTACCTGTTGTGCCCCAGTGACTACCTACCCATTTTCCTTATAATTTTACTGGTTTCTGCTGATTGATTGGTACCAATGACTTACCTTTCATGCCCCCAGTTGCCCAGGGACAAGCTACCCATTTTATTACCATTTTACCTGTTCCTGCTGATTGAAATTTACCAAGTACTTACCTGTTATGCCCCCACATTTTGTTTTTTATATTTTTTTAATATTTTTAGGGTGTAGTATGTATTATTCAAGCAGTATTCATCATTTCACATGAGTTGTGATCAAAAATCCATGCATTTATAATCATCCATACATTGTGGAAAGTGTTGTCTACTTTCAGAGGGTTGCGGCCGGAGCGGTGCTGGGAGATAAGGTTAACCCTTTCAGTACTGTGTGTGTATAACTACTCCAAACCCCCATTATTCATACTGATATTGTTCTTAGGTTGTTTAGGAATGTCCATGGTGATTTATAGGCAGATTCATAAACAATTTGTTCAGTTATGAATTTTTTTCTCTCAAATTTTTGCCGAAAAACTGTCTGACGTCTCGGAGTTAAGTGTACACAATGCTATGTTATGCTATTTACTAGTTCTGATCTCAATATTTAGGGTTTCCCTGTGTTCCAGTGTTGGTTGGCACTATTCTGACAAAGTTTCAACCAAATCCACCAATATTTAGGCACCCTAATGATTTTCTGTAAACCATTGATCATTTTTTTGAGTTTTCGAAATTAACCCTTTTTATTCTTTGCACAGATCGCGCCCTATGGGACCCAGGTCGACAAGACTGCAGCTGATGAGGTCCACACCATCCCCCTACTAGTCACCAGAGTTTCACTATCCTCAGGGAACTTTAAGTATTTATTTTTATTTTTTAGTAAACTTAGTCATTTTCTTAAGTTATTTTTCTAGAATAATCATTAAAAATATAAAAATCACTCTGATTTTCAATTCCACTTCACATTAGATTAAGCATTCCTTATATTACATGCTCAAATGTAGACAAAAAATCTATCTCAATTACCTGATTTTTGGCGAATATTTTAGTGCGGCGTGCCACTTTCGACCCTCGTTTCCTTTACCGTACGCGTTAGAACGCGAAACCTGTCCAGGGTTAAGATGGTGAATTATTACTCACCAGCTGTAACACCCTCCCAACATTAGTGCTGTACTCCGACATCTCATGAACATTCAGTCACGTTAACTCTTCTTAACCCTTGGAGTACCAGCGACGTGTTATATTTTATTCTAGCTATATTTAGACGACATTATGCAGCTTAGGAAGGATCTGTGGTAGGTAAAAGGGTTGGCTGAGATAGTTTGAAGAACTATTACTGCTAGAGGTCCTTCTTAAGCTGAATAAGATCGTCTAATAGTTGCCAGAATATGATGAAAAGGACGTCCCTGGTACTGTACGGGTTAATAACCTCCCACCCTCCCACTATCTTTCTCTCTCTCTCTCTCCTTCTCTCTCTCTCTGGCTCATATTAATTTATTTATGTGAAATATGCGCAATTGGGATTCCAATGCAGTCAACATGGTGTGACAGGAATAACGTGGCCAATATATAAGGCGAATTAACATGAAACCGGTTTAAGACACTGATATAGCTAACGTTGTTCTGAGATTAGTGTTCAAGTATATATTTAAGGAATTAGCTGTATATTATTGTCTCTCCTGTTAGATCGTTACAGATGAATGTATTAAACAATAGGAGGAACATCTCCAATTATATACTTAGTTGAGCTACTGTGCATACATTTGAGTCCTACAAGTCCCTCCAACGTCAAGTCAAAGTGTTTACCTTTTCTCAACATATTTGTTCTACAATGATCTGTTCCATCATGACGATATATCTAGAACAAATTGTAAACAAAAACATACTTAGTAAGCTGGGCAAACGTTATACTGCCTCTTCTCTGTTTGACTATACCAGCAGTAGATATGCTGATGATACAACATTGTCGTGTATTAACTTTCTATTTCTGCATGATTCCAAACATTATACGAAGATCAAAATAACTTTGATTGCAAGGCCGCGTATATAGATAACAATCTAGAATATGCTTTGTAAGAAAGCAGAGTAAACTTAGAAGAGACACTACAATCATGGATTCATTCTACTCGACTGTAATATCATCAGTCGCTGCAGTCACATGTTGATACAGAAATTGTAATTCAGATTATATAATATATATATATATATATATATATATATATATATATATATACTCTATATATACTCTATATATATATATATATATATATATATATATATATATATATATATATATATATATATATATATATATATATATATATATATATACTCTCTCTCTCTCTATATATATATATATATATATATACATATATATATATATATATATATATATATATATATATATATATATATATATATATATATATAGTATATATATATATAATTATATTATATATATATATATATAATATACTGACTAATATAATTTGAAATACCACTCCATTCCTGGAAATAGGTCTACATAAAAAGTCGTTCACCAAAGATTTAAAGTATTTATGACTCAACACACCCGCTGAATTACAATAACCAAATGCTACCTTCTGGACAAATGTAGAACGGCCAGGCTTTGTTCCAGCCAGTATAATAATCATGAAAAACTGAAAGCTAAACTTGTCGTAATGTTTACTATTATGGCATGGACATGGTGATATGTTATATTTCTTTCACTTCTGTATGAATGCAATTTTAGTTGTAAGAATGTAGTGCCCCCGTATGAATGCCAACACTACTGTATACACTGAAGAACGCAAATGGTATGTACACAACATACTTGACCAATAAGAAAATACTCTTCTGTTCTTATTATAATAATCACATTAATATTTAGAGCCAAACTAATTATAAGCTATCTCTGATAAAACAGTACCTCCCAAATTGTGCTTCGTTAATAAGACAATCAGTTAAAAATCCCAATGAAACCATTATTTTTCCGCATAATTTTTCTACCAAAAACAAATTGAACCAAATTTAAAAACGCATATTAATTTGTCCTGGTCTAGCTACCTATTTGGAAGGCCCGTGGGGATGGAAGGCAAGACAAGCCTGAACTATCTGACGACGGAAATATTAAACCTTTCAGTAATGGTGACGTCATTCTTATTTTACTTCAGCTATATTTAGACGATGTTATTAATATTAGGATGGATATATGGTAGCTAAAAGGATTAATTGAGATAGTCAGTAGCGTTTTAATGGGTAAACGTTCTTCCTAAGTTGAATAACATCGCCTAATACTTGCCAGAATATAATGAACAGGACGTTACCAGTACTGAATGGGTAAGACAAAAAAAGATTCAATCAGAAGTTGGAATGAAATAAAAGGAGAATATGAGCAAAAGGATTAAACAGAGTAGAATATGAATAAAACTGATGCAGGCAAAATATAAAAATAGTAGAAACAAAAACAAAGATAAACAAAGCAAAAATGTAGTAGTAAAAGATGGAGTAAAACATTAATAATCAATGATCCACAGTTTGTTTAGCCAAATGGTTATAGAATCTTTGATGTGTGGTGCTCGGGATGATATGCAGGAAACTTGAGAAATATTGTCCACCAATATGGAATATATAATGGTCATAGTATTTTCACTTTTTAAATAGCTGCAAGCCACTCAAGATATGTATGACACTAGAATGAGCTTCGTAGCTCGCGGGGTTCACCCGCAGCGTTACGATAGACATTGGGAAAAACTCGCTATTTATTGGTAATGTAGTGCTTTTTTGCCTTTGGCAGCACTGCTGAGACCCGGTGCTGGGGTCTCAGTGCACGGACGGACGTGCTGGCGGTCGGAGGTGGGCGCCTCGCGCTCCCGCCCACTGACACTTGATTTATACGGCTTTAACAGGCTTTAAAATCCTGTAAATTGGCATGGCGTTCCAGAACGTCTCCCACAGTGAAAGGGTTAATGAGCTATGCATTTGAGGCAATAATATTGTTATGCCGGGTTGTAATCCAACTGGCTTCAGTATTATCTAATAGCAATCCGAATTTCGGATATTTAGATTTGGAATATTGCTCAACAGGAACACATCGAGCGTAGTGAATATGATAATTATATACTCCATCAGGCAACAAGAAACACAATAAACACACAAGGTAAATTACACTCTTCTTTATTCAATTGAATACGAGGTATATTTATATCCTATACTCCAATATTATATAGAATAGTCAGTAAGGATCAATAATGGGTAAGAGAGGTTACTAAAATGGCTCTCAAATGAAGTATTGATCACTTAACCCGGCAAGTGCGGATCTACTTATAAGAGTTTTATAGCTGCGCTGCAGAACTCCTTATATAATCCAAGGCCTAAAAAAAAAAACATTTAAATCAGCCCAGTATATATTTTTTTTATTTTTTTATTGCCCCTTGGCCATGCCAAATATCACTCCTCCTCATCCCCTTCATTCCCCCTCCCCCCCCTTCAATTATCACCTATTCTATCTCATATTCCCTTGTTTCGTCGATATATTTTCGAGCTATCAATAGCGATTCATAAGCAAGCTGTGCTTGTATGTGCTACATAGCGAAAGAAAGAGAGAAAGAGAGGAAACAACACGGCAGTCTCGCTCCAGCTGTCGTGACGGCTGGCTGGCTGGCAGGCTGCCTCAGCCATAAGTTATGTAACTCCCGATCTAATTTGCCGATTTTGACCATCCAAACGCTGTTTTCACTTGTTTTATTGTTGTAACAGGTTAATATCTTTATAATCAATGTAAAATAGGCGCATATGGATAAGTATTAATGATATTTATGGTACGATGACGATTTGAGTGTAGGAAACACTCTAAATACCTCCGCACAGGGAGGGGTGGCCACTACCCCCCCTACGCAGCAGAGAGGTTAATTATACACCTGAAAAAATGGAAAATACACAAAGGTACACATACATATACTGTATATACATAGACATAAGTTCATTGATAATAATACATATGTGAGTCGAGCGTCTAGTGTGTAGTAATCTGACACGGGCACGGAAGGCTGTGGAATATTATCGTTCAGTCGCGCGGGTAGAGGCGTGGGGGAGGGCGGTGAAACAACAAAATATTAAACTGCGCTCAGGTAGGTTGGTCACCAGGTATCCCTAGCCTGAATGTCGGGTCGAATGCGGTGGTGGAAAATTGTGATAAATCTAACTGCAATCTTAACTTTGGGATTAACGTGAGGCGGTTGACTTTAGGATGGGGAGGAAGATAAGTTAAATTGGAATTAAATTATCTAAGTGTTATTGCGAATATTCTTTCACACGAGACACAAAAAATAACTTTGTCTATATATGAAGTCAATTCACATGGGTTAAGGAATTAAGATTCTCGATAAGTATAATGTCGGTATCAAGATATATTAATTACTTTTAAAGATGGGAATGAGCAAATACAATCAGAAAGAATGAAGGCAGATAAAATCTATCTATCTATTCCCAGACGCCTTACTCCCCTTAATGAGGGTGGCCACACACAAAATGCCACCAAGCGGACATATCCCCTGTAAGAGGGACAACCCCTGCCAGTTTACTGAAGGACTTACAAGATTGATCACTCAATTTAGGGTCTATCCGACTCAGAGGCCTTCTATGTATCTTATTAGCACAATTTTGATACAGTGGTGTGCGGCTAGTCCATCCACTAATCTGCTTGACCCTTAGGCAAGCAGTACGGATTTGTTTAAGGTTTACTCCCCTACACAGGTTGCCGACCAAGGCTGACGAGTCCCATCCACCCAGATTTTTATAAGGTGGTCTCCCCAAGATGGGTTACCGACCAAGGCTAACGAAACCCATCCACCCATAAATGTCTTGAGATAAAATAGCGTGGACAAATAGCTTAAAACAAAATTGCTATCTAGAGTGGGTTTACATGACGAAGTTGCACTAATAAAATACCAAATATGGCATGCAAGGAGTTCTGAATAGAAATTAACAGGTTCCTAAAAGAACGCAGGACGAGGTAGCGTCGTATTATAACTTCTATATAGGTATAATAAATATATTACTAAAGTAAGTAATGAAACTTGACTCAATGGTCAAATTCTAGGCGAACCTGATGATTAATTCAATCAGAATTCCTAGAGAGGTGTGGAAAGAATTTCATAATCTGACTAGCGTATATTATTAGAATATTCACAAGAACTTATAGATTTAACAATTCGTTAATGAATAATTCGTTACTCAACGGCAAAGGGATTTTTACTTTCGAAAGAAGGAAATGGGTACTTTAATTATCACAAATAATAATGTGAAGTAACAATAAGAATATTAAAATTAGGCGTAGGTTCTAGGTATATTGAAGATTTATAGATAGAATCACTTCACGTTATACACTTAGACTTCGACTTGGGTTATACAAAGAATAATGGACATATAGGAGGAAAATCTGAGAGTATTTGATCTAAATAACAGGTGTAAGAATGAGTATGTAACGTACGGGTATAATATGTTTTCTGAAGGATGACCAGAGTTTATTGCAACAATATCTCGTACTAAATAAATCACTGTACGGATCAATATGAAATAATTAACTCAGCAATATCTCGTACTCAATAAATCACTGTACGGATCACACTGGACACTTTTGATTTCGCAATATCTCATACTCAATAAATCACTGTACGGATCAACATTGATAATTTACACGGTTAACACAGCTTGACGATAGATCTTGGGCACAGATCTAGAATTAATTATAAATGGAATACTCGCATATTTTACCTTACCTTACAACAATAGCCACAACGTAATACACTCAGGGACACTTAGGGTAAAAGGTGGAGGTAGCCTAAGTCAGAGTCTGGTCGACGTAGACTCGGGGTACTGCAGGGCTGGACGTCAGGGGGCACTGCCTCTCTCCCAGGTACAGGTGAAGGTGGGTCCGGGATGGACGTCAGGGGGAACTGCCTTTCTCCCAGGTACAGGGGAAGGTGAGTCCGGACTAGACGTTAGGTGAAGCTGCAATATTTATGCGGGAACCCGCTTCTGGTAATCCAGGAGAAGGTAACAGTCGTATTTTGCTTAATTTCCTTCAAGAAAAGTAAGATTATGTTCGGTTTATTTTGAGTGTTCAACTTACTGTATTTCAATTTTATAGGGGCATGTGGATATTGTTGTATTGGCTATAGCGAAGGTAATTCTTAGTCTAAAAATACAGGTTTGGTATTAATTTATACATGGGGAGATTCTCAAGCTCATGATATACTGTAGGTCCCTCATTTTTAAAGGGCATTATGGGGACGTAATGGAGGATGTTCTGTCCATCCTGATATCTGGCTTTTCTTATTCTGCAGGCCATAGGTTTTACACTGATCACTTAACCTATTCTATCTCCAGTCTTTCCGGGAGGTATTATAGAGGAGGCGCTGGGGTTCCCACTTGTATCTGTATTGGCAAGGTTCTTGGTGTTTAACTTGCATACAGTAAACATAACTTCACTGTAGTCTAAGTCAGGCTGGAGCTGTTGATTGGCCTTGATGTTCTATGTCGGCTTCTACCATTGGAGGAGCTAGGGCTCCTGTGATTGGCCCGGGCTCGAGCTCCTGTTTATGGCAGACTGACCCATTCCTCCGGAATTTAGAGCATGAGCAGATCCGGAGAAAGGGGTAGACTTATCCATTTCAGTATGGATTAAAGCTTGGGAAGCTGGTCAGGTTTTATTTCTTCTTCTGGGTTTTTGCCTGTCTTGGATGACTGTTATCCTGGTGTTGGTCTGAGGGTGGCTGCTCAACCCCGTAATCTCAAATATGATGATGACTATCATTATATAATAATGGGACTAATAATGATATTGGAGATTATGATATTCGTTAAACATTATCTTTATTATATTACGAATATGATAATGAAAAGGTGTTAATACAGATGAAAATGGTGAAAATTATGAAATTGACGTTATTGAAAGTAAAACCTTTAATAATTATAATACCTGGGAAAACGCAAGCCTCTGGCCATTCTCTGACTACATGTGATTTGAAATCATTGAAAGTTAATGAAAAAAGTTATTTTTTGTTCTGGACACACCAGCACTTGAAAATCGAGATGCCTGACTTGCTCGTTTAAGGACGGAGGTCCGCTTTAGGGACCATTATATCCAAAAAGTTGAAAAAAATAGCAAAAACTTGCTAGAAAGTAGCTTTAATGTGTTGGCAACACTGTCCTGAAGAAATTGCATCATTCGGTAGAGTATTGCATTGGTTATCATTATTTATATACATTTTAAGCAGGAGGATAAATAACAAAATACTAAATTTTATGTTCATTTCACACAGACTTTATTAAGATAATTTAATGAAAAAAACTAACTAGAGTGTAGCTTAATGTGTTGGCCATACTGTTGTAAAGAAATGGCATCATTTGGTAAAGAAGTGCATTGGTAACAATATTATATTGAATTTAAGCAGGAGGATAACAAGAAAGATGTGTTTTAACTTTGACGCCCATTTCCCAGAGACTTTAGTTTGCAAATTCAATGTTTTTCAAATTGCTATAACTTTTGCAATTCTTGCTCAATTTACATGATTTTTTGTTATTGTCTAGCTTACTTTTTTTCTAAGAACTGCGGCACCTGTGGGTCTGTACGTTACATATTTTACTTATGGGTGCTGTTTAAATTTTATGTAGGCGGAAAAATGCAATTAAGTAATTTCGTTAGAAGAGCAAAACCCAACCGTTGGACCTACAGCAGTAAAAGTGCCGGAGTCTTACAAGCATGCCTCATACTTATCTCAAATAAAATATTAACCCGTGGAGCCCCGGCTAGTTTTGTAATGTTTGCGCACCAGAACCCGGCCGGTTTTCAAAAAAATGGTTTTATTCCAGAAACAATAGCGAAACAATAGCGAATGAAGGAAAAACCACGAAAAACCGCTCAAAAAGCTTAAAAAATGGTCCTACAGAGCCCCCGAAACGGTTTTTACAAGAGTAAAAAATTGAAGGCAATTATCCCAAAAATACAGGTTATTGCGCACTCGCGCGCACGCACGTGGACTTTGAGAGTTTTCAACCATCGGCACGGTTGCGTGGGATATGTACACAGTTCCCATACAAATCTGAGCCCTCTTGAGTGGCTACACCTGAGGTTACGATCGGCGCAATTAGGGTGACGCGTCAGGCGCGTCTCTGGGGCTGTGCGTTACATACATCGCCGACGCGTCAGATGCGTCGCTGGGGCTGTACGGGTTAAGGCATAACTCTCAATAACAAGTTACTAGATGTGAGATGAACAATGGAATAATTTAGTGCAACATTTCTATATAAATAGGAAAAATAGTAAAAATAATTAATATAATTCAATTATAATTTACTAGTATTATCACCATGGGGCAAGCAAATTTCAGTGAACATGTCAGTATCCTAGCTTAATTAGGGAAAAAGTTATCCCTTAAGCGGACCTTCGTCCTTAAACTCCGAGGAAGTAAAATGAACTTTGCGAAAATAGTTATCCTGGAAATAGCGGTAAAGGAGGCTGAGAATGGAAGCAGAAAGCACATTACATACATACATACATACAAGTTTAAAGACCGTTTGTCCACAGAAGCTGTGGTTACAGTCTCACGTCCTAAATGGCAGCTTTCCAGGCGGTCCTGTCAAGGGCTGCCTGTGTTGTCAAGTTCTTTATTTTGAGATCGGACCGGAGTACCCGAGCCCACGTCATTCTAGGTCCACCCCTACGAGAGCAGCTCCCCCTAAGTTAACAGTACGGCATTTCCTCACCCAGTTCTGGTCATCCATTCTCTCCACATGTCCAAACCAACCAAGTCGGCTCATGCGCATCACTTTACTGATACTCCTAATGCCCAGACGCCTTCTCAATTCCTCGCTCGATACCCTGTCCCTAAGATTAACCCTACACATCCATCTCACCATTCTCTTCTCATTCCGTTCCATTCTATTTACATCCTCCGCTTTAACCGGCCACGTCTAAGAGGCAGAGGTCATCGCGCTCCTAACACACGAGGTATACGCCTTCCCTTTATGGTGGGGTGGGAGCCCTCTCATGGTCAGGAGTGGCAACTGCTCTCTAAACTTTCCCCAGCCACTTCTGACTCTAGCAATGGAGCTAGCTTCACCGCCACCTCCAGCGAAAATTGTATCGTCCAGGTAACAGAACTTGTTCACACACTCCAGCGTTACACTGTCGAAAAAGTATAATGATCATGATTGATTAAATTTAAATCGAGGCCGGTTCCTCCTAAACTACAGACTCGCTTTCTATCGCACGCCAGGAACAAATCGACACCTAAGTGGCACAAAATTTATCGCTGGCTGTGTCTCTCTCTCTCTTAATCGGCTTGTTTCCACCCTATGCTCTCTGTATTAAGAATGTTTTCCCCTGTAAATATTCTCCCCGGCCCTCTCACACCTTTTAGTTTATCTCCATTGAATATTTTCCTTAAAATTCCTGACTTCCCATTACTCATTTCTACAAACATGAATAATTGTGCCTACAGTAGACATGTATGGCTAACCGTCTCTGCACCGGTACCGCTCTTTTAACTCAATTTTGGCTACTATTAGACTAATATATTCAGTTTATAAACGGCCTCCAGCAACTACCAAGCTTCGAAATATCTCACTTAACCCTTTTTATTACCACAGATATTTCTTAACCCTTAATTAGCGGCGAGCAACATAAGTCGAGTTAAATAAAGCTGGACTATGTGGCGGCGCTCGACATAACTCGAGTGGCAATTTCAGCACGTAATGTGGCTGAGAGAGAGAGACAAGTGGTGGCAGGAGACTAGCGAGCGTATGACTGCTCCAGACCACCGCGGCGAACCTACTGACACAAATCTCAGCTCCCTCCTCCCTCTCTCACTCGCTACATACTCAATTATGTACTGAAAGTACCGAATTACCTGCTTTTTGCACTCGCGTTGCACGGTTATTGCAAGAAAACTATCCATCATACAAGGATCGTTATGGTGTCATTCGAAAGCTCTGTTTATGCCCTTTCAGGAATAGGTACTTGTTTTACGTTCTGGGTCTTATTTAGGCATGAAAATGATCACGTAAACATCCCTATTTTGGCTAAAAACACCCCGCTGTGCGGTACACATAAATAAACCGCATAGGCCGCTCGTAAGGTGTTAAAATGCACACTCTTAACCCATAAAAGGCGACCATCCTCAATAGAGGTTTTTCTGGTACACTGCGACCGTCCTCAATAGAGCCAGAGCATAAAAAAAAAACATAGAAAACACCCCTGTGGCACTCAAAATAAAGCAATTTATGATTAGGTGAGATAATTTCCCTCTTACTTGCTACCACTCCTACATATGTGCCCCCCCCCCACTTCCCCCCCTTTTCCCCCATCCTCAATTATCAGCTATCTTATTCCCCCTTTTATCGGGTAATTTTCGGCGCAAATTTCCCTTACCCAGTCCCTGAGGCAGCTAGAGATCCTTGCAACACAAAGACTTTTAGTGTAAGGCCTCAGTGTCACTTGAGAGCTTGGAGGATATACGTTCCGCCAGCTCTCGCCTCATGATACAACCTTGCGACAATAATGCGTTTTTTTCATCTCCCAAATGGTATTCCCACTTCTATTATTGCTCTTAAATGTTCATATGTTCATAATAAAAGCAAAATAGGCTCATATGGATAAGTAATAATTATATATATGGTACTATGTCGGGTTGGGTGTGAGCGGGAGCTGCCTGCTGTGGGTTAATCGGCTCTCTGCAGACAATTGACGACCTCTGACCGTTTTGGTGAGGTTGGTCCTCATGGTGTTATTGAGTTGGGCCTATAATTAGGCCTTATAATGCAGAATCCCATTTCTTTCTCTCTCTCTCTCTCTCTCTCTATATATATATATATATATATATATATATATATATATATAAATATATTTATATATATATATATATATATATATATATATACTGTGTATATATATATATATGTATATCTATATATATATATCAGTGTATTTGTAATACTATAGACAGTCAGTCCCCCTAATACACGTATCTTCAGTCTGCGTTTACCCTATTCCGTGCCGAGGGGTCAAAAAGGTACTCAAAATCCCTAAAGCACGTATTGTATTGACCCCACAATACATGAATCACAGTTGAAGAGTGGTGTAAAAATGCTGTTTTTTTGTATTCCGAGCCACCCCCATCCCTACTCCGCGCGCACACCCCTCGGCGCCGGGAAGACGGTGACGTCACGAGGGCATTGTGGGAGATGCTTCCTTCTCAGTCCCGATACCCGTAAGTGTCTGTGCGCTGAGACTTGACCCATTTATTGTGTAACATCCGCATTCCTACACCCTTCAACAACTTCAAAATGCTTAGGAAGAATAAACTGGTGAAGGCGCTACTTCGATCGGGAAATCCATGGGTTTATCCGGGGACGGGGACAGAGCAGCCTAGCTGAACTCGCCCTGTCGCGGGGGTCTGCCTCGGAGCCCCCTCTCTTCATCTTTCATTAATCGAGTTTCGGAGTAAAGTTGGTTGGTGGAGAGAACATAATAACTCACCTACTTATAGCATTTAATTTTAATGTAGGGAATTACTTTCGTTTATGTTTCTATTATTGTGTATGCTTGGTTGTCCAATTAGTATTGATTTTGATCAAAAATTACCATCAAATGTGTTTGGAAATGCGGGTTGCCGCCCATATGTATTTTTCTCCATAAGTTATGTTATCCCTAATGCGTGAATTCCCAATACACGTCGTGTAATGCCGCCCATATAGGCGCGGATTGGGGAGACTGACTGTATGATGATAATAATATAAATACTCCGTTAATTTTTGAGCTGGCAGCCAATCTGGCTGAAAATACACAATTCCTTAACATAACTTACCATAAGTGGTCAACAGAATGACTCTGGCTGCCACAAGAGAGCCTACATACCCTCAGAAGGGGTAGGATGTGGGCAGGGAACCAAATGTCACCCAGAGGTGGCGCATCCACACCGAACATCTACAGCCTAGGAAGTTTTTGGAAAAAACCTCACTAGCAGCCAAGTAGCAGGTAGCTGGGATCGAACCTTCGCTACCAGAGCCAAGCGACTATAATACAATGACACAGTGTGCTCTGCCACTGTGGCAGTTAGAGTGAGTGTGTATGTGTGAGTGTGTGTGTGTATATTTACCTAATTGTATTTACTTAATTGTGTTTTACAGGTTTGAGCTATAAACTCGTAGTGTCCCGGCTGCTTTTATGTTATGATGCTTTCTTTTAAATGATTTTCTGACTTCCCTATCACTGCACGGCCCATACTGTAGGTTTCATGTGGTCTTCTTTTGCTTTCTCCAACTTATTTTGTGACATTTGTCAGCATTAAATTCCATTTTACAGTGTTGACTCCATTCATACAACTTGTCTATATCTCTTTGCAGTGCCTCCCAAGAGTCATGACTTTCAATGTTCTTCAACAACTTAGCATCATCCGCAAACATGTTGATATAGCTTGTGATCCTATCAGGCAAATAATTTATATACACTAAAAACATGATTATTGGCAACACAGATCCTTGGGGTATTCCACTTGTTACCTCTTTCCAAGATCAATATTTTCCTCTAATTACTGTGCACATCTGTCGTCCTCTTAAATAATCCTTCATCCAGTTTAAGACAGTTCCCATGATTCCGCAATACATTTCCCATTTTCACATTAACCTATAATGAGGCACCTTATGAAATGCATTCTTCTAGTCTAAAAATATGTAGTCTGCCCATCCTTTTCTTTCCTGGACCATTTCAGTCACTCACTCGTAGAAACGAAGCAAGTTTGACGCGCATGATATGCCTGACCTAAAGCCAAACTGACAATTTGATAGTAGTTCATTCCTTTCTAAATGAGTAATCCGTCATTTCCTTATTTTCTCCAACAATTTGGCCACGATGCCTTTTAATGACACAGGTCAATAATTGCTTGGCTCTTCCTTACTTCCATCTGTACATATTGTGAAAATATTAACAACTTTCCAAATCTAACTTAACTTACTTTGTACTAAAGACATTTATGAACATTTAATAAAGTGGCTAACTCAGTTCTTCTGCATATTATTTTAGTATTCCACCCGATATCTCATCAGGCCCCATAACTTTTTGCTTGTCCAGTTCTAGCATAATGCATCCAACTTCATCTTGTTGGATCTCTATCGGGTTTAAAGGAGTAACTGGTTCCACCACTGAGTCAACATATTCAATCTCCTGCCCATCTTGAACAAGAACACTTCTTGGAATTTCTTATTGCATATTTCACACATATATGTTTCTTGTTTAAATATTTCATATCAACCAGGATTCTCTGGATTGTTTCCTCCACTTTAGTTTTCATATTAATGTACACTCGGATACCATAATCACTAGCCCACTCATAGAAAATTAGTGGACGTCACCTATTTCTAAGTATGGAAGTATATCTCTGTAAATGAATATATAAATAAAATGTTCTATAGATCAACTACAAAACTATATATACTTTTTATTGAAAAGCAAGTTCTATCCAAAAATCAATGCAGATAGTTATAATTGAATAAATAAAAACATAAGGGGTCCACGAATTCATATGAGTGGGCTAGAGACTATGGTATTCGAATGTACGGTATCCATATAGGATATTGGGTTCCTTGCTCTTCATAATTATTGTTTTCTCGAAGTCTTTCTCTTCCTCTCTTCTCACTGTGGTGTACTTATTGATTGCCATCTTATATCTTTGGTAGGCTTTATCGTCTTTGTGGTTTCTGTATCGCTTCCAAAGCTTATCACAGTTTTGTAAAGCTTGCTCACATCTTGTAGTGTGTGTGTGTGTACATGATGAGGTAGGCCCTCACCTCAACGCGTGAATATATAAAGCCCAACAGCACTTACCAAACTACCAGAACCGCTAACATGTTGAAGCAGAATTTAACACTCAAGCCGCGGCGCCCAACATATGTCGGCCGAGAGAATAATGGCCACCCCTGCGGTGCCCGACAATAGTCGGAAGGGATTTTGAGCACATTATCGGCTCTGAGAGAGAGTCCCCGCGTAGGGAGGACGATAGGCGGGCTCTGACCGTTCAGCACGGCCCTAGTGCCGCGACTGAGCTCCCCACTGCAACATTTCACACCCACGACCTCGCGAGACCAGGAAAAAACTGGGGAAATTACCGTATTTTAGGGTTTTTCACCTCTCATTGCGCAATCGCTACAGGATAACCCGTGGTCGTACAAGGATGAATCAGGTGTCATTGGAAAGCTCTATTATCGACCTTTCACGGATACATAACTGTATTACACTCTGGCTCTTGTTTATGCATTATAAAGAGCATGGAATGAAGCTCGTTTAGAGTAAATATGCCCGCCTGCCAGGTAGTAGAAGTTACAAACATCTCCGTCGGTTAAGAGTTAAAGTATGTTACTTGAGGCGGGACAAGGGAAGTAATTTTAGCTATATTTTCATTACTCATGTATTCATGCATACATTCACATATATTTATACGTAATATATAAAATGTTAGTGCATATTCTATTTTTCAACTCTAAAATAACAATTTAAACTACCACTACCATGTGTCATTGTTTGCTTGGTTTAATAGATCAAATGCTGTATTTTATAGTTTTATATATGGTATATATCATAATGTATCGAGTTCTGATTAAAATTGATTTTGTTGTCAGCTACGAGGTGCCATTTTCAAATTATGTGTATAATTTAAATGCTACTCAAAAATATACTGGTAATTTGTTTTTCTCTCTCTCATGTACACCAGGACACACCCACACCCACATACACACACATCCTCTTACCAAAATATATTTGTATTTAATCCTTTCAACCCCTTCCCCTTCCCTTCTACATAACCAATACTCTCCCCCCAACTCGCTGTTCACAGGTCTGGCAGGTGGTATCGATAGCTGTGAGAGACGACCTTGTAATCAGCGTACCCTTCAACACTCTCTACACATAAACATAGTGTTTATAAAACAGGCAACACCGCAAAGGGATGCCGGAGGTCGTCCGATTATATATGCATTATCTATTATGTAGAAACTTCTAGCATTGTTCATGCATAAACAGATGGCATATAATCGGTATATATATATATATATATATATATATACAGTACAGTATATATATATATATATATATATATATATATATATATATATATATATATACATAAAAGAACGTGGTGTGAGTCACTTAATGTTTTGTTTGTGTGTTGTAATGTTCTACATAATATATTGTGTTCACCTATTTCTAAACCGAAACATTGCAAACATGTAATACACATATTGTAAAAATACATGGTTTCTCCTTTCCAATATGTAGTACTTTGAACATCCCAAGTTTCTGTTGGCAATGCACCATTGGATAATAAATTATATATTTAAGTCACTAACTACGCTTTACATAACATTAACAAATTTAAACAATTACAAGGCCGTGTTGGTTGTTATGGTTTAGAGGCAGTTTAGATGGACTAAGTTTGCATCTTATCGTTATCTCAATTTAGGTAATGAGAAGAGAATTATACTGTCACTAAAATCAGTTCACAATAACTAGACATACAACATATAGGTATCGCAATATAGGTAATGCTAAAAGTATCATATTGAATGTGATAAAGGTGAAGATACTGAATGATTATTAGAATGAAAGTTAGCTTATGATAGCACAAATATTTCATTATTTATACTCAGTTTGTCCAGCAGTATATCCGACACTACTATCTTTATATAACTACAACTAAGATGTTTACGATCATAATAATATAAAATCGACAACATATTCATAATTTTGGTAATTCTTATAATGCGATACAAATTTGTGGTTTAATAAGAATGCATGTGTGAGAAATAAATTAGTCATCTTAATTCTCGCGCCAAAATTTGAATTGGATATATATTATGGATATTAGTAAAATTATGTACACAAAGTTACATCCATCATTATATATAACAAAATCAATCAATAATATAAGAACCATGAAACTAATAATCCTTGTTTCATCATACATATGAAATATATTAACATAAAAAATGGGGACTGGTGAACAATGTTATGCAAACTAAATTGCCATAAAATACATACATATACATACATACAAGTTTAAAGACTGATTTATCCACAGAGAATGTGGTTACAGTTTCACATCCTAAATGGCGGCTTTCCAGGCGGCCCTGTCAAGGGCTGCCTCTATTGTGAAGTTCTTCATTCTGAGATCGGACCTGAGTACCTGATCCCACGTCATTCTAGGTCTAGCCCTACGCGCAGCTACCCCACGTTCACAGTCCGGCATTTCTTCACCCAGTTCTGACATCCATTCTCTCCACGTGTCCAAACCAACCAAGTCGGCTCGTGTGTATCACTTCACTGACACTCCTAATGCCCAGACACCTTCTTAATTCTTCGTTCGATGCCCCATCCATGAGGCTAACCCCACATATTCATCTCACCGTTCTCTTTATTTTCGTTCCATTCTATTGATATCCTCCGCTTTAATCATCCACGTCTCCGAGGCATAGGTCATCGCACTCCTAACACACAAGGTATAAACACCTTCCCTTTAAGGTGGGAGCCCTCTCATGGTCAGGAGTGGCAACAGCTCTCTAAACTTCCCCCAGCCACTTCTGACTCTAGCAATAGAGCCAGCTTCAGCGCCACCTCCGGCAGAAACTGTATCGCCCAAATAGAGTTCCACTGTCAAAATCATCACTAGCAGTCGGGTCATTTAACACAAGTTCTCCCTTGCACACTACACATTAAAAGTCTAAGATTCTTGTCAAAGGTACTCTAGCTCTACTACATCTCTTATGTACCCAGTCACTACACGCGCAACATTGAATTAAGTTATTTCCCACCCCTTTCCCACATACTGCGCATGGATAGTCCCCGCTTCTTTCCATAGTTCCCCGCCATACTCCACTAATCATGACCTTTGTTTTAGTTATGGTAACTATTAGACCCTCGTTTGCCAAACCCTCCCTCCATCTTTTGAACTTTGCCTCTGCTTCCTTGACAGTATTTCCAGGACAAAAAAACAGTAATGGGCTCAGCACTGAACCTTTGTGAACTCCAACTTTCACTGGGAACTCTTCGCTCAGGGGGCCTGAGCCTCAGAGGGCCTAACTGCAGCCTATGACCCCTCATACATTCTCATTATCACACGCATTAGCCACTCTTCTACTCCGAGTTTTCTCATGGACCACTGCATTACTTCCCTTGACACCCGGTCAAAGGCCTTCTCCAGATCTGCAAAAAGTAGACATAACTCACAGTTTTTCTCGAAGAACCTCTCTTGCAGTTACCTTAGAATGAAGAAAGCATTAATTGTGCCACGTCCCGGCATAAATCCAAACTGCCTGTCGATGATGGCAACACTTTTCCTGAGCAAGCACTCAAAGACCCTTTTGCTGACTTTCATGACTTGATCAAGCATTTTCAAACCCCTATAATTTTCCCTGCCTAAGGAGTCACCCTTGCCTTTGTATATATTTACTATCACACTTTTCTGCCATGCATTGGGAATTTTGTCCTTTATGATAGCATTAATAAGCTCTGTGACCAATTTTACCCCAATATCTCCAGCTGCTTTTACCATGTCAGCGACAATGCCTTTATCTCATGGTTGATTTCTTAACACTGAATTGCAGAATTTGAAACTAGGAAAACTCTGATTCATGTCAAAAGTTTTGTTTTTTCCTAGTGCAAGATAATTAAACACTAGTCAGAGCACAGTAATCATAGAAGAGACATGACATTGTTTCGCCAAGTTTCGATGAAGAAAGGATAGATGTAAGACAGACAGTGGTATACTGACCTGTGTTGTGTGAAATCTGGGTGTTTGTTCATGACCTCCCAGGCTGAGAGTCCGTCACACAGAGCGTTCTGTTTGGTTGGGGTCTCAGGGTTGTGGCTTTTGGCATCACAGAATTGAGTCACCTGGTGTGGACAAAAGAGAAAGTGTTTCAGAAAGAAGTTGAATAATACATACGTAAACATACCTACTTTCACATTGCATACATTTATATATATCATAAAACTACAAATACCATATAGATCAGAGGGTCTCAACTCGTTTCAGGCCACGGACCACCAGCCCAATAACAAACATATTGTGGGCCATTTCATTTTTGAGTAATGATAAATAAAGCATAGACAACAAACATTTGATTGCATGTGTTGACAGATTTGGGTAAGTACTAATCATACTGGCCCAAAATAATTCCATTGTAGACCGCTAGTACACATCTTAAGCCGCCAAATCATTTTTCATACCCAAGAATTCCTCCTGAAGATCCTCTGTAGCACTATGAGCATCTGTTGCGAATGGGTTGCTATTGAAAGATAACCCATCCATTGTCATGTCCACCTCCGGAAAGTATTGCTGAAATTCATCCTGCAGCTTTCGCAAATGCTCGAGAATTTGCATCTGAATGGCTTCCTTTTCTCTGAGCATGGCATTCACACATGGAAATTTAACCATATTGTTACCTTCGACTAGTTCGATCCAGAGTACTGATTTCTCAAGCAAAGCCTTGATGATGCCTTGGTGAGATAACAGATTTGCACCTTTCCCTTGCAGCTGAAGATTCAGTTTGTTCAATATTCAATGGAGAAATAAAACCAATTCTCCTCTCAGTTAAAACATTATGTTGACTATGTTCCCTGGTGACAACCACCGTACAGAAGTGTAGGACAGCATCACCTCAAAGTCGGAACCCATGTCCTGGCATAATTTTCTGAACAGTCTGGTGTTCACTACTGCCAATTTGATGTAATTAACCACCTTCACCAATCCTTTGAAAATGGTGTTTAGGTGATCAGGTAGTGTTTTTGATGCCAATGCCTCTCTACAACTACAACCTGAAGATTACCAATATATTTCTTTGATAGGAATAATACAATAAAATTAATTATCAATTATATTTTGATAACGATTTTCGTACTGCATTATCAATAAATTTAATAATATATGCACAATCTCCATTAGTATTACCAAATATAGTGAACGTCCTGTGGACCACCCAAAAAGTCACCATGGACCACCAGTTGAGAACCACTGATATAGATAATGATATCACCTTTATGGGCCAAGCATCTATATATGCAATACACGAGAGTACCATCAAAGTGGCTGCAAGGAACATGACCAAACTCTCACACTCACATTTCCTGATACTGGATCTTTTAATGGTGAAACCTGTATGGCCATCTTGATGACTGAATTCATAACACATCCAGGGTATATCTAGTTTGAGCCAGTACGAGCTTTCTTACAAAGTTGCACAGACTCTCTTCAACTAACTTGATATCCAGGGTACCCAGGGTATACCAAGGGTACTCCTCACAAACATGGTATCTGAGGTGACTGTGAGCATCTTGTGTTAGGACAACCTTGCAGAAAACTGTATATGGTGCTGTGTCAGGTTCTGGGTAATGGTCTCAAGTAGACTTCCTTGGTCCGACCAGCCTATTATTAAATCACAATGAACACATTTCCGGACAGTCATTGCTTTCCCCATTCTTATCCTACCACAAAGAAGCCTTGCGATGAACAATACCAGGCGGAATGGGGGTAGATTGCAGGCACCAATCGAACAGGGCTATACCCAGGAGAGGCTGTAAGCGTTTGATAAGGAATCGCTGGAACTCCTGTTTCATTTACTTGGCCTCTCTTACTGATTCCCGTTGTGCCTCACTTACACTGAAAGTAGTCCAGCATGCTCTCACAATCACCTCCTCCTCCTATCTACTTCACTACACTTATCATGCATATCACACTTCCTTCAAATTGTATTAACATGATGAACACAGGCCCAGCCTCGGAGTCCCCAGGGGTGGGGGGGGGGGGGGGGGGCATAAATGCCCCCACACATGCCCGACCTTCCCCTGACGACCCCCCTAAATGCTCTGGACCACGGCCTGTCACTCTTACTATCAATTAGTGCAATGTTCGCGGCCATTCCTCTAATTTTCACTCTGTCGAACACCATCTCTCCTCCTCAAAACCTGATATTCTTTTTCTCACCGAAACCCAGGTATCTGAGACAACTTCCAGCAGCCCCTTCTCTGTATCCTCCTATTTTCTATATCCTAGTTTCAAAGCCAAAGGCAGATGTTGTGCATACGTGCACAGCAAACTCACTTGCTCTCGTGTTCCAGATTTCGACTCCTCTGAATTTTCAACTTTATGGCTCAAACTATCCTGTCATTCTCATACAAAATATTGCTGTGCTATCTATATTTCCCCTAACTCTACCGACTTTCCCAAATTCTTCGACTATCTAAACTCTAAAGTGGAACACATTCTATCTATCTCTCCCTTCTCTGAAATCTCCATCTTGGGAGATTTCAACGTTCACCACCGCCAATGGCTCTCCTCTCACTCTACTGACCAACCTGGTCAACAAGCCTATGTCTTTTCTATCAAAAATGACCTAGAGCAGCTGGTCCAGTAACCCACCCGTATCCCGGATCGCTTCGGAGATCGGCCCAACATTCTTGACTTATTTCTGACTTCTTATACTTCTTCTTATACTGTCAATCTTTTCTCTCGTTTGGGCTCCTCCGACCATAAACTTATCTCCGTCACCTGTCCTATCTCTTCAGTACGGCCATCCAATCCTCCCAGCCGGCAGCGTCTGTGCACTTTGGCGCTGCCGACTGGGAGGCTCTCCGGCCATACTTCTCTGATTTCCTATGGAATGAAATGCTGAACGCATTACCGAGGTAATCCTTTCGGGCATGGAAACGTACATTCCATTTTCTTTCTCTCAGTCTAATGCAAAAAAATCTTGGTTTACTCACGCTTGTTCTACTGCCATCCACAACAAGGAGGAAGCATTCAAATGGTACCGATGCCTTAAAACTCAAGAATCTCATTCTTCCTATGTTTCTGCCCGGAATCAAGCCAAATCTGTTCTTCGACTTGCCAAGCACTCTTTCATCTATAATAAATGCACTGAACTATCCAACTCTAGCTCTTCCCAAGCTTTCTGGCATCTAGCCAAAAACCTCTCCAACAACTTTTCTTCCTCGTCTTTCCCTCCCCTTTTCCACTCTGATGACACAACCATCACTTCTTCCTCTGACAAAGCTGAACTCTTCTCTCAAACTTTTGCCAGAAACTCTACCTTGGATGATTCCGGTGCTATTCCTCCCTCTCCACCCCCCCTCTCTCCTACTTATGCCTAATATCCTAGTCTCTTCTAAAAATGTACTTTCTACCCTCTCTGGGCTAAATACTAAGAAGGCGTACGGTCCAGACGGTGTTCTTCCTGTTGTACTTAAAAACTGTGATTCCGTGCTGACCCCCTGCCTATGCAAACTCTTTCGTGTCTGTCTCTCCTCTAACGTCTTTCCTTCTTGCTGGAAATTTGCTCTCATTCAACCTGTCCCAAAGATGTGTGACCGCTCTCAACCCTCCAACTATCGTCCAATTGCTTCATCTCTTGTATCTCTAAAGTTTTTGAAACTGTTCTTGCTTCCAAATTTCTTAAACATTTTTCTTCTCATAATCTGCTCTCAGATCGCAAGTATGGCTTCCTTAAGGGTCGCTCTACTGGTGATCTTCTTTCATATCTTACTAACTCTTGGTCATCCAACTTTCGGGACTTCCGTGAGACTTTTTCTGTTGCACTAGACATATCGAAGGCCTTCGATAGAGTCTGGCACAAATCTTTAATGTCCAAACTGCCCTCCTTCGGTTTCAGTCCCTCCATCTGTGCCTTTGTCTCTAATTTCCTTTCCGGCCGTTCCATAGCTGCGGTTGTGGACGGCCATCGCTCATTTCCTCATCCTATCAACTCCGGTGTTCCTCAGGGTTCTGTCCTATCTCCTATTCTCTTTCTAATTTTCATAAATGATCTTCTCAACTGTACATCCAGTCTCATCCATTCATATGCAGACGACTCTACCTTACACCACTCAATTAGTTTTCCAGAATGCCCCAGCCAGCAGTCCCTCAAAAACAAACGTAATGAAGCCATAAAACGCTTATCTTCTGATCTAGCTACTATTTTCAATTGGGGTAGAGAAAACCTTGTTGTATTGAATGCTTCCAAAACTCAATTTATCCATCGTACTACCCGTCAGGAACCTCCAGAGGACTATCCCTTATTCTTTAACAATACAAAAATCAACCCTTCATCTTCTCTCAATGTTCTCGGTGTCTCTTTTTCTTCTGCTCTCACTTGGAAAGACCATATTACCAGTCTCGCTAAGGCAGCCTCCCAGAAGCCGGGTGTGCTCAACCGCCTCATGGGGTTCTTTACCCCTGCACAGCATCTTGCTCTGTACAGGGGCACAGTGTGTCCTTGTATTGAGTATTGTTCACATGTGTTGGGAGGATCCTCTCACACCGCACTCCTAGACAAAGTAGAAAGGAAAGCCTTTCGTATCATTAACTCCCGTCCACTGACCAACTCTCTGCAATCTCTCTCTCTTCGCCGCAATGTTGCATCTCTCTCGCTATTCTATCGCTACTACAATAATCAATGTTCCTCTGAGCTTTCCCAGTGTATACCACCTCCTCTACGTAGGGTATGTAGTACCTGCCTTGCAACACAATCCCACCCCTACTCTGTGCAACTGTCCAACCTTAGAGTGAAACGCTATTCTCAGACTTTCTTCTATTCAACTGCATAGCTCTGGAAATCTCTCCCAGAATCAGTCTTTAGCTCGAATGTCCCTTGATTTCGGCCCTATCACTCCTTGAAATCTGGAGGAGGCGCTCGCTGCAGGTAGTTATGCCTTTTGCCTCCCTCATTCACATAGAAAACAAAAATGTGTTACTTGCTTTCCTCTCTGCCTTTACAACAGCATATTACACAAGCATATTATGGTTCTAAATACTGTCGATATTAAATAATGGATATATTCACAAGTTGTCATGCGTTCAGGGAAAACATAGTACAATCTGATATCTAAAGAATTTTTGTTGGCCGCATAACACATTAACACTCAAAGAACAGGTGGTGGAGTATATTTGACTGTGCCGCCCAGCGGGGGGTTTTACCGTAAACGAGCTTGTTTCCGTGCTCGTTTTCATGCATAAACAAGAGCCAGAGCGTAACACAGGTATGTATCCCTGAAAGGGCATTCATTCAGCTTTCCAATGACACCAGAACCATCCTTCTACGATCACTGGTTGTCTTGCAACAATCGTGCAACCGAAGGGCAAAATTGGTAAAATACGGTAATTTTCTTACATTATTACGTTTGAAACGAGTTAGAGAGGGTGGAGTACAAAAGAGTACATCTCAGTAGCTCCAAGGCCACCGTGGCGAGCGGTCATGAGGTAACCTACGCACCTCCCACCGCTCCGCTTTCTCTCAGAGCACATTACGTGCTCAAAATTGAACTCGACAATAGCCGTGACCCGCCACATAGGCCACATTTATTTCACTCGACAATAGCCGGGCGCCGCCAAAGAAGGGTTAAGAAGCTTAGTCATGTTGAAAGTGAATATACTTTAGTTTCAGCTTTTTAGAAGGAAAATAGAATTCAAGGGGGAAGCTTTTTCCCGTTTGAAAGTACTAAGTAGGATTGGGTATATTGTACTTTTGTATGGGATATATCTTCCCCCATAAATGTTGTTTTATATTTACAAAGCTGAAACAGTAGTATATTACTGTCAACATGGCTAATATAGGTATTATGGATATTTATGACTATAAATTGCAATAATGATGGTGCTTACAACTCCGATATGATACAACGCAGATCATTTAGAAAAGGTATACACTAAAACAAACAAGAATGGTGCATTTAGATGTAATTTATGATAAATATGCACGATACATTTTCAATTATCTGATTATTGCATACATATAATTTGTATAAACCATCATTGTATAGCAAAACTTTGAATAGTTTAGAAATCTCCAGTAATTAAGCATTCATAGCAGCACATATTATGTATATATGATATGTGTTTCAAAAAGATTTGTGCAAAGCGAAACTGTAGTCGATATTTAACATTTATATAGACTCATATACAATCTGAGTAACTGCCTGCGTACATTCATTCTTTTGTAGCATATTCATTTGTCCACAATAAATTGAAATATGCGTTTATTTATGTTAAGTAACCGTGTGGTCACATTGATATGTGGGCCAAGTGCAAATACTTATCGTACCATTCAAGAGATAGAATAATGATAATTTTTTACCTATATTAATCTTCATGTTGTTATTGATATGATATTGCGATGATGAAACCTGCCAATGAATAGCGTATATACTGTACTTTGTAGCTTTTTGTAGGAGTTTAAGTAAAAAATAGCCCTCCTATGGAAGGTACCGATTATTTAAATTTCATGATTTTGCCCAAATATTTTTGTTGAAATTCCATGAAGTCCAAAACTCATAAGTGGTCCATTATAAGACACATACTGACCTGAGGGCTCTGTGGGAGTGCCAAGAGGGACAAGGTGGCATTCTTGTGTGCCTCCGGGGGCCAGGTACAGTGATGGGCATGGTCGGGGTGGCAGGGAGGAGGTCCAGCGCTTGTGTCGGTACATAAAGTAGCGGCCCAGCGTGGTCCCAAGCGATACCACGGTAGGTACAACTGGTCACCTGGGTACCCTGCCTCGGAAAACAGCCCCCACCGGTATTTGGCCCACTCACCAACTAAAACACGGGCAGCGCGGGTAGCCAGGTGAGCTGAGGTGTTTGCAGCAGAGAGGAACCCTGCACCTAGTTGGATAAAGTCTCCCTGTCTGCCGCACCCTTCGCTTTGTTGAGTCCAAGGTGCCTCACCGAAGACTGAGTGCCGGCGCGCCACTCGTAGGTGTGGGGCCTGGGTTGGGGGCGTTGTGGTAGTGTCGGAGCTGGGAACATGACAGACCTTAGGAGACCAGGCTGCGGGCAGCACGATTGTGGCCCACCGGAGGGAGATCAGTCCACCTGTAGCTTCGTACAGGGCTCCAGACCACACCTGTAGCACCGTCTGTAGGAGAACAAATTACTAGTTAAGCAAGAAAATGCAATACCAACATGAAGAAGAAAACGTATGTTAGCCCATTTAGAGTTTATGAAAGAAGTAAAGAATAGACTAATAGCCTGCCTATCTTACATATCTGTGTAGAAGGAAATAGCAAACAAGCAGTTCAATACATTTGTGTAACATCATTAGTTGGAGAGAAAGAAATAGTTAAGTATCGTAAGTAATCGAAAGTACAACAGCGTAATTTGGTAGACCTTCAATTATAATCAAGTAGAAGATATTAGCAGCTTAAGCCATAACAAAACATCCGTATATTTGCCAATACTTGACAAACTATTACAAATACTAGTGTACAAGAAAACAGTATGTCAGCCCATAAAATGTACACAAAATCAATAACATAAAAACATTGCCATACCAGGGAAGCTAATGAAATCGATAAATGGTAAAGGTGGAACGGGGGCAAAATCTTTCAAATACTCTATCTCTTTCTCTTTCTCCCCTCCCCCCCTCTTTTCTATCCCTCTCTCACTCTCTCAGCTCGACTGCGTCACACTAACAAGAATGTGCTCGCCGTGTATTGATGGTGGCGTACGAGCGTGATATATTCCAATAATGCTCAGACATTCACAGGGCTTGGAAGGTGAATGTTAGGTGGGGATGGTATAGGTGTGCGTGTGTGTGTATTCGTTAGAGAGAGTACAAAGGTAGTTAAACAACAACAGGTCTAGCGACCCCACGAGGTTGCTTGCCCTCTAAATCACTGCTGTTCAAAGTGTCCAACAGTGGTTCAGAGTGGGTAAGGGACAATTGGAAAGCTAAGCACTGCCTTAAGACCAATGTCCTTGGGAGGGTTAGGAAATGTTAGCGGGGAACACTTTGGGTTGATAACATAACACGATGCATATAGGCATGTTAAAATCTTCTACTTTCTTCCCTGTGTTCAAGCCTAGCTTCTATGCCATTTGTGTACATACTACATTCTCTGATCTCTCCATCTATATACAGTATATATCAAACAACCAAGGTGACATGACACAGTTCTCCCATGTTGATTTCAAAACTCTCGCTTAAGGTATTTCGCACTTTCACATTGCCAATATATTAATTTATTTACTTGTACTGCCATTAGCAGCTTCCATCCCACACCATATACTGTCAGCACATCCTGCAGACACTGCCAATCTACTTTGTCGAAGGCCTTTTCCAAATTCATGAATGCTGCATAGAGTTATCTATTTTTTATTAAATTCATCACTATCAACTATATCATGGAGATTAGCTGGGTAATGCAGCCAATACCCTTTCCGAAACGTTGTCTCTATTGGTTGGCAGAGAGGTATCCTGACCTTGATTCAAACTCACTCACTCCAGGCATGTTTGGGAGAGTTGGGCACCGTAACCACTCGGCCATGAGCGGATATATGGGAAGCAACCTTAGTCCTTATTTGAAGAACCAGGTTATTGTCTCGTGGAGGACTATGCCTTTGAACACGTAGTGAGATTTATTTATCCTGGTCAGGATATGTCTCTCCCAACCTGTCCGTCATTATCATTAGATAGTTGTCTCTATGATTCACCAATTATTTCATCCATTACCCTCTGCAGTCTGCCTGTTACTACTAAGCCATATAGCTTTCCAGTTATGCTAAGTAGGTTAATTCCCCTCTAACTCTTACATTTATCCTTTATATCCTTCACAATGTACAGAGGCACATTCACTGCTTTCACCCAGTCCTCTGGTATACTTTTAGTTTACCATGCTAGTATACGTAACCTATGAATTGTGTCTACAGCTTTATCTCACCCATTATTTTACATGGCATAATTTCTACTTCAACATCTTTTTCCCATTGAAGTCTATTATTTGTTCTGCTCTGCTTCTTTATGTTTCATCTACCCTGTGTATTCTACCTATCTCTACCTAGATCTTTGCCTTCCCCTACTCTTTACAGCTTAAATAACTATATGTATGTATCCATACATCCACCACACCGTCACCCTCCACCACCTTCTCAGTTATGTCTCCCATTCTACCACCTGTAACATTCTGGGTCTTCCTCCCTCTGGCTTTCATGCACAACTTTATAGTATGACTTTTTGTCTTTCAGCAAGTGTTCACTACTCTTCCCACATTCTTCATCTGCCTCCCTTTTAACGTCTTACATCGTCCTCTTCACTCTTTATTTCAAGTTCATATATTTTTGTATCCATGCATCTCTAGTTTATCTAGGGATATGTATTGAAGCATATGTTTTTACACCTCTCGTGTTCTTCACTATATTTTCCATCTCATTACTAAACAATGCATTATTTGTATGTTACCTACTTTGCAACTGATTTCTTGGCACATACTTTCTCAGTTACTTACTCATGGAATTTCATGCACCTTTCCATACTTTGTGTACAGTACTTCTTAAATTTATTATCATACAGGCCCTTTACAGTTTCGTTCAGCATATCCCCGAATTTTTTGCATTACACATTCAGTAAATCTTTTCACATTAATTATCCGTCAGCTTTCTCTATTTCCTCTCATATTTCCACTCCTTCCTTTCCTTACGTTCGTTAGCACTGCAATGTGGCCAGATCCTGTCAGCATGCCTCGCACAGCTTTAAAATCTAGAATATCATCATTTATATTCCTACCATCCACAATGCCCCTCCTCTAATCACTAAGATATAACAGTAAATGTAGGTTTCTGAATTACAACACACTGATAATATGTACCTATATATAATTAATGTGCCTTATTCATATTACCATAATGCTGTTTTTAACCTATTTGCATGGACGTTGGTGGAGAGACTTATACCAAGAGTGAGAGGGGTGGAAATTAGTTACTTGAGAAGTGCGTGCAGAGTTACATGGAGGGATAGACAGACGAATGAGGAAGTAACAAGGTGGTGTGGTGTGGAGGTAGATGTGCTGGAAAGTGTGAAAAGGAACACCTTGAGATGGTTCGGCCATAAGGAACGTATGGGAAACGAGAGAATGACTAAGAGGGTGTACGAGAGCGAGGTGGCAGGACACAGAGGGAGAAGTAAACCGAAAGAGGTGGAAGGATGGAGTGAAGAAGTATATGGATAAGGGCAGTGCTGGTTGGGAGGAGGGGTGTCGACTGACTGGGGACAGAGGTGCATTGGGGCGCTTCGTTCGTGGCCACCCCTTCGGGGATCACGGTGTCAGGCAATAGATAGATTGATAGATAAATAAGTGATATGGCATTGATGCACTCTTAAATTTGTGGAAATCAATAATCATGAAATGTGTAGCAGTTTTGTTAGAGGTAATGGAGCTGAACTAAGAAGGGTATAAGTCTCAACAAATCTTTGAATTACCACAGTTACTACATTATGGAGGCTGAAGTTGTAACCAAAAGAACAGCTAAAAGGCACATCATAGTAATAAATAGTTACCTAGTAAACAAAAGAAGGTCATGGAAAACAATACCTATACATTTGTCTAGGTTGAACGAACAGGTAAGCGAAGGAACTACTTGAACACTGTCCTTGCTCGTAAGAGGGTGCCCATTACAAATTATGTGAAAGGTTGGCCATCTGGTCTAGAGTTGTTAACACCTTCATTACCAGGTCGTCATCTTAAAGTTATTATTTCTAATACAAAATGGATTTATTCAGCTTAAGCATAACCTTGAAGAATTTGAAGAAGTCATATTTCACTTTTACTACCTCCGACCCTCCTCAACCAAAATCAAATTGTGTGATGATAATCAGTATAAAATAAAGCAAGACGACAATGAACTGAAAGGATTAAGCCGATAACCTTTCAATGAGTATTAATGACGAATACCAATGATATCAATTGTATTTAATTAATAAGCACTTCATGCTAACGACTAAACGATATTAACTCTTTGATTGGGAGAGCTATTGCCAAGGTTAATTAAAAACCTCGTTCCTACTAGAATATTAACAAATCACTTTAATCCCACTAACTAGGACTTCTTTCCTAAGTTAAATACATTCGCTTACATTGTATAGATCAGACACGTGTTACGAACCAATTTTCTATATCACTCTTTGTTTTGTGATATTCCATCTACATAATTAATATGGCGTGTTAATTTCAATGCAAGTAGCGATTTAAAGCGAAGATCGTTCTCATTTATACTATGGAGATGCATATAGTGAAAGAACACGGAGATAACCATCGAGGCAATGTGCTGCCCAACTAAACGCCCCATTTACCTTTTTATGTAAAGTGGGCCACATAATGTTTGTAACTACCCCCTGATTTTATTTGTGGAAGCAAAATTAGTATTAATATATAATATATGACGTATAGTTTATTATGCAGTAGTTAGAATATATGATCAACAAATTATTCTTGCAAGTCCATCACACTATGTTTCCTTCTATGCATAACATTGTGTTGTGGGTACAGAATAATGAGCCAACTTTACACATTGTTTAATAGTATTAATATACTGTCATTCAGGCCAAGTTGAAGGACTGGAGGTAATGTTGGTAGTGAGAGGGGTTACCATTGAGTCGCCTCTCAGAATATCCTTCCATTATCTCGAGTGGTTCCTTACCCTTCACATCCGGCTTGTGAACCAAACTGTCTGTATATGCTAGCCCGGGAGCGTCATGCTGTACTACTCGAACTCTGTGCACTGGTAGACTCATCACATCAATCCAAATCAATTATCTATTTGAATCTGTATCTGATGGCCCTAATCATCCACTCACTAATATACACTGCTGCGCTGTAAACCACTCATGTCCTTCATACACCACACTACCGCCTCAGTAGTGTAGTGGAGAACTCAGGGAGACCTGAGTTCAATCCCATGCTCAGGCATAAGATGTTTCGCCTACACTGGTAACTGGTACAATTTCCCTTGATCAAGGAATCGGGTAATATTGTCTGGCACTATATTTTGATCGAACGCTATTGCATCTCGGGGCAAGGGCTACAGAGAAAATGTGCTAAATAAGTAACCTGAACGTTATTAAAAATGTAACAACCACTTGGGTGAATGATGGTTCAAAGTAGCAGGCAAGAGTAGGCTTGTACCCTTAGTCATTCTCACTATAAATTTGAAATAATTCCGGACTGCCTAGTACGGACTGAAAGGTCTGCATTTTTTTTGTTTTTTTTTGTTCTATATTCCAACTTACTTCCTCTCGGGCATAGGCTGAGAGCCTTAACATTCACCGCTTTACAATGAACAGTGAAGCCTGTGAGGACTTGTTCCAGTCTAGGGAGTGAGACATGTGAAGCACGTAGAGTACAACGAGCACCTGCCATCTTGCCTTCACATGAGGCACGGTGCTCACTCATGGCCCGAAACGACCCCATCTCTGAAGCCACCTCGTTTCCGTGCTTCACTGTCTCACTCCCTACACTCGGACTCTCACACTTACACACACACAACGCCACCTGTTGAGCATATAACTCACCAGGCATTGAACCCCTATAGCATATTTTGAATATGGGAATATTCATACAGTGCTATTTAATCAGGGAACAATGAGGGTATTTTATTGACGTTTCGGTGGGCTTTGTGGTAATGCACTGATACTAGGTACAGCACAAATTCCATCCCAATAATATCTTCCCATTGATACATCGGGATTTGAACCCGGGACCTTTGGATTACCAGGCCAGTGGCAAGACCACTCCACCACACCTCCCCTAAGTTATGCAGTTATGTACTAAATTCCTCCAATAGTACTTAAGAATTGCTCCTTGGTGCTCGCTCCTGTATTGGCAACATTTTTCCGTCTATGTACTCATACCTCATGCTTCCCAGTACCCTGGAAAGAAGCAAACATCCATCCAGTTCCTAATAAAGGTGCCTCTTCAGATCCATCAAACTACAGACCAATAGCTATAACTTCCACTCTTGGTAAAGTCTTTGAAATTATATTAAATAATCACATAATTAAGCATCTTGAGAATAATAATTAATCAGTGATAGGTAATATGGTTTTAGACGATGTCGATCAACTGCAGACATTCTTTGCCTTCTTACGCATCAAATCAACCAAGCTACAGACCAACATGGTGAAACACATACAATAGCACTGGATATATCAAAGGCATTTGATAGAGTCTGGCATCAATCCTTATTGTCGAAGATGTCACACTACGGCCTTGCATCATTAGTTCAACTAATTTCTTCTTATCTTCATAACAGAAAAATATGTGTAATGGTAGATGGCCTTTATTCTCAATTTCACTCAATAAATGCTGGTGTTCCCCAGGGATCAGTTTTGGCCCCAACTCTGTTCCTCATTCATATCAATGATCTCATATCTACCACTCATAATGCAATACATTCCTACGCAGATGACTCAACACTCCACAGTTCCTTCACATTTACCAATTCTTTCACCCAACCCGATCTTATAAATTCAAAAATAAACACTGCAATTTCTCTGAACCAGGACCTTTCTAGAATTGAAGAATGAGGACAAAAGAATCTAGTTTCCTTTAATGCACAGAAAACCAAGTACATTCAATTTTCTAACCGACAGAATCTCACTGACTCCCATATATTTTGTAATGATGTAAATATTCCCACTTCCCCTAGTATTGACATTCTCGGTGTAACATTAACTACTAACTTGAGCTGGACACATTATGTTAGAAGCATTGCTAAGAATGCCTCTAAAAAACTGGGACTCCTGTACAGAGTTCGAGAATTCTTCACTGACGAGCAGTTGGCCGTAATATATAAAAGTCATGTGCGTTCTCAGATGGATTACTGTTCACCTCTGTGGAGTGGAAGTGGAGTGGTTGCATTGAGGCAGTTGAAGAAAATTCAAAATAAAGCTATTAGATTAATCAATAACCCTGCAATCACACAGGACCTTCCTACATTATCCATACAAAGAAACGTTGCATCCCTTGCATTATTCTACAGATATTTTCACAGCAATTGTTCCGAGGAACTTGCTTCAATTGTGCCGCCTCTCCACATCTTTCTCCGTAGAACTAGGGCAGGTGAGAGCGCCCATGAATTTACACTTTCTCCTCCACAATGCAGAACTTCTGCTTATCAAAATTCATTTATCCCTAGAACTACTACTCTTTGGAATTCACTTCCCTCGAATTGCTTTCCACAAACTTACAATCTACAAATGTTTAAATCCAGTTGTTACAAACATTTTATGAATGGAGGATGCCTTTAGGCACATGGACCTTTTTGTTTTATCTGTGTTTTATCTTCCTCCGTTCATTGTCTCTTACAAAAAAAAAAAAAAAAATATCTCTCTCTCTCTCAGTAAGGACCTGAGGGTGTTGGTGGTCTCTGGCAGCAGGTGTATTCCATTACATCACATTATCCTGTATCTGGTTCTGTGTATTGATCTGACTGTCTGGTCGCGGAGGACAACCTCACAAACATACACACAAATGGTGAGGCAGACATGCGCCAACAGGGGCCTAGGCCAACACATACAAACACAAAGACGGATGAATAGCTGGGTGGATATATGGATGAACTAACTGATTTATGAATGAAACAATACATAATAAGAGTGTTGTTATACTGTATATACATATATACATTATAATCTACACTACCCTATGAACTGTCTAAGTGGAGCTATAGTTGATTGCCGCGATTTTGTTTTTGTTTTTTGGTTTTTGACATGTAGCCTAGTGAGGCCCATTGAGTTTGTTGTTGTTTGTCTTCCTTTGTATTACTTTGTAATGACCCCTCATGTGTGTACTTCATAATTGGTACAACCTCGGAATATTATGAGATATCCTCGTCCTAAAAAAAAATCCAAACTGTTATTCATAAATAATACCTGGTTGGTTTGTAAGAAGTTGGACAAGTTTGGTGGCTGGTTCAAACTGATTTGTCTGACTCATTTGCCCAACAATTATAGTGTGAGTAAACCTAAGCTGTCCAACACTGGTCAACAAAAACAACGGACTAAAGTGTCATGACCATGATGACGCTATAACAAGCTTTCTGAATCAGGTAGCAGTTTTATTGACATAATTAGTCAAATATTAAATTATATGCAGATAATAGGAGAAATAGATACATGGGAAATATACGCTCATGTATGTGCAAAACACAAGTTCATGTATGCATAGTTACATTGTAAGTATGTAAGAAATGATATTTCATTAAATTGTATATAATGATTCATGATTAATGTACTCTATATAAAGTCACATTCATGATCAAATTTCAATAACCATATACTGTCATAATTTGTATCGTATGGGATTCACGAATTCCACTGGGAGACTGTATATAGAAAACAATGGCCAACAGAAGCCATATATTTAAGTCTAGGCTAATTTTGTTCAAAGTTTTTGTTAAGAACCTTCTTTGTGATTTATTATTATGCAGATGCTGGCAACATGGATAATAGCTTGTCTACTGAAGGATGAACTCATATTGAATATATGTTGCTATTACTCATTGGTCAAGACAGGGCTATTAATGTATATACACCCAACAAGATTTCCATCTAGCCCAGAGCTACTTTAATATATGTGGTTTTGATTATACATTCATGTAAACCCAATTATGAAAGATCTGAAGGGTAGTGTTTCTGACTCCACCAATTACACACCGGTAATGATATAATGTCTATTAACATTATTGGAACTCTACATACTGTATATGACATTTTAAATAAGAAACTTAATTATAATAGTAGACAATTTGGTTTTCGTAAGGGTATGTCAACTGTAGATAGTATATACCATAGACTACAGTAGATCTGGACTGGACACGAAAATGGAACTTTGCAGTAAGGATTAGTTACAATGGGACTTCAGAGGCTATCAACCCTATTGGATTATTAAGCCAGCACACTGTAAGTCGAGAATAACGTCAGGACTGGAGCCTCTCTGCGGGTAACTCCAGTCCCTTGTGCAGTAAGGAACCCAAAATCGGAGAATGAACCCCCAAGTTTGAACATCGAAACCGCGAAAATATGGTATTTTCGCGGTTTCGAGGTTCGAACTTGTGGGTTCGTTCTCCGATTGTGGGTCCCTTACTGCAAAGTTCCATTTTCGTGTCCAGTCCAGATCTATTGTAGTCTATGTAACTATACACATATATTGTAGTCTATGTAACTATACACATATATTGTAGTCTATGTAACTATACACATATATTGTAGTCTATGTAACTATACACATATATTGTAGTCTATGTAACTATACACATATATTGTAGTCTATGTAACTATACACATATATTGTAGTCTATGTAACTATACACATATATTGTAGTCTATGTAACTATACACATATATTGTAGTCTATGTAACTATACACATATATTCTTTAATAAACAGTGTTGAATTACATTATAAAAGGAGGAAAAGCATATGCTTCTTTTATGAATTTATCAAAGGCCTTTGTTAATGTTAATCATATTATATTAGGACTAATATTACTGGACAGAGATATTCTTCCTGATGCTGTACTATTATTGATGCACTATCTTGGAAACCAGGAGGCAAGAATGCAATGGAGTGGAAGCAAACGTGAATATTTCTTTATAGGCAAGGAGGAATGATCTCACCTCTATTTAAAAAATATATATTGATAATGTTATTAATACTATAGTTTCAATGAACATAGGATGTTGGATGGGATTGTCTAGAATACACATTTTAGCTTATGCTGATGATGTGCTGCTTTTAGCTGAATCTGAAAAAGAAAAAATAATATGGGTGTACTGTGTGATAAATTTGAAAAGGAGGTTACTGATCTACAATTATGCATACAACAAAAACATATATAAGTAATGTTTAAGATAGACGTCCCTAATGAAGGGGATAATTTAAGAATAATTAATCAATATCAAACAGTAAATAAATATATGTACCTGGGACATATGATTAACTGTAATATGAAAGATAATTTTGACATTTAAATGAGACTTAACACATTTAATGGCAAATTTATGTATGTATATATAAAGTTTAACCAAGTCAATAATAATACTCTCTTACATGGGCCTCGTTTTGTCTTCAAAAGTGTGTGTGGGGGGGGGGGAGGGGGGGGGGGGGGACAATCAGCATCATATAATATTGTGATCACTGTCCGGTGGAGCATTTTTGTAATATGAAGGTAAATGTATGCACAATGCAAGCCCATTTTATTGTAAAGGTCCTAGAGGGAAGACTATTTTTCAATCCATGTTTACTAAAAGTTTAGCAGAAAGCCATTGCATGGACAAATACTATTGTATCAAATTGGGTAATAAAACAAATTAACACATCGCATGATTGCACATTCAGAATATCCCAAATACATGGCATCTAGCATCAACTCCTCTGATGAACTCTTTTGCTATCTCCTCACATGACAGTTACCTGAGGATGTCTCTGTGAACGTGACAGATAACAACATGGTTGAGACGTTGTTGAGTCATGGTAGACCTTAGCCAGGTCTTATGCCAATGTAGAGCACTGAAGGAACGTTCAGCCTCACATGAGCTTGCCGGAGATATTAGTAGCAGCTTCACAAGACGCTCAACTGCAGGGAACATACGTGATCCTCCAATTTTGAGCCTTTGTAGTGTCTTCTGTAAAGCTGAAGTTCCAGACTCAGAGAAGATTCAACAAGCTCAGAATACTTCCGAATAGTATCTGTGTTCACATCACTTGTGAACAACATGTTGCTCACCATTTGATATTCTTGTAGGTCAGAAGAAATAAAGTACTCTTGCAAACCGGCTGATGCACAATCAATTGCTGTGAAGACTGAAGAATTGCACTCTGTAGTGATCGTCTGCTATCTCATGATGGTGTTCTTGCCCATCGCCATGGTCGTACCTTCTGGGAACCTTACTTTTTCGTGGTAGCTGCATAGTTTCCAGCTGGAGATCGTCGCACATTCCTTCCGCCTGTCTGAAGATATTCAAGAACTTGTCTTCTTCTCGCAAATTTGCCAGTTCCTCTTGTACAAGTCTTACACTCTGCAACATTCCATCCAAATAGATCTTGGAACTTTGGAGCCATCTGTTCAAGTAGCTTCAGTAGTGGCAACGCTGTGAGAAGACCAAAAACACACTTGCCCGATGAGAGGCATGTGTATAGCCCATTAGCCCTGGATCCTGTGTTGGTCCGAACTCTGCTGAGGCTTTCTGTAGGGCATCCAGTACATCAGAATAGTTGTCCAGCAGTGCGGTACCAGCAGACAGCCTTGTCAGCCAGCGTGTCGGGCATATAGGCTTCAGAGACCCAGGTGCATATTCAAATGAAATAGATTTTATTTTATTTTTTACCTGCAATAAATGCCAACACGTCATGATAAACGTTCTGAAGCGTTCGAGAATGCAAAGAATAAACAAATAATATGATGATGAATGATGCTCGTCAAAATTGTCATTATGGCATTTGTTGGTTGCTCTTTGGGATAGCTGGTCGGATATTGTCAATAATAATGATGGATATTTTAACCTAGAAAAGTGGGGGGAACAAACGATACTCTGTCCCCCCTACTCCAAAAAGTGGGGGGGACATGTCCCCCTGTCCCCCACCCAAAGGAGGCCCCTGCTCTACTATTCGTAGTTAGTACATACTGCTTACCTGAATATGGGTTACAGTTGTGGGATATTAGGAATGTCAGTAAGTGTCAAATGTTTAAAGCTTTCAATATTGCCTTCTCTAATGCACTAAAGAAAATTGTTAATGTTCCAAGATATGCAAGTAGCCATAGTGTAGCATAATTAACTAATCAGTTCTTACTTAACCACTATGTGGCTCTTTTACAAAGTAGGTACTTTAAAAGCCATATGCAGAAAAATAATGCAATATTTAAGATGTCTCGCATGTGCCTTATAGATGGATACCAATTATATAATGCTATAGACTAAGTTAATAATAAGTATGAAATCATATTTTATCACTTCGAGATGTATGTTATAAAAGCAAGAATTTCTTGGCATCAAAACCATGAAATCAGAACTGGAGTGCAAATATTGAAATGCTTGTAGAAATTATGGTCAATATTATAGACTGTTGTTATTGATTGATTGATTGACATAACCCATAGCTGGGGGTGGTTGACTCGAGACAGAGCCCAAACGATACAAAACAATATATATATATATATATATATATACATATATATATATATACCGGTATATATACAGTATATATATATATTGTATATACATATATATTATATTTAAATTCACACACATCTAGGTTGCCCAGGAGAAGACCTGGACACCCAGGCCCATTTGGGGGCCCCAGCAAAAGATTCCCAGGATCCAGACCTGGAGAAGTTCCGGTCTCAGCAGGCGAACATGCAGCAGAGCTCTTCCACCACAAGCCCGCACACCACGCATCCAGGCATGACCCTTCGTATATACCGGCTCCCCGGGCCAGCCGCATGACCCCCTCTCCCAAAGCATTCTCCATTCATTCCTATTTATTACTACTTCTCTTGTTAGATCTATAGTCATTGTTCTATCTTCCAACGCCTGGACTACGCAATCTCAATGGAGGTATTCCTACACCTCTACTTCCCCTTGTATCTGTTCACATATTCTCTTCGTAAGCCTTTCATCTTCCATTCGCTCAACATTTCCATACCAGCGCACTACCCTTCTGCCCAATTTCTCTCTCTCTCTCTCTCTTTATATATATATATATATATATATATATATATATATATATATATATATATATATATATATATATATATATATACAATGCATATATGTATATACAGTATATATATATATATATATATATATATAAAACTCCCGCCCACTCACCAACTCTCTGCAATCTCTCTCTCTCCGCCGCAATATTGCATTTCTCGCTACTATAATAATCAGTGTTCCTCAGAGCTTTCCCAGTGTATACCACCTCCTTTACGTAGGGCACGTGGTACCCATCTTGCAACTCAATCCCACCCATACTCTGTGCAACTCTCCAACCCAAGAGTGAAACGTTTCTCTCAAACTTTCTTCTACTCAACAGCTGAGTTCTGGAACTCTCTCCCAGAATCAGTCTTTCTCTCTTCCTATGACTTAAATTGCTTCAAACTCCGTGTGTCCCGGCATTTTGGCTCGAACGTCCCTTGATTTTGGCCCTGTCACTCTTTCAACTATGGGGGAGGCACTCACTATAGGCAGGTCTGCCTTTTGCCTCCCTGAATCACATACTCAAAAACAAAATATATATATATACAGTATATATATATATATATATATATATATATATATATATATATATATATATATATATATACGTATGTAAATATATTAACCGTCCATAAAACGCAAAACAATGTACTGCAGCATAGCCCAATAACCCATAACCAATATAATTATCAATAACCGCACCAATCTTTAAAATGTATCACATGGATATAATGTATAGAGTGTTTTAATAGGTTGGTGGAGGGGGAGGTGTTAATTAAATGACATACTCTCACTGCACAATAACTCAGATCTATTGGCTATAAATGTTACAGAGTGAATCCAGGGTATTGGTGGTATGGTTGTGGCAGTGTACCATTATGTTATAACCATGGAGGGGAGGTGGGTTGGGTAGTAAAGGAATTAATTGAGATGAGATGCACTGTTAAAGACAAATGGGCAAGCACCAGTGCAAACACATAATTTTCCACGACAAAGCGAATATAATATAAAAATAAAACTCTGGATTGATCATTAGTAGAAAATACGTAGGCTTCGGAATTGTACCACGATCAACCATGGTTTTACCAACTCGGAACTGCTACACTGGGATGCACGGTATAACACAAAGCTTTAGTAAAATATACTGTAGGCCTACATAACAAATACTATTTTACCATAATCCAGCATGTATTATTCCACACTTCATATCTTCAGAGTCATTCACAATGTTAGCTCGTCCGTACTATGATGCCACTTGGAGATAGTTTGGCTATTATTGGACAAATCATATAGTTTAGTTATAACCTCAAAATATCCATAATGGTGAACAGTATATCATATAAACCCTCTGAATCCCTTTATATACTTAATACATTTATGCAACGATCCCCAGTAAATGTATAGCGGCATCGTCGAATTGAAAGAGTAAAACATGCGATTCTAGTATACTTAAATTACTCAGTATAAAACATCTTCCACTAAACAGTGTCAACTATTTTATTCAAGTGGAGTTTTGGCAGAGTGATAAAGACACTGCCTTAATGTCCATAGTCCCTGGGATTGATTTCCAGTATCATTTCCTTAGTTTGCCTTGTACTTGGTTCCTGTATCTTGTTATCTGACATGCAATATGAAGACACTTGATGTAGGCAGTCCTAAACATATTCACAACAAATATTGTCAAACTTCAACATGAGTCTATGGCCTTATGGCGTGCACATGTATAAATGAGACAGTCAGGCTCTGTGTGTGACATTGTGCACCATCTATAGGAAGCTACAGTATTGAAGAAAAACAAATGATGCTTGTCTTCCAGATATCATTATCTACAATACATCATATACACACACTAGTTAACTCATACTTAGAATTAAAGTATATTAACAAAACATAAGCAATATAAAACAATAATACGATGGTGCCATATCATTTTAAAACAGCTTATGCTACCGACATGTGTAGCCTCCTCGATAAACTATCGTGCACTACTGTCCTTAATGCTGTTCGAAAATTTAGAAAACGTAAATAATAACCAATACCGTAGAACATCACTAGAAGTCTTCGAAATAATCCACAAGCAAACACTTAACACTATTCACGTACACACACACACACACACAAACACATAATCGGTATTATACAAAGCTCATATTAGCGAACTTCAAAGCCTCGTGTAAAGACCCTATAATCAGGCCTAATCCCTCGTAATCCATAATCCAGACTCAAGAAAGATGGGCTGGTCGGTTCATTATATGTTTTGTGAAAAAATCATAGGTTTTGTGGGCGGTGAAGGAGGCGCGTCAGAGTTCTCTGTTCGTACGCTATCACCAAATTTCGGTATCTACATCTGATCCTGAATTGCCACTGAATTGGTTAATAATATTGTCTTGTATATACAGGTATACATCCTCAAAAGCTAGTTCTTGACTTTTGCATAACTATATAATATAGTAAAACATACACGATAGACTAATGAGCTTTACTTTCATTAATCTCTCTCTCTCTCTAGATTATATATATATATATATATATATATATATATATATATATATATATATATATATATATTTACAGGGTGTATTACAAAAACTGTTACAAACTATGACGAACACATTGTAAAATGGATAATGAACATATATTGTATCACATTTTCCCAGAAATGTAGTACTAATGAGATACGTGTTTATTTATAAATGTAGCAAAACAGGGTTAGAGTAAATCACTAAATATTTAATACATGATAAGCATATTTACTATGGACTTAACTAAAGGTAAAATATAGGTTTACCTATTCACACATTAGTAAATAAGAAATCAAAGTATCATAGATTATGGTGATGATATAATGTGGTTAGCAGAAAAATACTAATTATTAGCAACAGATTAGCGTAAACAAATATGCAACATTTGTAACTCTGTTCACGGGGTATAATGCTTATGCCCAAGTTTGGGTTGGGTATCCGATTGCAGCAGAAGGCAATTCAATCTTTTATGAAGCATAGTTCTTTATTCATGGATTAATTTGGGGCTGATCGATCCTATAGTGAATGAAATTTACGGACATGTTTTATGTCTCGGTATGAAGATTCAAAGATGAAAAATATTGGGTATGATTGATTTTTCAAAACTGTATTACATCAGTTAGTGGGAATGAAAATTCTTTCAATTAAAATGATTTTATTACACTGTATTAACCATGCACAGTAGTGGTAATTAATTCTGATGGATTTTGAAGTCTCGAACTGATTAAACGAATATCTGAAATGCAAATACCCAGTAAAAATTAGTAAGGAGATTCAATTCAACCCAAGACCGCTTCGAATAAAATTGTATTTAAATTTATGTTCACAACTGTACAACCAATTAAATAACATTAGGCAATAACTTTGTAATGCCCACATAGTTTGGTTTTATTTATTATTCAACATAGTTATTATTTACTAACATAGGCCTATGACAGTAATATCTGCAGACCACTTGAGGATCGTAAATTGCTTCATCCAAAAGGCATTCGGTCTTTCCTATGTTGAAAGGAAAATACAAAAAAGGAGGGTATTAACAGAAAATAATTTGAGTTGTAAACGGTTTATAAAGGGAAAATTACTTGTATTTCTTCACCCCAAAAATTAATTATGTTTACGGTATAATTCAACATTCCTGGGTATAAAGTAGGAGATTGGGGGGGGGGGGAATATGAAGGGTGAGACTAATGCCAAGGTTCGGATTATAGCACATGCTTGTACGACACTGAATATTTGACTTTATGTCCATTAAATAATTAATGATTAATTATTTTGTGTTCTAGTATAGATTAAAGTTATTTTTTTTTTTAATCGGTACTTAGTATTTTATGTCTGTAAGCGTTTTTTTTAATTACACACTATATATATATATATGTATATATATATATATATATATATATATATATATACTGAATACAGGTATATGTATGTGTGATTGTGTATGACATGTAGCATGCTGAGATGTGTAACATTGTTCGTGTTACATTTGTTGACAAATATTTTAACAACAATTCTGCAAAGATAGTCAAAATATGTGTTCATTAGAAGTAAAATGTATTTCAATATGAACAATATAGTTTGCTAAGAAAAAGACGGGTTATATTTTTGTTTGGTGAAGGCTATACAGTACCGTATAATTATGAATGTCTACTTCTGGTGAAATATACGACTGTTACAATTTCATTAAGTCTAAAAATATATAAAACAAATGCTGGTGATTTGGGAATAAAATAAACATACAGTGACCCTTTGCAAAAGCGTGAAAGTAATGAAAAGATAATAAACTTTTTGATTATGGATTAATATTTAATTGTCTTGAAATCAATTTGAACTCACCTTTAACCAGAATACCAACCTCCAGCTAAGTATACCAGCCTCACACGGTAATATATATATATATATATATTCCAGAAGGAAATATACTTTAACCCGAGCAGCGTTGACAAAGTTATCCCCTCCCGACCAGGCAAACTAAGCATAACCTAAATTATTGTTATAATACTTTCCTTTCACCCACATACACACACACAAACATCCACATGTACACCCACTAACAGTGATAATTGTTGTAGATCTATTTGTATTAATAAATAAAGCTCTTTTATCTACTTTGTCTCACCATATTCCCCAAATCAATATTTATACTAATATTTAACCTGGGTTTGATGGCTCTTGCAGGATGACACATGAAGTTAAACAAATAAATTTTAATTTATTTAGGACCGATGGTGCTTACCAAAATTGTGTTGACAGGTGATGTGAGGCCAAGCGAATACGAAGAACGGCTGAAATATACTATAACAATAGTCTTTCTAACTAATCTACAACACAATGATTAAATAAACCTTTCCTATGGTAGATGATTTAAAATCTTAAATTTTCTGATCAGGATCATCGCAATTCCACCACTACAGCGAAGGTGGAGTTGCTCCTAACTGTATTTCTGTCTAACTGTCAAAGCCGTCCAGTGCCGGACTTTCTCTTCCTGTGCTACCCATAATTTGTGCATAGTGATCTACAGTATGTAAGTAAACAGTATTCGTGATGGCTTAGAACAATGGGGAATAAGGAATTTGTTCCACTGTACTTTAAAAAACATAGGAGAGTATTATCACTTGAACTCAGCTGTGTTTAACAATTCCTATGTCGATATCCCAGATTCTCTGATGAGGATAAATTAAGCTCTAATATATATATTTAATTTGTTTTACTAGTGATTTACTACTGATATTTAAAATGTATTGGTTGAATATGCTTGTGCTTCCATGTGCACAACAGACTGGTGCTGTCGCTGGGGTATGCCAATGAACTCCAGTAAAACAAATGTTACTCATTGTTAGCAAGTTACGTTCTCCCAATCAACTGCACCCTCAACTATATTTGCATAATGGATATGGATGACTAAATACTTAAACAAACTTTGGCAAACGTCTAATACAAATTTCACTTAATGCAGGAAACCTATATACATATATAATAATATTAAGCAGAGTAAGTGCTACATGTTTTCTATACTATATTTGCTTTTTCTTGAGTACGTCTCCCCAGTCTATGTTTCAGTCAATGATCAAAATTGTTATCGCCCTGACAAAGACGCTCGGTCTAACGTCTTTTCTCCCAGGAATGTCAATTATCAACTCTGCGTAAGCAGAGTGGTATCGCCCCCCATATAGTGGTACATGCTAACCGAAATGTCTGTCTGTCTGTCTTTCTGTCCGTCCGAGAACTCCTAGACCTTTTGACGGATTTTCACCAAAATTCACACGGACCTTCGGTGCGTGAATGCAACGGTAATTTTTTTTTATTTATTTTTTTAAATTTGTGCAATAGTTATGATCTTAGGTAAACAAAAACAAATTACCCCCCCCCCCTCAACCAGCTCCCCCCCCCTTTGTACCTACTTCCTGTGTGTGTGTGTGTGTGTGTGTGCCCCTACGGGGCAGGACAGAGAAGGGAAAAGAGGAAAAGTTAGAAGAGAGGAAGAAGGTAGTGAGAGAGAGAGAGAGTGAGAGTGAGTGTAAGTGAGTAGAGAGTAGAACAGGGGGAAGGGTGATGAACAAGTTTTGGAACAATTGTGAAGGAAAGGTAGGTAGTTTTCAATTATAAATTATGGACAGTGGGATCCAGAGGGGTCCAAAGATGCTAAGATCAGGAGTACGAAAAGAGAGGGGAGAAAGGAGAAGAGAGGAAGGTAGTGAAGGAGGTGAGAGGGATTGGGAGGAGGAGGGGAAGGGAGAGAGAAAAGAGAAAAAGGGGGAAAGAGTTGGAGGGAGAGGGAGAGCGAGAAGGAGGAAGGAGTGTTGAAACAATTGTTGGAAGGAAGGTAGGTGGGTAGAAAAGAGAGTTCCCAATGGTAAGTTATGGTTCATGGACAGGGGGATTTAGTGGGGTCAGTTGAGAGAGAGAGTGAGTGAGTGAGTGAGTGAGTGAGTGAGTGAGTGAGTGAGAGAGAGAGAGAGAGAGATCACACAGATGTGATGATAATGGTGAGACGTCTGTCTGTCTTTCTTAAAACTCCTAGACCGTTCGACGGATTTTCACACAAACTTCTAATTGTAGTGATAATGGTGATACTAGTAGTGATGATGGTTGTAGTTGTAGTGATGATGACAGCAGTGATGATGATGATGGTAGTGATGATGACAATTGTAGATATGATGGTGACAGTACTAGTAGTAGTGATGATGGTCATAATAGTAGTGATGATGGTGACAAGCAATGATGATAGTTGTAGTGATAATGATGACAGTAGTGATGATGGTTGTAGTTGTAGTGATGATGGTTGTAGTTGTAGTGATGATGACAGTAGTGATGATGATGACAGTTGTAGATATGATGGTGACAGTACTAGTAGTAGTGATGATGGTGACAAGCAATTATAGTTGTAGTGATAATGATGACAGTAGTGATGATGGTGACAGTATTAGTGATGATGGTGCGTAGTAGTGATGATGGTGAAAGTTGTAGTGATGATGACAGTAGTACTGATGATGAGAGTAGTAGTGATGATGGTAAGAGTAGTAGTGATGACTAATAGTAGTAGTGTTGACGATAGTAATGGTGATAGTGACTAGTAGTGATGATGGTGACCCATCGCAGAGTTGGGTATGCCGTTTTGATTTTGGGCGAAACGGCACGTCTACTTTAGTATAATATATAATATCATCGGAACATCTGCATGGCCTACGTCCACAACCAAAGCCTTCAGTCAATTATTATGTTTTTCACAGTTGGTCCCTGAGCCTTAGTTATGTTTATGTAATACTCAGAACTCTGGAGGAAGCATCACTCCAATAGTTTCTTGATGTAGTACATCTCAGTACCAAAGATACTTTACTGCAGACTGTGTTCTACTCAAGATGATTGCTAATTTAATATTACTTTTTTCTTGATTAACAATTTCCTATTATAATATGTCACGTCAGTAATATTATACTCTTAATAAATAACCCTCTCTTTTCATTTGTTTCCTCATGTGGGTGCTCTGTTTGGTGGAAGCTTGCACATCGAACATATGGCCATTAATCGGCTTGTCCCATTAGATAGGATGATCATCCCTTTTATCAACTCTGCGTAGGCAGAGTGGTATCGCCCCCCGTATAGTGGTACATGCTAACCGAAATGTCTGTCTGTCCGTCCGAGAACAACTCCTAGACCGTTTGACGGAAAGTTTCACCAAACTTTACACGAACCTTCGGTGCGTGAATTCGACGGTAATTAAAGTAATATTTTTTGTATTTGTGTAATAATTATGATCTTAGGTCCTAAACATGGTTTTGCCCCTCACCCCCCCCCCCCCCAAGCCACCAGACCCCCCCCCCCCCTGTACCTATTCCCAATCAATCAGGGGGCGAAAAAAAACCGCCCGTATTTGTTAGGTTTAGTTTAGTTGACATTAGAAGTGATGGAAGTAATAGTGGGGATATTGTTGATGGTGATAATAGCAGTGATGATGGTTGTAGATTTAGTGATAATGCTGACAGTAGTGATGATGATAACAGTAGTAGATAATTATGATGGTGACAGTACTAGTAGTAGTGATGATGGTCATAATAGTATTGGTGATGGTGACAGTAGTAATGATGATTGTAAGATGATGGTGACAGTATTAGTGATGTTGGCAAGTATTAGTGATGATTGGGAAAGTTGTAGTGATGATGAGAGTAGTAGTGATGATGGTGAGAGTAGTAGTAGTAGTAATAGTAGTAGTGATGATGATAGTAATGATTGACTAGTAGTGCTGATGGTGACCTATCGCAGAGTTGGGTATACCGTTTTGATTTGGGGCGAAACGGCACGTCTACTTTATAAATAATAATAATAATAATAATAATAATAATAATAATAATACAATATACAGTATTATTACTACTACTAGTCTACTACTTACAATGATAATGCAGATGTATAGCTAAACTATAATCTTTAAAAGTATGTATGTAATAGTTATCTCCGTTTGGTGTACAGTAGCCCAACTAAGTTTTGCAAACAAAATATTAAAGGCATATGGATATTCTAGCATCTCTGCCTTGTTACCACTCCTGTACCAAGCCTGTGTGTGCTATTGTACATATATAAGGCATCAGCACATAGTCTTGGGACGGGAATGGTAACTAGAAATGGATGCCATATTATCAATATACCTTAATATTTTGTTTCAGAATTTAGTTGGGCTACAGTACATACACGCTCATCAAACTAAACAGCCTCCATACACACGCACACACACACATACAAACCTGTATACATACAGCTCTCCCACGTTGCCTAGTCAAGCCCAACTTAACTATTTCACCAGCCTTCGATATTTCATATTTACATCGGAACTACTTATGAACTAACATGATTGTTTCCTCAGCGTTTTCCTTTTCATTAACATGGCATAATTTTACTCCTACTGTATATCCTGACTAAATTTAGATAATTTTGGTAAGATACCAAATACTTTTGGGAATTAAAGAGGAATATACTAGCTTCAGTCATTTTTATGGCTAGCACAGGGATTTCTAAGCTGAAAAATGTTGTCTACTGATAGCCAAAACATGGCAAAATATGACGTCATAGTGCCAAGAATGATTTATGTACCCAACTTCTGCCTCCGCTAATTCCATCCGCTGTTAACATGGAGTGTTGAGGGTTCATTTGTCAGCGTCACAAGATTAATTGCATTAAGCATTTTCATTAACACAGTTGGGAAAGAGGTGGTTATGTACTAGCTGGTTTGTGTCTGTCTTGTACAGTGCCTGTGTGTGAAATAAAAATAATAAACTAGGTTAATGAGACACACAAATGAGAGAGAGAGAGAGAGAGAGCAATAACCTGTTTTGGTGACTAAATGGCATTATGATAGGGCGGACTGGGAGGGTCTTCAAGGTTTCTTTATTGATATTCCCTGGACCTCTTTCTTTTCTAATGATGCACACTCCACCTTGAGCCACATACAAGATTTTGTAAAAATTGGAATGGAAACTTTTATTCCTCATCAAAAGTACAGTAAAAGATCTAATTCACCTAAATGGTTTGACCATAATTGTGCTAGAGTAACTGAACAAAAAGCAATAGCCTACAATGCATACACAAGATCAAAAACACATGAAGCCTTTAATTACTTTAGAAACATCAGAAATCATGCCAAAACTGTATTAAACCTAACTCAATCACACTTTCTTCACAAGCAGGCAAATAAACTTCTAAATAATCCAAATGATAACAAAATATTTTGGTCTACTCTTAACTCATTTAAATCCAACTTCACTACTGCTTCATCCATTCCACCATTAAAATCTCTGACTGGCAATCTTGTAAGTGACCCACGAGGTAAAGCTAACCTTCTTGCGGATATTTTCTCCACCAACTCAACCTTAGATGAAATAAATCAAGATGTCCCTGTACTTAGTTTTGATTCGCCTGAGATTCCCGCACTTAAGATCCACACCAGATATGTCAAAACTATTTTGCAGAATCTCTCAGGAGATAAGGCTCCTGGTCCAGATGAAATTCCTCCAATAGTACTTAAGAATTGCTCCTTGGTGCTCGCTCCTGTATTGGCAAAATTTTTCCGTCTGTGTACTCATACCTCATGTTTCCCAGTACCCTGGAAAGAAGCAAACATCCATCCAGTTCCTAAAAAAGGTGCCTCTTCAGATCCATCAAACTACAGACCAATAGCTATAACTTCCACTCTTGGTAAAGTCTTTGAAATTATATTAAATAATCACATAATTAAGCATCTTGAGAATAATAAATTAATCAGTGATAGGCAATATGGTTTTAGACGATGTCGATCAAACTGCAGACATGCTTTGCCTTCTTACGCATCAAATCAACCAAGCTCCAGACCAACGTGGTGAAACACATACAATAGCACTGGATATATCAAAGGCATTTGATAGAGTCTGCATCAATCCTTATTGTCGAAGATGCACACTACGGCCTTGCATCATTAGTTCCACTAATTTCTTCTTATCTTCATAACAGAAAAATACGTGTAATGGTAGATGGCCTTTATGTCCAATTTCTCACAATAGATGCTGGTGCCCCCCAGGGATCAGCTTTGGCCCCAATTCTGTTTTTCCTCATTCTTATCAATGATCTCATATCTACCACTCATAATCCAATACATTCCTACACAGATGACTCAACACTCCACAGTTCCTTCACATTTACCAATTCTTTCACCCAACCCGATCTTACAAATTCAAAAATAACACTGCAATTTCTCTGAACCAGGACCTTTCTAGAATTAATGGATGGGGACAAAAGAATCTAGTTTCCTTTAATGCACAGAAAACCAAGTACATTCAATTTTCTACCCGACAGAATCTCACTGACTCCCTTATATTTTTTAATGATGTAATATTCCCACTTCCCCTAGTATGACATTCTCGGTGTAACATTAACTACTAACTTGAGCTGGACACATTATGTTAGAGGCATTGCTAAGAATGCCTAAAAAAAAACTGGGACTCCTGTACAGAGTTCGAGAATTCTTCACTGACGAGCAGTTGGCCGTAATATATAAAAGTCATGTGCGTTCTCAGATGGATTACTGTTCACCTCTGTGGGGTGGAAGTGGAGTGGTTGCATTGAGGCAGTTGGACAAAATTCAAAATAAAGCTATTAGATTAATCAATAACCCTGCAATCACACAGGACCTTCCTACATTATCCATACGAAGAAACGTTGCATCCCTTGCATTATTCTACAGATATTTTCACAGCAATTGTTCCGAGGAACTTGCTTCAATTGTGCCGCCTCTCCACATCTTTCCCCGTAGAACTAGGGCAGCTGAGAGCGCCCATGAATTTACACTTTCTCCTTCACAATGCAGAACTTCTGCATATCAGAATTCATTTATCCCCAGAGCTACTACTCTTTGGAATTCACTTCCCTCGAATTGCTTTCCACAAACTTACAATCTACAAATGTTTAAATCCAGTTGTTACAAAAATTTTATGAATGGAGGATGCCTTTAGGCACATGGACCTTTTTGTTTTATCTGTGTTTTTCCTTCCTCCGTTCATTGTCTCTTAAAAAAAAAAAAAAAAAAAAAAAAACATCGTTTGTGATTCAAAGCGATATATGTATTATGTCTCGGTAAGTTTGGATGGGAATGATTCTCAGTATTTGTTTACCTCTTCAACACACTCGGCTACAGTGACTCAAAACATGCCCTTTAATCCAGTGTGTATACCCTTTTAAAATAAGAACGCCAAAACTCGTGACAATTAACTTCTATAACTCAAACACGAATAGAGTAATCAATCAAACTTTTCCACCACTTGGGAAGGGTCCGCCAGGGAATAGGTGTAGACAATTATATACATCCCATTAGCTGTAGCCTTTATGTAGTTATTTAGGTTAGGGTTCACGATAATCTGGCCTACATACTTGGAACCGGGCATAGCACACACCAGTATGGTTAAGACATACGCACAGTATTATACAAATGTAAACAGAGATTAGTGACACATGTTACAGTGCTGTGGCGGAGTTGGACGATCTCATTTTCTATTGGGGGTCTAGTGTGAAGTAAATGCGAAACAAAGATGTACTTCCTTCCATAGCTGAATATGTTGATCGATATAATATACATTGAAATAAACAAAACGTGTTGTTATAATTATTGAGTGTAAATATCCATGCCTCCCAGAATATCACCCATCCCATCTCTTAACATATTTTGTTTCTAGTTTATTTCTACTACTTGTTACTACTCATTTGATTGCTTGAAATTCTCTTGCATATTATTAGGCATCTAAACCACTCCAATAATTTTACTTCCTCGTCTTTCCCTTCTCTTTTTCCACTTTGACGACACTACTGACACTTCTTCCTCTGACAAAGCTGATCTCTTCGCTCAAACTTTCATTAAAACATCCACCTTGGATGATTTGGGGACTATTCTTCCCTCTCCACCCCCCTCTCACTTACTTATGCCTAATATCATATCTTCCAAGGATGGACGTTCTGCCCTCTCTGGCTTAATACTAAGAAGGCCTACGGACCGAAAGGTGTTCCTCCAGTTGTACTCAAAACCTGTTCTTCCGTGTTGACTCCCTGCCTCGGCAAACTCTTTTGTCTCTCTCTTTCCTTCTTGCTGGAAGTTTGCTCTTATTTAAACTGTCCGAAAGAAGGGTGACCGTTCTCAACCCTTCAACTATCATCCAATTGCTCTCATTTCTTGCATCATTACATTTATTGAAATTATTCTTAACTAAAAATTTCTTAAGCATTTATCTTCCTATAATCTACCTTCAGATCGCCAGTATGGTTTCCTTAAAGGCCGGTCTATTGGTGATCTTTTAGCTTATCTAACTAACTCTTGGTAATATTCCTTTCGGGACTTCGGTGAGACTTTATCTATTGTGCTAGACATATTGAAAGCCTTCGATAGAGTATGGTATAAATCTCAAATTTCCAAACTACACTCCTTCAGTTTCTGTCCCACTATCTGTGCCTTTGCCTTTAATTTAATTTTAGACCATTCAACATGTGAAGTTGTGGACGGCCATAGCTCCCTTCCTCAACCTATCAAATCCGGTGTTCCTCAGGGTTCTGTCCTGTCTCCAATTTTCTTTCTAATATTTATATATAATCTCCTCAACTGTACCTCTAACCCTATCAACTCATATGCTGATGACTCTACCTTACACTATTCAACTAATTTTGCATGCCAACCCAGCATGCAATTATTCCAAAAATCACATAAAAGGGTCATAGACCACTTATCTTCCGATATATCAAATATTTTTGATTGGGGTAGAGAAAATCTTGTTACTTTCAACGCCTCCAAGAACAAATGTTTCCCTATATCTCTCCATCGCAATCTTCCACAAGACTATCATTTACTCTTCAACAATACACAAATCAACCCTTCATCTTCTCTCAATATTCTAGGTGTATCTTTTTCATCGAACCTTTCTTGGAAAGATTATATTACCACTCTTGCTAAAGCAGCTTCCCAAAAGTTAAGTGTGCTCAATCATCTCTGTGGGTTCTTCACCCACGCATAGCTTCTTGCTCTGTATCAGGACACACTGTAGAGAGGCTCCACCCATACCACACTTCTCGAAAGAGTAAAGTCCAAAGCATTTTGTTTCATCAACTCACTTTCTCTTACTAGTTCCCTACAATCTCTTTCTACATGCCGCAGTATTGCATCTATCTCACTCTTCCATCACTATTACAACAATCAGTGTTCTTCAGAGCTCTCTCAGTGTATAACTCCTCCCTTGCCGTGTGTGCGAGGCACCCGCCTTTCAAAACAGTCCCACACCTATTCTGTCCAGTTTTCCAACCCACGAAATTGCAAATTTTGTCAATCTTTCTTCTGCTCAACAAGTGAACTCTGGAACTCTCTCCCTCATTCAATCTTTCCATCATCCTATTACTTAGACTGTTTTAAAATTTGTGTGTTTATGCATTTTGACCCCAACGTTCCTTAAATTTGGCTATCTGTCACTCGTTTGGCTTTGGGGGAGACACTCCTTACAACCAGCCTGCCTATTGTAGCCTTCATGCACATAGACAAAACAAATCAGCGACATGAGTATAAATATCTCAAAATAAAGAAATTTAATTGGTTTTATAATAGTTTTATTATTAGTGAAATATATACAAGGGTACTTTGGTGCTGATTATTTCTTATGACTCATTCTTCCCCCTGCTAGAGTTAAATTTAGTCACATTTGTGCAATTGGTCTACAATGTTATCTCCGTCTCTATCTTCTCCAGCATTTTTTTTTTGTTTTTTTTTTTTAATATTCACTGACATTCCCTTCTTATAACATGACCATGATATTCTCCTAGCCTTTTCCTTTGCTCCCACCACTCAGCCTGACCTAGCTATCTTGACCAGACTGCGTGACAAAGAAACATGTGAGGTGTTGGCCATCGATTGGTACGAACATATTACGTTTGAAATTTGCGAGCATGTACAGTACATTTTGTTTTTTGTGCCCGAACATTAATTATATAAAGCATTACGCTTTATCAACCAAAGACAGGAGCTAGATTTGATCATAAATGTTATTTATATATTTATTTGTGTATTTGCCCCAATAATGCACTCACACTTAGCACAACGTATACTTGAAGTTTTTATCCAGAAACAAATTTATCACCTCCTCGGTAGTAAACTTATCCTTCTTTAAGGAGGCATACAATTGTTTGAAATACTCAATACGCATCTCTGACTGAGAAAGTAACATTATACGACAGGAAACATACTGTCAATGGCCTAAAGCAACGCAGCAATGAACACTACCATTTGAGGAATACAAAATGTGCACTTACATTGAAGTGCATATGTACAAATGTATGTACAAACATACATTTAAAGACCGAGTGTTCCACAAGAGGTGCTGTTTATATTATGTGTGTTATTTGTCTAATGAAATGGAGATTATAGTGTACATGACGGATCATTCTCGAAACATTTTGTGGTAAATAAGAAAACAAAATAAATGTTAAGAACCCATGACGTAACCCATTCACTTGTTTTTTTTCCATATTTTTATTTTACAGCACTTCAATATTAATTAAATCTTCCTTCTCAGGGCATGATCTAGTTATTTGACCTCCATTAGCTACACACGCTCCTAATTTTCTCCACCCTCCGTCCACTCCAATACCAATATTTGACAAAAGCTCTTGTGTGGTATAATGTAGTGAGTGATTGTTTGACCATCGATTGTGTTCCTAGATGAGGTACTGTATAGTACAGTATATCGAAGACCTGTACCACCATCACCTCCCTCACCAACGCCAACTTTTCACCATTGGATATAACCTTATGCGAACATGTACATTTGTGCATTGTAATTATAATTACATTTGAGTATATACAGTACAGTATATATATATGCAGTATATAATATATATGTACCGTATATATATATATATATATATATATATATATATATATATATATATATATGTATATACCGTATATATATATATATATATATATATATATATATATATATATAGAGAGAGAGAGAGAGAGAGAGAGAGAGAGAGAGAGAGAGAGAGAGAGAGAGAGAGAGAGAGAGAGAGTGAAAGAGACTCAAATCAAGATATGTTAATTTCAAAATGTCTGGACACATAGAGCTTGTAGCATTTCAAGTAATAGGATTAGGGAAAGATAGATTGAGGGAGAGAGTTCCAAAGCTTACTTATTGAGTACAAGTAATACTGGAAAAATCGTACTACAGTTCTAGTAAAAATAATATAACATATTAAGAAACATAAATATTATATTTCGAGCCGGCAACAAATGAGGCTGAAAATACAATTTATCCTGAAGGGTGTCTATCTCACACTGACCAAATTTTGAGTACGCCCCTTATTATGTATATAATGTATATGTTTGTTCTTCTCGGTAGTGATGAATGATCTCATGTCAAGGGCTTGGGAGATACAACCTTTCACTTTTACTTCTTCTTGTGTTGTTTTGTGTTATATTTGTTCTCTTGCCGTGTTTTGTATTTTGCCATATTTTTGTTTTTCGTTGATATCGAGTTGTTTTAATTAATTATTATGTGTTCTTATTTTTCTTCCCACACGTGTAATTTTCTTTGTCTTACATTTATTTCTGTTCTTAGTTCAGAGACAAATAAATGGTAATACGAAGTAGTTCACGGGTTAAAGCTCAAAATCTCATGAATAATAATAATAATAATAATAATAATAATAAACGGTTTATTAAAGAATGTCAGCCTCATGAGCTGAAAATACACATTTTACAATTTAGTGGATGAACATGAGATGTACAGATATGAAGATGGTAAGATCAGTTTACAAAAAAATCAAATACAAAAAATAAAATAAAAAATGAAGCAGGTGCAGAATACAAATTATCATAAAAGACCATGAGAGTACAAAGGAGTACAAAGGAGTACAAAGGAAATCAAGCAACAACAGATCTAGTGACCCTTCTAGGTTGCTTGTCCTCCAAAACACTGAGGATCAAGTGTCCAAACAGTGGTTTAGAGTGGGTAAGGGAACATTGGAAAGGGAACTACTGCCCTGCCACTAACGTGGTAGGACTAGGAAGTTAGTAGGGGACATATGGGTTAGTAACTGAGGGGAGGATAAAGTTATTCATTTACAAACGCAGTTAGTCGCGGGTTTGATGCGAGATATTTGTCTAGGCGGAATTTAATGAATCAACGGTGCTGCAGTCTTAACGTCTCGGGGAAGCCCATTCCACAAGTTGACAACTCGATTGAAGAAGAAATTCTTAGATTCGTGCGAGTTAAAAGAATTTACCAATAAATTTGCAACCGTTTCCCCACGTGTAATTAGATTGGTCGATAGTGAAGTACTTAACTACAGTTCATATTGTCGATGCCTTTGATGATTTTGAACACTTGAATTAATCGCCTCTTAATCTGCGTTGGGTTAAAGGAAGTAGATTTTAATTCTCTAAGGCGCTCCTCGTATGGTTTGTTCTTTAGGCTAGGTATCATTTTGGTAACTCTACGTTTGAACTCGTTCTAGCTTGTTTTATATCTTTTTGGTAATAAGGGCACCAGGATTTGAACGCAGTATTCCAGAAGAGGGCGGACTAAGGAATTGTAAAGGGTTAGGATAACTTCTTTGGATTTATGCTCAAATGACCTGCCTATAAAGCCAATTCTTTTGTTTGCCTTCTTAACAACTTCTGAACATTGTTGACTCGGTTTTAGGTTACTCGATATTGTTACTCCCCAGATCAGTTTCTCTGTTTACATTTTTAAGCTGAGTTGCCATTCATCGAATAGTTTGCTTTCTCATTTAGGTATCCGACATGTAGTACTTTACATTTATCCGCATTGAAACTCATTTGCCAAATTTGGGCCCAACATGACAATTTATCTAGATTGTGTTGCATATCGTCAACTTGTTCTTTTGAGAATACGCTATTTGCAATTTTTGTATCGTCAGCAAATTTTGAGATTGTGCAGGTGAGACCCTCATCTATGTCGTTGATGTAAATTAGAAAGAGAATTGGTCCTAGTACCGATCCCTGGGGTACCCCGCTACTTACATTGGTCCATTTAGATGCCTTACCGTTTATGACTACCCCTTTGCTTTCTGTTGCTGAGCCAATTTTCTATCCATTTCAACACACCGTCTTGTATTCCATGCGCTTTAATTTTAGCAGTAAACGTTTGTGGGGAACTTTGTCAAAGGCCTTTTGAAAATCAAGGTATATAATATCTACAGCTTTACTCTCATCGTAGAGGTTGAGGATATCGTGGAAGAAGTCTAAGAGGTTGTTAAACAGGAACGTTTTTTACGAAACCCGTGTTGAGTATCTTTAAGTATGTTATTTTCCTCCAAGTGATTTACGAGTCTGTCTCGTATGACCGTTTCTAGCATTTTACATACAACTGAGGTTTAAGCTAATTGGACGATAGTTACTGGGTAGGGATTTGCTGCCTTTTGAATATCGGTGTTACGTTGGCTAGCTTCCACTGATCAGGCATAGTTCCAGACTGCAAGGATTTATTGAATAGTAATGTCAGTGGTTTGGAGAGCTTCATTCTTAGCTTTCCTTTAGAACTCTAGGCGAGATTGTATCAGGTCCTGGCGTTTTTATTTACCTTGAGTTTATCTAAACATTCAATACTTCTCTCTCTGTAACGGTGATATTTGCTTAGAACATCTGAATTATCAATCTGAATCGGCGATGGTGTAGGGATATCACTGAGGTCTTCTGTTGTAAAAACTGATGCAAAGAAGGTATTTGAGGGCATTACTCATTTGTACTTCGTCTTTGGTGTATTATCCTTTTTCATCGACTAACGGTCCAACAGTTGAAGTAACTACTTTTTTTCTTTCTGATATAACTATAGAATTCTTTCGGGTTTGTTTTACTTTGATTCGCAATATGTAACTCTAAGGTCTTTTTACTTTGCTTAATTAACTTTTTTGGCTTTGCGTCGTAGCTCTACAATTTTCACCCGTTCTTCGTCATTTTGTGAGGATTTTAATCTATCATTAGCACATCTTTTAGCAAGCAGGCAGTTTTGAAATATCTTTATTCCACCATTTGGGCTTATTATTATGGCCTGGATGCCGTATTTTCGATGGTATGCAGTCTTGCACTGCTTTTAGGTAAGTGGTTTCGAATAACTTCCAAGATGTATTTATGTCGTTATTGTTAATTAAAAAGCTCCAGTCAGTTTCTTTAAACATAGCTCTCTAAGTTTATGGAAGTTTGCTTTCCTTGAAATTAGGGACTTTTTCGATGCTACTATTTGGTTCGTTACTAGTAACTTTAAAGTGAAAGTTATCGTACGATGGTCGCTGTTACTGAATTCATCACCACAATTCAAATTCTCTATCAATTCTTCTTTTGTTGCAAGTACAATGTCAAGAACGTTATTACCACGGGTCGGCATTCGAACAAATTGATAAAGCGAACTCTCTTGCAATTTCGTATACAAGTCATGCCGGGGGGGGGAAGTAAGAGTATGGCCCCACTTGGTCACAGGTAAATTAAAGTCGCCAAAAAATTACGTATCTTGTGAGTTACTTACATCTGCAATTTGTTCGTAAATTTCTCGTCAGTTTGCACTGATTGAGCTGGAGGTCTGTAATATTAACGCAAGTATTATTTTTGTACCTTTATTATCTTTATTAGCACAAAAGATGTGTCAACGTTCACAATTTGAGGTTTTGACACGAGGGTCGGGTTAAGACTTTCTTTGATATAAAATAAAACGCCACCTCCATTTTTTATTTATTCGGCTGTTCTCAAACATTACATAACCGGGAAGTGAATACTCTGCTAAAAAGTCTCTATCTTTGTGTATTGAGGCCAAGATTCTGTTTTATGCCAAGCACATCATAATTTCTGTAAACACTAGTTCCTCTAATCTGAAAACTTATTGCGTATTGCTACGAGCGTTGGCATAGAAAACCTTTAAAGTTGACGTTTAAACAGTCGCAGATCGTTCTTTCATCGAATTTTTGGTTCTGGTCGGATCTACATTTACATTCATGGCTGTCCTCGGTCCTCGGTCGTTATCCCTGACGGTTTTGAATTTGGGTCGTGTTGGTGGAGCTTTATCCAAAATCGCGGTTCTTGACGGATTAGTATTTAATTCCTTTGTAGATTGCCGTCCTCGCTGTCCTTCTTTCCTCCTTCCTGGTTGTCCTGTGCTGAGTCGATTCCTTCTCCGAAAATCCTTCACCGCATCGTTGAGAAGACGCCCAAAACGCGCTGCTCCCACCTGGTTCAGATGAACCATCATCCGAAAACAAATAGTCATCGTAGTAGAAATTGTCCCAGGTGTCGACGAATCCCACGTTCTCCTTCCTGCAGAGGTTTGCTAGACAACGATTTGTGCTGGTGGCTATGTTGTAAAATCGGCTCTCTACAAAACCGAGCCGGGGACGATTCCTGAGACGATGATCCTTGATGACTTCTCCTTAAACGACTTGATCAGCTGCTGGTACTTTAAAAGCAAATCTTCCGACCGGGTTCGCTGTATATTCTTGGATCCTACGTGGATCACGTACTTGTATTTGCAGGGGCCAGCTTTGATACTTCGTCAACTGCTGCAACTACGTCATCCACACCACCACCAGGGATACAAAAACATGTGTTTTTGTACAGGTAGGGTCAGGTAAAGCCTACTACAATGGGAGGTTAATCCTCGGTAGTGTAGGTGTGTGTGTGTGTTCGTTCATGTGTGTGTGTGTGTGTGTGTGTGTGTGTGTGTGTGTGTGATAGAAGGCGAAATGTGGAAAAGCTGGGCGTTCTATTGTTAAGGGTGGAAATACATGGATGAAGATACGCGAACACTTAATAATAGATAATGCTTATGCATAGATTTATAATCAGAAGTTGCGCTAGTGAGCAATATGTTCTCGCTCATAATATGTACGTATATTTACATACATATGTGCATATGACCATACAAATACACGTACAGTACATATATATATTGTATACCTTATATTCTCAACCGGGCTCGGACCATTGACAGTACATACACACAGACATACATATACATAAATATATGCACATTACATGCATATATGCTCTTCTCTTATCCACCTAATACTCTCAGCCGGGCTCGAACCACAAACAGTATACACTATAGACACATATATATATACATAAATAACGCATACATACATACACATATATGCACACATACATACACATATACTCTACATACATAGATACACATATACACATATACATATATACACATATACATAAACAAACTCAAGCAAATACATACATAATTATATTCTAATACACACATGCACACACACTTATGCATACATTATTAAAGGTGGGCGCGTATATATGGTGTGACAGGACGTTATTACATATTATTAATAATATTAACAATGGTTGGGATAGGACTATTTTTATATCTGTCAGTTCTTGCTCTTATTGGTTGGAGTGGGTTGAAGTGACGAGCTGCACGTGTTGGTCTAGGGGCGTCTGGTGGAAGTAAGTTTCTGTGTCGTGGCTGAACAAGCAGCTTAGATGCAAACTGTTTGAGTGTGTTGTAGTGGTGGGTTGAAAGTGCAGGTGCAGGTGCAGGTGGTGAGAGCTTCCTCATACCCTGGATATGTGCCACCCAGGATGATCCTGCATGCCATCCTCTACACTCTCTCCAATTGACGTTGTTGTGTCAGGGTTATAAGGCAAGCCCGCGTGTAGTACATGTCCACAATGTATCTTCCCAACCGTGTGATTGATAGCAAAAGCGAACACTCGACGAAAAAAATAATAAAATTAAATAAAACAAATTTGACCGGGCTCATCCACGTCATTAATTTATTTTTTATTTTTTATTTTTTTTTTAAGAGACAATGAACGGAGGAAGGAAAAACACAGATAAAACAAAAAGGTCCATGTGCCTAAAGGCATCCTCCATTCATAAAATTTTTGTAACAACTGGAATTAAACATTTGTAGATTGTAAGTTTGTGGAAAGCAATTCGAGGGAAGTGAATTCCAAAGAGTAGTAGCTCTGGGGATAAATGAATTTTGATAAGCAGAAGTTCTGCATTGTGGAGGAGAAAGTGTAAATTCATGGGTGCTCTCAGCTGCCCTAGTTCTACGGGGAAAGATGTGGAGAGGCGGCACAATTGAAGCAAGTTCCTCGGAACAATTGCTGTGAAAATATCTGTAGAATAATGCAAGGGATGCAACGTTTCTTCGTATGGATAATGTAGGAAGGTCCTGTGTGATTGCAGGGTTATTGATTAATCTAATAGCTTTATTTTGAATTTTGTCCAACTGCTTCAATGCAACCACTCCACTTCCACCCCGCAGAGGTGAACAGTAATCCATCTGAGAACGCAAATGACTTTTATATATTACGGCCAACTGCTCGTCAGTGAAGAATTCTCGAACTCTGTACAGGAGTCTCAGTTTTTTAGAGGCATTCTTAGCAATGCTTCTAACATAATGTGTCCAGCTCAAGTTAGTAGTTAATGTTACACCGAGAATATCAATACTAGGGGAAGTGGGAATATTTACATCATTACAAAATATATGGGAGTCAGTGAGATTCTGTCAGTTAGAAACTTGAATGTACTTGGTTTTCTGTGCATTAAAGGAAACTAGATTCTTTTGTCCCCATTCATTCATTCTAGAAAGGTCCTGGTTCAGAGAAATTGTAGTGTTTATTTTTGAATTTATAAGATCGGGTTGGGTGAAAGAATTGGTAAATGTGAAGGAACTGTGGAGTGTTGAGTCATCTGCGTAGGAATGTATTGGATTATGAGTGGTAGATATGAGATCATTGATATGAATGAGGAACAGAGTTGGGGCCAAAACTGATCCCTGGGGAACACCAGCATTTATTGAGTGAAATTGAGAATAAAGGCCATCTACCATTACACATATTTTTCTGTTATGAAGATAAGAAGAAATTAGTGGAACTAATGATGCAAGGCCGTAGTGTGACATCTTCGACAATAAGGATTGATGCCAGACTCTATCAAATGCCTTTGATATATCCAGTGCTATTGTATGTGTTTCACCATGTTGGTCTGTAGTTTGGTTGATTTGATGCGTAAGAAGGCAAAGAATGTCTGCAGTTGATTGACATCGTCTAAAACCATATTGCCTATCACTGATTAATTTATTATTCTCAAGATGCTTAATTATGTGATAATTTAATATAATTTCAAAGACTTTACCAAGAATGGAAGTTATAGCTATTGGTCTGTAGTTTGATGGATCTGAAGAGGCACCTTTTTTAGGAACTGGATAGATGTTTGCTTCTTTCCAGGGTACTGGGAAGCATGAGGTATGAGTACACAGACGGAAAATGTTTGCCAATACAGGAGCGAGCACCAAGGAGCAATTCTTAAGTACTATTGGAGGAATTTCATCTGGACCAGGAGCCTTATCTACTGAGAGATTCTGCAAAATAGTTTGAAATGTCTGGTGTGGATCTTAAGTGAGGGAATTTCAGGCGAATTAAAATTAAGTACAGGGACATCTTGATTTATTTCATCTAAGGTTGAGTTGGTGGAGAAAATATCCGCAAGAAGGTTAGCTTTACCTCGTGGGTCACTTACAAGATTGCCAGTCAGAGATTTTAATGGTGGAATGGATGAAGCAGTAGTGAAGTTGGATTTGAATGAGTTAAGAGTAGACCAAAATATTTTGTTATCATTTGGATTATTTAGAAGTTTATTTGCCTGCTTGTGGAGAAAGTTTGATTTAGTTAGGTTTAATACAGTTTTGGCATGATTTCTGATGTTTCTAAAGTAATTAAAGGCTTAATGTGTTTTTGATCTTGTGTATGCATTGTAGGCTATTGCTTTTTGTTCAGTTACTCTAGCACAATTATGGTCAAACCATTTAGGTGAATTAGATCGTTTACTGTACTTTTGATGAGGAATAAAATTTTCCATTCCAATGTTTACAAAATCTTGTATGTGGCTCAAGGTGCTTACTGTTTCCCCCTGTTGATCTTGGATTACGTCATTGAGCAAATGTTGAATGAAAACAACAAGTACCGGTACCTGTGTTACGTTGTAAACCACTCCTTCAATGATTTGAACACATGATCGACAATATGAACAATATATTATAATTTATATAGTCATAATTAGTAGGCCTCTACAATGGATCCAAAATATGCCGAGACAATTTATGGACAAACGTAACTTTTGTCATCTGTAAACAAGGTATGTTGTATTGTGTATAATCTCACCCCATGTTCACACATTTTGTTCTGTGTATTGGAGAAACATGTCCCTGCAATTGTCGGATGAACCTATTATATTTGTTAAACAACATTTAGTGTTTATATAAATTTACAGGGGAATATAATGCAGGCATATCATGATAGGCGGATAAAATTAATCTGAAAGAACTTATTGAGAAGCACACCAAAAGGAAATTATGATCTAGTATTAATATTGGACAAATGCTCGCGTGTCAGTAGCTCTATTACTGATAGTAGTAAAAATAGTTCTGAGAGTGTCAGTCAATAGTACAAAGGAGTACAAAGGAAATCAAGCAACAACAGGTCTAGTGACCCTTCTAGGTTGCTTGTCCTCCAAAACACTGAGGATCAAGTGTCCAAACAGTGGTTTAGAGTGGGTAAGGGAACATTGGAAAGGGAACTACTGCGCTGGGTTAAAGGAAATAGATTTAATTCTCTAAGACGCTCTTCGTATGGTTTTCGTCAGAGTCAATAGTCAATATATCAACAGGGTTACCAGCTACTAGTAGTAGTATTAATGGTTCTGAGTGTCAGGCTTCAGTCATTATGTCAACAGCTGTGTTGCCAACTATTGACTAATAATAATATGTAGTCATAGTGTCAGTCAACAATCACTATGTCAGCAGTGTTGCCAACTAATGGTTGCATTATATGGTTCTGACAGTGTCAGTCAATAGTTACTACTATCAGCAGTGTTACCATTTATGTTATACCTTGCATCGTCTAATATAACCCCTACCTCCATGGCATCCTGTAGTCTCACTTCACATCTTCCTTGGATGATATAACTTAGGATACGTTTTGTTTCTGTGATGAAAGACATTTTAACAAACAAGATGAGATTAGTATACACCATGATAAAGATGAACCTTCATTGATTGGAAAACGCTTCACTTTTACAAGCTTTCTCAAGTAACCGACTACAGTGACGTTGTGATAGTGTTAAGTCATTACATTGTCCACTACAATAATTATATATCCTCGTCACGACAAATGTAATGGCGTACCTCCACTCCCTCTCTCTCTCTTTTTCTTTCTGTTTGTGTGTGTCTTTCTGTGCGTCATACTATCTGACCCTTCACCCTACCTGTTAGCTGTCATATTACTTCGCCCTTGCTATTATCCTTCCTTCTCCTCTCCTATCACAGTTTCCCTCCCTATTTATTCCAGCGTTCTATCCTAAGTTTGAACCTTTACTATCAGATATCCAACTGTACATCCCCCTTGTAATATTGGGCAAATTATCAAACCTTTTCCATCCGACGGCTGATTATATACAACTATAGTAGACAATTTACTATACAGATCCAACGTGCCTCTTTTAAAGTATAAAGAGCCGAAAATGACATGGCTTCACTTAGTAAGATTTAATCTCAATATTCGATATGCTGTACTGTATATTCGAGCATATTCATATCTCCCTACTGTGAAACTTGCTGCTCGCCGCTATATCCTCCCTTCCTCCCCTACACCGATTATCACTCAATATATTTATACACTTTTATATTATATCACCATCATAAATTTTAACCACAACTCTAAAAAGAATATTCACGGTACCGGTAGTTGTTTTCATAATGTAATACTTTAATACATATGAATTAAGAGCTAAGACCAGATAATGAAGATGAAAATAAGCACCTCCTATCGTTGCCTTCTCCCACCTCACTATATCACATCCTACTAGATACATTAACGTATATCACATTATATTGGTTGTATACTTGTTGAATGACGCTTAACCTGGCATGTGCGTGAAGTGGTCTTAATCCATCTATACTCTACCATGTCTCTAACCCTTCACCATGCCTCATACATTTCGAATCCCATTATGCCATCAGACAGTGCACTAGGACAATACGGTTGGAACAGTGTAGATAGCAGAGAAGGGGTTTTGTAGATAGATGAAGCTATTGGAGTGGCTTTGTTGTGTGTGTGTTTATTAGTCTGTATACATCGTCGAGGTATCCCCCGACTGGGTGCGAGCATGTGAGACATGCTAGGACGTACTACCACACCCACTAAATAGTCTGCCTTGGCTGGGATCGAACCCAGGTCAAGGTTGATTCACACGTGAGTGTGTTCTCCACTCGACCACCGCAGCTCTTCATGATATGATCAATGCTGAGTCATTCAATCATTTTGGCATTGTTCACATTCACTACAAGTTTAATGTGATCTGCAATCTTATACTCTATAGTTTACTATCGATGTCGTTTCCAGTACATGATCCCTGTGGAACTGATGAAGTAAAAGATAGCCATTCAGAAGAAACAAGACACACTCTTGATTACAACTCGTTGCTGTAGCCTAAATCATGTTGGGTATTTTCAAGTATGTAGTGAATAAGTAACAAATGATATTGAGAACCTCACCCCTAGAGAACAATTTTGGTTTTGGAATGTCAGTGTTATCTTTCCTTTTGAATACTGAAGTAAAATATTAATTTATGGATTTAGTCATGTTAATGTTCGTAACTTGTATTTGTCCTGATTCGTCACTTAGGGGGTCCAATGCTACTACTGAAAGGTGTCCTGTTATGGTTGGTGGAGAGAACATAATAATGGATATATCTGAAGAACGTTTTAGGACTCTCTTTGAAAAAGGCTCCTACCCTGATGTATTCATCTTGCTTTGCACCCTTGATTAGAAATTTAACTTTCTGTTTACATTGTTGAAGGAGTCTAAGTCCCTTTGGTCCTGACTTATTTTTGTCTTTCCGTGTGTAATCAGAGTGATTGTCATTTGGGTAACAGTATTGGGTTTGTGTGTGTGCACATGTACAGTATATGAAAGAAAGAGCATGTACAATCGATGACTGAGCATCCATGTCTGCCTATTTGTATGTTGGGGTGGATGGGGTGAGGTTATGAGACCACATATGCGTACCTATGTTTGCGCGTAATGTTTATGTATAACATAAGAACATAAGAACATAAGAAAATGGGAGTCTGCAGAAAGCCGATTGGCCTAAGCAAGGCAGATCCCTGTCCCACACAACCCCAATTCATTACAAAGCCCAATTATAGGCTTCACACTCTAATACCCTGAGGATCATCTTACCAAAACGGTTAGAGATTAACGCAGGATTATGGAGGTCTGCAGAGCGCTGATTGGCCCAACCCGGCTGATCCCCCTTTACACCCAACCCTTCTCGTCCATATGCTTATCCAATTTTATCTTAAAGCTCCCTACAGTTTTAGATCCCACTATAGCACTTGGTAGTCCATTCCACCCGTCTACAACTCTGTTACCAAACCAATACTTGCCTATATCTTTTCTGAAACGAAATTTATCTAATTTGAAACCATTGGTACGAGTTCTTTCGCTTTCACTGAGCTTTAGTACATTTGTCATGTCCCCTTTGTTAATCCCACTAACCCACTTGAACACCTCTATCATATCCCCTCTAACTCTGCGTCTCTCTAACGAATGTAAACCTAATTTCTTCAACCTTTCTTCATACGAAAGATTTCTAATATTATGGATCATTTTTGTCATTCTACGCTGTACTCTCTCCAATGAATCTATGTCCATTCTGTAATAAGGACACCAAAATTGGACAGCATAATCCATATGGGGTCTCACTAATGACAAGTAAAGTTTTAAGATAACATCAGCAGTTCTGTTACTCACACTCCTAGAGATGAACCCGAGAATCCTGTTTGCCTTATTACGAACGCTTATACACTGTTTTCTAGGCTTCAAATCATTGCTAACAAACACACCTAGATCTTTCTCGCAGTCTGAATTTTCTAATTCTAAATTAGCTAGTTTATATTTAACATTTGTTTGCATCTTCCCTATCTTTAATACCTTGCATTTGTCAATGTTAAACTTCATCTGCCAATTTACTGACCATTCATGTAAGGTATCTAGATCCCTTTGGAGGCACTCTATATCGCTATCTGAATCAATTGATCTCCCCATTTTAGTATCGTCTGCGAATTTACTTATCCTACTAGTTATACCTAAATCTAGGTCATTTATGTATATAAGAAACAACAGGGGACCTAATACCGATACCTGGGGGACACCACTTTTGACTGCTCCCCATTCTGACTTGGTACCATTTATGCTGACTCTCTGCTTCCTACCAATTAGCCATGACCTAATCCATCCTAACAACGCCCCACCTATTCCATGTGCCTCAACCTTTCTCATCAATCTCTCATGAGGGACTCTGTCGAAAGCTTTACTGAAATCTAAATATATAATATCATATGACTTGTCATTATCTACTGCTTCATATACCTCTGAGAAAAAACTAAGCAAATTAGTAAGGCAAGACCGTCCCTGAGTGAATCCATGCTGAGAAGAATTGATTAAGTTAAATGTTTCTAAGTGGTTTCTCATTTTCCTAGCAATAATTGACTCTAGTAGTTTTCCTATGATTGAAGTGAGACTAATGGGACGGTAATTGGATGCTATTGATTTATCACCTTTTTTGAAGATCGGAACTACATTTGCAAGCTTCCAAGCTTCTGGAACTATACCTGTTTCTAATGACTTGTTAAATAGAAATGTTAATGGATAACTTAACTCATCTCTGCATTCTTTTAATACTCTAGCATATACCTCATCAGGACCAGGCGATTTATGAGGTTTCAGTCTGTCAATTTCCTTAACCACATCATTTCTACTTATAGTAACCGTACTTAACCTATTTTCTATACTATCGCTGTATACCTTACGGACTTCTGGAAACTGTGCCAAATTTTCATTAGTGAAAACGGAAAGAAATTGACTATTTAATGTACTGCACATTTCTAAATAACTTTCTGTCAATTTTCCTATCGAAGTTTTAAGGGGACCAATTACATCTCTAACCTTGGATTTATATAGTTGGTAAAAAGCTTTAGGATTATTTTTTGAATCATTGGCAACCTTAATTTCATAATTTCTTTTTGCTTTACTAATATCCTTTTTTACCTGTCGTGATAGATTCTGATAGTAAGCAAGTAGGTGAATTTCGCCTTTTTTAATTTTTCTATATATTCCTCTCTTTTTTCCTAGAAGATCTAATAGTCTATTATTCATCCATTTGGGTTGGTTCTGTGTTGATCTAAATTTTCTTTTGGGGATATATTTATTTTGCGCATTGAATACTGACTTGATAAAATTATCGTATGTATCTACCAAGTTTGACGTCTCCTCCTGACTTAAGATGACAGGTGCCTGAGAAAGGATACACTCATTTGGACACCTGGATCGACTTAATTTTTTGACCATAGGGTCAGCTAACAGGGCTTCTCTTAACCCACCATAATTGGCTTTTCTGAAGTCAGGTATTAATGTTGTATTCTCTCTGATATTACCTTTCCATTGTATATTAAAATACACAGAATTGTGATCACTATTTCCTAGGTGGTCCCCGATTTCTACACTATTTATCATATGTTCATTGTTACTGAAAACTAAATCGAGAATATTATCACCTCTAGTCGGCGTATCTATGAATTGAGATAAAAAACTATCTTGTACTACCTCAATAAACTCCTTTGAATCAGAGTCGCCTATTTGTTGCTGCCAATCTATATTAGGGAAATTAAAATCCCCCATAATACACGCGTTGCTAAGCCTTGATGCTATTTTAATTTCCTCCCATAATGATGTTCCGTCATTTCTACTCATATTTGGCGGTCTATACATAACTCCAATAACTAAAGTCTCACTACCTTCGTTAACTTCTACCCAAACACTTTCATTTTCATTATTTACTCTAATACCTGATTTAGTACAGCTTTTTAATGAACTCCTGACAAACACTGCTATACCGCCACCCCTCTTACTTGTTCGGTCATATTTAAACAAACTATATCCCGGTATATCAAACTCTTCTAAAAAATGCCTGGTTTCTGTATTAATCCATGTTTCAGTTAGCGCTATTATGTCTATATTTTCTTTGCTAACCAGTGCTCTAAGTTCGTTCATTTTGTTACATAAACTCCTGCAATTTGTATAATAAACACTCAAACTATTACTTGTATTTGCAACTATTTTTCTATTGTTTTTAACTAATTTATTTTTACCTGTTGAACTACTGGACCTAGACGGAAAATCTACGCTATCAGAATGTTCGTTATTACTATCAATTTGATGTGGCTGGGATTCTATTTTACTTACACACCTATGGTTTATTAACAAAACCCCGCAGCAACAAACTTGTCGAGTGAGCTGGCTAAGGTCGAAACTCCTAGTCGAGAGAGATGTACTCCATCCTGGGCATACAGTTTATCCTTACCGTAGAAGAGGGTCCAGTTATCCAGGAATGGAATAGTATTTGCCTTGCAATACTTCTCCAGCCGGCTATTTACACCAATAGCCCTGGAGGACCATTCCTTCCTTACCCCTCTTCTTGGTAGGATACTGTGTACCACAGGAACTCCACCCTTCTCCTTGATCCTCTCCAACATTTCCTGGTACGTGGTGAGCAACTCCTCAGTCCTGCATTTCCAAATGTCGTTGCTCCCTGCGTTGAGGAAGATGATGGGGTCCTCTCCACTCGCTTCCATGACACCATCTAGCTTTTCTGCCACCTTCTCGACTCCGGCACCAGGCAGACAGACAACTTTACCAACATGTGTGTTAGTAGCCCTACCAAGGTATTTAATCATTGAATCCCCTACAATTAAAATAGACTTAGCTGTTTTCTGTTGCCGGCCTGTAGCAGGAGTTGTAGCAGCAACAGCAGCAGACTTCCCCCCCTCCCCTCTCACTGCCTCGATGATCGCCACTTCCTCGCCATCACTCTCATCAGCCAAGGTGCTGAAGTTGTTGTGGGTCTTGAGTGGCTGCCTTTTCAGCTTGCAGGCCGTTGCACTGGTTGACACCACTTTCCAAGGGGCTTCACGATCCCTGGGAACACTTCCGGTAGCCTCACACTTCTTTTCCGCCATAGCTAGTCTCAAGGCCAAATTTTCATCTTTGAGACACTGAATCTCCTGCTCCACACTCTCCAGTCTTTCTTGCAAAGCAAGACAAAGCTGGAGAGTATGGGAGGAGACAGCAGACTCATCAACACCAGCCATCACTAAGAAAGTTCACTAGGACCTCACTAAGGGTAAACCGGTTCACTAGCGGTCACTGGGGACGTCCGCACAGATCAGGGGTCAGAGGGCAACTGAATAACAATACATGTATTCATGGAGCAAGTGTAAATAACCATATGAGTTTGTGTGTGTGCTAATTAAGTGTTTGCATTGCGATTTTACACCCGTAAGGGCGTAAGCGATGAGTAGTTATAAATGTTAAAGCCTCAGACTGGAATAATGTCACAAGTGGTGTGCTCCAGGGATCAGTGTTCGGATATATTACTTTCTTAATTTGTACCATTGATTTCGAGAATTATCTTTCATGCATTTTTCTTTTTAAATGTGTAGATGATACCAATATAGCAAACATAGCAGTATCTCCCTTGCATTTTCAACAAATCCAAGATTATTTAGGTTTATTAGCAAATTGGGCTCAAACCTGGCAAATGAGTTTCAATACCGATATATGTGAAGAACTACGTATAGGATACAAAAATGAAAAATCAAACTACTCAATGATTGGTAGACAACTCCAAAACACTGATAAAGAAATCAGGCTAAGGCTAACAATATCAAGTAACAATGTACCGAAGCACCGAAGCAAAATGTTTTGCTTCATTGAAAGATGGTTTGAATACAAATCCGAAATTATTATTCTCAATATATATATATATATAATTCTTTGGTTCGCCCCCATCTGGACTACTGTGTAAAATGTTGTTGTTCATATCATCAAAAGGACAGATGAACTGGAGAGAATACAACAGAGAATAACACTAATTATTCCTAGACTAACCAGAACGTCCAATAGAGTTCAATCTTTTTAGTTTACCAAATTGCAGGCTAAAAGTGAACATTATTCAAGTGCTTGAAACAATTACAGGTATTGACAATATGGATGTAAACAAATATTTCACAATTGATCACTTCTATTACATAAAGAACATTGTTGTACGCAAATTGAAAAGCCTCTTCATGAGATGAAGACTATATTTTTTAATCGAGTGGTAAAATTATTGAATGGACTCCCTAGCAGTGTCAATGAATGTAGTACTTTTCATATATTCAAAAATCGTCTGGATAAATATATTGCTCTTAACCCCCAATTAACAGCGCTTACCCCTTCATACTGTGTTATTCTTTTCTGTGTTCACATATAATTAGCTACAAGCAGCTTCATAAGGGTCACTATATATGCTGTTGCTTATTTGTCTTTGTACTCATTTGTACTATTTTTTGTAGACAATATCTATACATAGCTTTATAGGTGATAGCGGACACCAAACTTTCATGAACATCTACTGATGAAAGGGCTCTGGTGTGTGTGTGTGTTTATCAAAGCCGTGGTGGTCGAGTGGTGAGCACGCTCACGTGTGAATTTGCAAGACCCGTGATCGAATCCCTGCCACGGCGGACATTTAGTGGGCGTGGTAGTACGTCCTAGCATGTTTCACATGCTCGCACCCAGTCAGGGAACATCCTGACGACATATACATACTAAACACACACATAACAAAGCCACTCCAACAGCTTCCTCTCTCTCCAACCCCCCTTCTCCCCTCTCTACACGCTTCAGAAAAATAGGAAAAGTAGAATGTAATTACGATGTGCCGTTGTAAAGGTTTATCCCTTAATACTTCATCTGTTCTGAGCATGTGTACCCGTGCGTATGTGTGTATATACATACGTGTGCCTTCATTAGTGAACCCGTATGTGTGTGTGTGTGTGTGTGTAAATGTGCATGAGGGAGAGCGGTGCTCGAGGGGAAGGGTGCTGGCATTTAATATACTGTACATGGCAGAGATTTTTGTTTGCAAGTTATATTTTTATTCATGTTTCATTCCTTTCTCTCTCTCTGTCTCTCTCTCTCTCTGTCTCTATCTCTCTCTCTCTCTCTCTCTCTTTCTCTCTCTCTCTCTCTTCAAGCCCAGTATGAGCTACATAAAGGTCTACACTTCTCTGATATTCCAGTTCCCCTGCTGATGTCCACCAAACCGACCACATATTAACTAATAATGACCCATCATAAGGACGGGGAATGTGGTAGAGAGATAAATAGATGAATAAATAAATTTAATGATTATATATATATATATATATATATATATATATATATATATATATATATTGTTACGCTGGCCAGCTTGCCAGAATGTGCTCGTACTCGCTAGCGCTCGCCAGGGCAGTGAAATGGGCTATAAAAATCGTAGAACGATGTTCTTTCTTTCTTAGTATTCATGATGTCACAGACAGATCAGTGGTGGTCTTAATTCTTGTCTGTGACACTTCGAAGTATTTTATATCAGTGATAGAGTATAAGATATGCAGTGTGAAGTTAAGGAGAGAGAGAGCGAGGGAGGCAGCGAGGTTGTAATATGTGTGTGTGTATGTACGTGTGCCTCCCTCGCTCGGGCGGAGGTTCCCACGCTCTTGATTGGCCGGCGGGCCTGGCTACATCATAGGACGCTTGCTCTTCATGACATGGTGGTCTGTGATTGGGTGCCGCTGTCCTAGTGTTGGTGATGGGGGGGCTCCTGCCCGCGTGTCTCCTTAGAGCTTGGCATGGTGTGCTTGGTCCTAGACGTCCCTTGCAATCTGTCCCCAATCTAACCCCTCTGTACTACTGTTTCTCTCTCTGAACTTCTTCTTTTCCAATACTTCTCATCTTTATTCAATTACTTATCCCTTCTGGTTCTGCATACGACTTCCATAGTCGTCCAGTCATATTACCAGCACCAGTTCTCGCATATATGTTTTGCACTAGCTTTAGGGATTATTAGAGTCATAGTCACATGTTATCATAGTATTGGGGTGCTTCTAATTATTGAGTTGTTCTTTGTTACTATTTAATGCTAGACAGTGGAGGGTATCCTCGGTCGTTGTCTGAGTTATGTACATGGCAAGTCAGAGCCTGTACGACTTCGACGGAGTTAGGTAGCCTGTAACCCTTGTGCATATTTTTCCTTTGCAAGTGTAGCAGTATACAAGCGAAGGGCTTTTGCATACTCTTACTTGTATGCCTGCTACCTCATTTTGTTGACCTTTGTGGAGCGCCAGGGCAAGACCAGATACTTGAGATCTGGACTTACCAAGAGAGCCTCCTAGTCACTTAACGTAACATAAGGGAAATCTGTTCAAGGGGAGACAGTAGGCTACGCGCATGCTTGCGCTCTGCCTAGCCTCCTGGTACCTTTTATACCGCTGCTAGACTTTATTAGTAATAAAGACAGCATTGTGTTTATTAACTTTAACTGTGTATGCTTTAGGAATTATCCACATATTATTTTAGCCTAGGTTGATGCATAGTGCACAACCCAGTTTGGCTGTTATGTTGGCTAAGGAAGTACTGTTTTGAGTGGCTAATCTTAGTGCTGTCACAGAGTTGTTGCACTCCCTTGTTTTATATATATGTATCCTACTTATTGGTGTATTTAAGATACACGCTTTGGTGTCCTGCCCCTGCATTATTTCTGTTCTATATTTGACGAGCATCTTAGAGCATCAGACGTTTTCAGAAGATTCCATATCTGTTTCCTGTAGGACTAGACTTCCAGTGTTTTCATAGAGCGTTGAAGAGTTTAGTGTTGAGTACAGACTCACACTAAAGTTAACGTAAGCATATACTCCTTTATTAAATCTTGTTATAGTTTATTTAAGCATTGTTATTACTTGAGAGCATTTTATTAACGTAGAGTACTCCTGTTGTGAGTAGGCTTTGCCGTCACCGGAAAGCCTTTGTAGAAGTGCACTAAAACCCAGTTAATTGATACCCCATTATCCAGGAGATTAACTCTGGAGGGTTTAAGTGTTTTGTTCATCGGCGTAATAGTTCGAGGGTTTGGAATTAGCGTATGTACCGTTGTTGCAGATATAGCCTATCATCTAGTCCATTATTAAGTGCCCTTGTTTCTTTCGTAGTGCCGGTCGTAACAAATGGCGACCTTAGACCAGGATATAGTGAACTGAATATTGCATTTTTTTTTGGAGAAATCTTATTGCCATTTGGGGTTGAATTTATTTCTCGCAGTGTTGGCAGTGGACATTGTTTTGAGGATATATAGAACTTGTTGGAATTTATTGGTGACCTAGTATTGCACTCAAGAACATCTTCGAATATTTTTTTGTGAATAAAGCTACGGGAGAGTTTGGCTACTTTTGTCTTGACTTGAGAATTTTTGTTGTTGACTCCATCATGGCACTGGACGGGTCTGAGCATAGTGAGGGCACAGTGCGAGAGACAGGCGAGGAGGTTGAGTTGTTAAACGGCGTTCGGGTGGTGAACAATGAGGAGGATGCTCGGATTTTTTTGGAGGAGCCTGTGTCGGCGGACCGGGTGTCGGGGCTGGACCGGTACGGATTGCAGTGTGTAGCCACGGTCTTAGGGTTTTCCGGTACTAGCGGTTTGTCGAGAGGTGAACTGGTTACCTGTGTGCTCGGTGGGGTGCATGGGGTTTCGGATGGAGCGGAAGCTGGGGCACCTTCGTCCCAGCCCCCATTCCACTCGACTCCAATCATGGCGCCCCCTCGGGCTCCGGAGCCGGGTACGTTCCCGCAGGCCGATGGCCGCTGGCGGTTGGGTATGCCTCTAGGTGATTCAAGGGGTGGGTCCCCAATAGTAGCACCCCCTCCTCAGGGTTTGTCTTCAGAGATGTTGTTTCAGCTCGAGCTCGCCAAACTTAAGCAGCAAGAGCGACAGGCTGAGCTCGAGCAGCGGAAGTATGAGGCTGAGCTCGAGCAGCGAAAGCATGAGGCTGAGCTCAGGCAGCAGCAGCGGGAGGCTGAGCTTAAGTTTGAGTCTGAAAAGTATTGTGCCGATGTTGATCTAGAGAAAACTCGTGTATAGGTGACAGGGAACCGGGTCGTCCAGGGGTGTCGAGCCCATGACCAGTCCCTGTCGCATCTACTAAAGTTGGTCCCAGTGTTTGATGAGTTAAGAGTTACCAAAAAATTTTCTCCGGTTCGAGAAAAAGTGCCAGGAGCACCAATGGCCCGAGGAGAAGTGGGCAGTCCTTGTCTCGTCACGTTTGACGGGGAAAGCCCTCAAGGCGTATAATGCTTTGCCCCTAGATTCCTGCGTGAATTATGAGGCGTTGAAAGAGGCTGTCCTGAGGGTGTATGAGTTGCAGCCAGAGACCTATAGGCTAAAGTTTAGGGCTGTTCCTAAAAGAAAGGAGAATACTTTCCAGGAACACGCTAGAGAGCTGTCAGATGCATTTGAAAATTGGCTGAGGTCGGAGAAGGCAACTACTTTTGATGCAGTGAAGCAACTAGTGTTGTTAGAGCAATTTTGTAAATGTACTGGCAGTGACTGGACTCTTAACCTGAAAGAAAATCAACCAAAAACTCTGCAGGAGGCGGCTGAGCTGGCTGACCTCAGGTTGTCATTGATTCGTGGGTGCGGGTCTGCACAGAGAGCTGAGGCAGGTAACAAGGGGCGAACCCCCCCACCCCCCCAAATTAATGACACAAATAATTATCCATTTAAGAGTACTGTTGCCAATTATGATCCCAAGTCGAAACCCTTCCCGTTAAAGAAAGGCCAGGGCCCATACCCACCTCAGGGGAAGTCCAAGAGTTAAGTGGAATGTTTCAAGTGTCATAAGAAGGGGCATATTGCGCGCTCATGTCCGAGCGCACCGCCTACAGCAGTGGTGTCACTAGTGAGCAACATTGGCATGTCCTTGAGGTCTTCCGCGTTTGCCCGGGGTAAACAGTCGGTTGCGAAGTCACTGCCGGTGCAGAAGCAGCAGGAGGTCTCGTCACCCGTCCGAGATGTTTTTTGTGGTTATAGGGGGCACGGCACTGTGAGGTGGGCTGATGTGGAGCATAGGCTTGAGTTGTTGCGTGATACGGGCGCTTCCCAGACACTTGTCAAGAATTTCACTGGCAAGCCTATTAACGTGGCTCGGGTTGTGATGGTTCAAGGCATCAATGCTACGCGGTCTTACCCGCTGGTCAGAGTAGAGCTTGAAGTGGACAGTGTGACACGAGAGTTGGATGTGGGGGTTGTGGAGAAGTTGCCAGTTGAGGGGGTCGACCTCCTTCTCGGTAACGACTTTGCGGTGCTCACTTCCGAGGTTCCACCCTTAGTCGTTGCCGAGAGGGCGGCCGACACGAGTATGGAGGGGCAAGAGTGGCTCGCGAGTTCTTAGTCCGCTCTGGTGTCACAGCCTAGTACCCAGGCTTCAGACCAGCGGAAGAAGGGTCGGAAGGAGAAAGTCGAGGCTGGTGGTCGGGTTGAGAGTTTGGACCCAGCGACACTCCTTGGTGACTCGGTACTTGAACCAAAATTGGGCTCCGGAGTGGCCCCAGAACCTGTCCCCCCTAGTGACATGGTAGGGCGTGATGGCACTCCGCGACAGAGTAGTTCCCAGGCGAAGCAGGCAAGGCTTGAGCAGCCCAGTATCGGGGGTGGCTACAAGTTGCTTCAGGAGCATTTAGATAGGTTGGCACCCTCGGATATATGTCGGTTGCAAGTAGAAGATCCTGGGCTTGAGAGTTGTGGAAACGGGGCTATTGAACTCGATGAGGATGGGGAAGCATGTCATGTGAACCTGTTAAAGGAGTTTGTGAGGCAACCAACTGAGCAGCCTACTGTCCCTGTGTTGGTTTGCAGCGACCAAGGTGGAGAAGGAGAGGGGGGCAGTGGGGCACAGGTGGAGGAAAGTTGGGATTGTCATGTCTCGGCAGAGCAGTGGGCAGGGGACACGAGTCAGGTGGCTGTGGAAGCGCTTGACCACCTGCCTGAGCAGCAGCGTGCAGCGATTCAGACCCCTGCTCGGTTCATACCCCACTGTTTGTGCCGAGCACCCAGGCCTCACAACTCATGCGGTGCACGATGTTCCGCTGGCAGGTCAATTGAGTGTTAGTAAACCGTTGGCCTCGTTGTTTCAGTGGTTCAAGGTGGGCGACGAGGCTTTGGCATGGTTGTCAGGTCAGGGTCGACCCATGGCTGCTAAGGGTGGTGGTCAGAATCAGGACATTGAGCAGATTGGTGAGGTTGGCTGTGGAGTGGATGCGCCCGGTTGTCGCATAGCCTCCCAATGCTGCTCTAGTAGAATGCAACAGCCCTACCATAGACCGATTGTATCTGGCCGTGTCGCTGAAGGCGGTGATGCTGCACCGGCAGGTGTAGTCGCAAGGAATGCGGGGGTGCGCATGTACGGTATCGGCGGGGAAGCCTTAGCAATTATGAACTATGGGAGTGACTGCACAGGCGGTACAGATTGTCCCTCTCATGACCTGGCTGTTCTAGGGACAAAGGTGGAGAAGGAGGGAGACTATAGTGTAGAAACTGCGGTCTCGGCTGGGTTGTGGGAGGGCAATGAGCATGTTGTTCTTCGAGATAAGTTGCAACCTCTTGTTCCTAAGCGTCAAGAGAAGTTGTTTACTAGGCTGTGGCAGTACGTCCGCATGGTTGTTGATTCTCCAGGCCTGATGTACGGGGTAGAATCTGACATGGAGGCTGGAGACAGTGCAAGGCTCAAATTGGCTCCCTACCATATAAATCCTGCTCGACAGCCTGTTGTAAAAGCAGAGCTGGACTACATGTTGAAAATGGGTCTGAGGGATAAGGGATATCGTGAGTGGTCGTTGCCAGTGACTGTGCAACCTGAGTTAAGTGGCAAGATCCGTGTGTGTGTTGATTGCAAGAGTGTTGGTAAATCATCCCTGACAGACGCCTATACCTTATCCAGAGTTGACGACCCCATAGACCGCATCGGGGCTGCCTCGTTTATCACTAAGGTAGAAATAGTGAAAGGTTATTGGCAGGTCCCGTTGCCGGAAAGAGCGAAGAGAAGTGCTAGTCTTGTGATGGACTGGGCAGTTTATCAGTGTCAGGTGTTGTTTTGCTGCCGGAACACAAGTTGGATGTGTGGCATGTTAACACCTTACGAGCGGCCTATGCGGTTTATTTATATGTACCGCCCAGCGGGGTGTTTTTAGCCAAAATAGGGCTGTTTACGTGATCATTTTCATGCCTAAATAAGACCCAGAACGTAAAACAAGTACCTATCCCTGAAAGGGCATAAACAGAGCTTTCGAATGACACCATAACGATCCTTTTATGATGGCTAGTTTTCTTGCAATAACCGTGCAACGCGAGTGCAAAAAGCATGTAATTAGCCACTTTCCCGATACAATTCCTTATATAGCGAGTGAGAGAGGGAGGAGGGAGCTGGGATTCGTGTCAGTATGTTCGCCGCGGTGGTCTGGAGCAGTCATACGCTCGCTACTCTCCTGCCACCACTTGTCTCTCTCTCTCAGCAACATTACGTGCTGAAATTGCCACTCGACCTATGTCGAGCGCCGCCACATAGTCCAGCTTTATTTAACTCGACTTATGTGGTGAGCCGCTAATTAAGGGTTAAGGGCACTGATAATGTTCTGGCTGATTGGTTGTCACGGGAGGGTATGTCTTAAGAAGCACTCTCGCCGTTCAGTCAGTGTTTGTTTGCGAGTGGAGAAAAATTAGGCTTGCCCCCGTAGTGCAAATGCGCCAAAAACACTATTAAAACTAATACAAAAACCTCACATAAAAACTCTTTCTTTTGATAGTATATAAGTGCAGTATGTTACAGCAAGAATCTAAGACATGCTGAGTTTTTGTCTTAGTAGGCTAGGCTTGTTGAAGCTTGCTCGTTGAGCGTAATATTGTTAAGAGATACTATTATTTTGGGGAAGTGTTGTGCAGATTTGTTTATATAATGAAGTGTTTTATGTTGTGATTGTGCCTTGTTTTCACAACTTGGGGGAGTAGCTGGGTGAGGCGGGGTTTATGAGCATTTTGTCTGGCCAGATGTGGCGTTTACCTGAGGTTAAAACGTCCCACATCTTGGGCGGGGTGTTGCGCTGGCCAGCTTGCCAGAATGTGCTCGTACTCGCTAGCGCTCGCCAGGGCAGTGAAATGGGCTATAATAATCGTAGAACGATGTTCTTTCTTTCTTAGTATTCATGATGTCACAGACAGATCAGTGGTGGTCTTTATTCTTGTCTGTGACACTTGGAAGTATTTTATATCAGTGATAGAGTATAAGATATGCAGTGTGAAGTTAAGGAGAGAGAGAGAGCGAGGGAGGCAGCGAGGTTGTAATATGTGCGTGTGTATGTACGTGTGCCTCCCTCGCTCGGGCGGAGGTTCCCGCGCTCTTGATTGGCCGGCGGGCCTGGCTACGTCATAGGACGCTTGCTCTTCATGACGTAGTGGTCTGTGATTGGGTGCCGCTGTCCTAGTGTTGGTGCTGGGGGACTCCTGCCCGCGTGTCTCCTTAGAGCTTGGCATGGTGTGCTTGGTCCTAGACGTCCCTTGCAATCTGTCCCCAATCTAACCCCTCTGTACTACTGTTTCTCTCTCTGAACTTCTTCTTTTCCAATACTTCTCATCGTTATTCAATTACTTATCCCTTCTGGTTCTGCATACGACTTCCATAGTCGGCTAGTCGTATTACCAGCACCAGTTCTCACATATATGTTTTGCACTTGCTTTAGGGATTATTAGAGTCATAGTCACATGGTATCATAGTATTGGGGTGCTTCTAATTATTGAGTTGTTCTTTGTTACTATTTAATGCTAGACAGTGGAGGGTATCCTTGGTCATTGTCTGAGTTATGTACATGGCAAGTCAGAGCCTGTACGACTTCGACGGAGTTAGGTAGCCTGTAACCCTTGTGCATATTTTTCCTTTGCGAGTGTAGCAGTATACAAGCGCAGGGCTTTTGCCTACTCTTACTTGTATGCTTGCTACCTCATTTTGTTGACCTTTGTGGAGCGCCAGGGCAAGACCAGATACTTGAGATCTGGACTTACCAAGAGAGCCTCCTAGTCACTTAACGTAACATAAGGGAAATCTGTTCAAGGGGAGACAGTAGGCTACGAACATGCTTGCGCTCTGCCTAGCCTCCTGGTACCTTTTATACCGCTGCTAGACTTTATTAGTAATAAACACAGCATTGTGTTTATTAACTTTAACTGTGTATGCTTTAGGAACTATTCACATATTATTTTAGCCTAGGTTGATGCATAGTGCACAACCCAGTTTGGCTGTTACGTTGGCTAAGGAAGTACTGTTTTGAGTGGCTATTATTAGTGCTGTCACAGAGTTGTTGCACTCCCTTGTTATATATATGTATCCTACTTATTGGTGTATTTAAGATACACGCTTTGGTGTCCTGCCCCTGCATTATTTCTGTTCTATATTTGACGAGCATCTTAGAGCATCAGACGTTTTCAGAAGATTCCATATCTGATTGCTGTAGGACTAGACTTCCAGTGTTTTCATAGAGCATTGAAGAGTTTAGTGTTGAGTACAGACTCACACTAAAGTTAACGTAAGCATATACTCCTTTATTAAATCTTGTTATAGATTATTTAAGCATTGTTATTACTTGAGAGCATTTTATTAACGTAAAGTACTCCTGTTGTGAGTAGGCTTTGCCGTCACCGGAAAGCCTTTGTAGAAGTGCACTAAAACCCAGTTAATTGATACCCCGTTATCCAGGAGATTAACTCTGGAGGGTTTAAGTGTTTTGCTCACTGGCGTAATAGTTCGAGGGTTTGGAATTAGCATACCGTTGTTGCAGATATAGCCTATCATCTAGTCCATTATTAAGTGCCCTTGTTTATTTCGTAGTGCCGGTCGTAACAATATATTGTCACATTGACCAGGGTCTTTTAGGAGTAGCTAGACGGTAGTGGCGCCTACCTGTCTTTAGATGCAGCTGTGCCAAGTCTATTCGAAAGACCTGGTATTGTGAGTTTCACTCCGATACCCTTCCAATTTCACAAGACTAGTTTTGCCGTGCCTCTAAGCATTTTTGTCTCGATAAACATTTGTGTAGAATGAGACCATAGAGTGTTATCAGTTTCGTCTAACCAGTTGTTAGTTAAGAGGAAACGTGTAGTTTGCTGGATAGTGTGGCTGGCGAGGGAAGTGGACAGATTGTTGCTCTTGCCTTGCAGTGGGGGGGGGGGGGAACGTAAGGATGCTAAGCAACACAAGTTTATTTAATTATGGGATCATTGCAAGTTCAGTTGTGTTACCATGTAAAGATGTACTTTATTTTATCTGCCACACTGTTTTAGTTAAGTTGTTAACACAGGAATACTTTAGTATAAGTTATTCTTGTGAAGTGTCTTAGTCTTATCATATCGTGTGGTGAGATTTTGCAACCCCTTCGTTTGAGACTGGCCTCCGCCGTGCTCTGCAACATCCGGTCCCCTCATTCTCTCGTTGGCGGCCAGACTAGGTAGTTGGTGTCCCCTTCTCTCTCGTGGCCCATCAGTCGGCCCTGTTTATTTTTCCTTGCTTGCATAAGAGTAACGTAACGTAATTAACAGAGAATCCTAGACATTCAGTTCTTCTTCTAATTATCTTTTTGCTCTGATCAGCACTTTATTATAATTCCCTTTGTTTTAAATATTCTGTACCTCCGGTGGCTACGTCGGAATCCGTGATAGGGAAGAGCTGGGAGACTTGCCGGGGTCCTTACTACATAAGAACATAAGAACATAAGAAAATGGGAGTCTGCAAAAAGCCGATCGGCCCATACAAGGCAGATCCTGTTAACCCCATAGACAGTCCACACACACACACATCCATAACCCCTATATATTTTTCCCAGTGTTCGTGCTTAGGACCCGGTAACAACCTTGACGGTTCTGCCCCAGCACTTGTGTGTTCCCTATCTCGGGTTTCGAACTGAGGCAACGGAGTGTTTAATATTAATTAGGAATCCAGCTTCAGCCTGGACCCCCCCCATAGTTAAGTGAGTGTGGGAGGTGGACTCTAAGAGTTCATTGTTTGGGCGGTAACTCACTGGGGCGCCCAGGTTGAAGCAGGATATACTGGTGTGATATTAGAGGTGGTGAGGGCAACTTGCTTCCACTTCCAGAGAGTCAGCATAAATGGTACTAAGTCAGAATGGGGATCAGTCAAGAGTGGTGTCCCCCAGGGATCTGTACTAGGTCCTCTGTTGTTTATTATATACATAAATGACCTTGATTTAGGTATAACTAGTAGGATAAGTAAATTTGCAGACGATACCAAAATGGGGAGAAAAATTGATTCAGTTAGAGATATAGAGTGTCTGCAAAGGGATCTAGATACCTTACACGAATGGTCAGTAAAATGGCAGATGAAGTTTAACATTGACAAATGCAAGGTATTAATGATAGGGAAGATGCATACACATTTTAAATATAAACTAGCTAATATGGAATTAGAAAACTCAGACTGTGAGAAAGATCTAGTTGTTTTTGTTAGCAATGATTTGAAGCCTAGAAAACGATGTATAAGCGTTCGTAACAAGGCAAACAGGATTCTCGGGTTCATATTGTTACGACTGAGGTTTAAATATATCAGGGCTCATATTCATTGGACTAGTAATGGCATAAATGCTACAACGGAAAGCGCTAGATCCAACCTCTGATGTATATTCCCAGTGAACAAAGAACACAAATACTCTACAGAGTTCTATATGCAATAATAGGTTATTAAACTCTCAATAAATGTGCGTCTACTCTAGGCTTAATGTTATGTGAAAACAGCCTATTACTACCTATAACCGAAGGTGCTTGGTTATGGTATGCAAAGTAAGGTGGTAAGAGAAGTTACAGCTTACGTTACTTTAATCAATAAATGTCAGGCACTCCTACATGAAAGAAAGTGCACTAAAGTCCTTCAACACTAACGAGGAATCTTCTTTAAATGTTAGATGCTATAAAAATGCTCGTATCGGAAATGGAACCCAAAAAGGCAGGCAGCGGAACAATGCTCGTGCATGCTATGCACACAAAAAGGCAGAATATATAATGCCGTCGGAGCCAAGAATATCCTAAACACTACAACAATAATAATGATCGCCACAACAATGCAGTATTCCTCTCAACAAAAAGAGCCTAAGTCGTTTGTGTCTCAATACATCAAACTAGGCTGCGAAATGATTGTGTAATCATAAATGGGTATGCATAATAAGAGTACTTGGTTTAATATACTTAATGTCTACTATGATTGATAAAGTCTAGCTAGAGTCAATGATACGAGATACTGGTGCACATGGCATGCCGCATAGCCTAGTGTAAATCTCAAGTCTGTGCGTCAAATATTACGTTATAGTGAAGGGTAGCTCTCTTGAGAAACCTTAATACCGAAGTATCAAGCGTTCTCCTGGCGTACCTCAAAGAAAAACAACCGAGCTTAGAACAGTGCAGAATGGTATAGGAAAAAAGCCCTCATTCGTGCATGCTCTACTCTCAATGGCACACAGACTAGAATTTACTCAATCAACTCCAGTTCTCAGGTATGTCGTGCAGCTTTTAACTAAAGCCAGCACTCATAGGAAACAATACCTTATAATATCAGACCCCTAGTCTAGCATTATCTAATCCAGAAGAACACTAATAATTATAGGAAGCGGCAATATGAAAGCCAACCAATGCTTCGTGATCAACTTATCTTAACAACTAAACATACATAGGTTATATCAGACCTTAACGCACAATACAACTGGCCAGCATGAAGCTGATTTTGCAGACTTAACCAGAGGGGATATAGTATTAATAAAAGGTAGTGAAAGATATGGAAAAAGAGAGAGGTAGGCAGAGGAAAAGATTTTCAGGTACAGAGCGGGGAACAGGTATCAAGGGATAAGAGGGATGCGTTCTAGAAACCAGATCTGAGAGAGAAAGTGGCGAGGGAGCTGTATATATACTCGCACTAGCTCGAGCCGCTTGGGAAAAAAGCGGTAACAAGTCCTCTAACCACTAACAAAGTAGCTAGCAAAACATTACGTCACCAAGCATGGTAAAGAACTCCCTCAACCAATCCCCACGAGGCAGCCAGCTGTGACGTCATCGAGCAGGGCAAAAACACTGCGCGCCCCCTCTCACTCTGTTCTACTCTCTCTCTCTCTCTGATCCTATCATTACTAGTTAAGGATAAAACATATACTTTACAATTAAATATATAAAGCCTTGACATGGGTGAAAACAAAGAGCCTTTCTGGACTGCCCATGACACGAGCTTTCATATGAAATAAAGCACACAACAATACACAAACTGTAGCCACATCCACTGCCCTGGCGATCCTAGCGAGTCACTGTCGGACAAGCCATGCGGTTCTAACAGAGTTGTTAACGTCACACCCCCCCCAAGATTTTTTTAAGAGGCCCAAGGCTCACAAAAATCTGATGGTTAGAACCCATGCTATATCTCTACTTCCCATCACCCAGCGGCAGTAAAATATCTGGCATAGTTCTCAACAAAACATTTTACAAAATCATAACCTCCCCCAACACAATAGGTTAAACCATATGTAGTTATGCTCCTCAAGAGCGAGCTTCTCTAGCCCAGCATTCTGAGAGGAGTGCAACTCAGAATTACTGCTATAACATACTGAACAAATTCAACTATCAAAGAGTTTTTATTTTATTTTTATGTTTTTAATTTGTTTATTTCGGCTGCACTATAGGGGCAAGCCTAGTTTTTTCTTCTATACCAAACGCTCAACTCCTGCTTTACGACCCAATACGCTGGGCTACAACCGCGAGCCAACAAGCACCAAGCGCAAAATACTATTCAAACTAAAGCAGGAGGCTACCCGTGTGTCAATCTACCCAGGATCATATACCCTTGAAAGACAATCTGCAACCACGTAGTCACAACCGGCAATATGGCGTATGTCCAGGTTATATACCAATAACCTTAGTGACCACCTGGTCAGCCTCATATTCCGATTGTGAAACTGGCCCAAGAACTTGAGAGGGTGATGATCTGTGTAAACTACAAAGACCGGACCATAGGCTGGAACATAGTCCTCGAAATGCCCCAGCGCAAGCACAACCGCCAGCAGCTCCTCCTCGACAACAGAGCAGCTCCCCTGGGCCGAATTGTACTTCTCCGAGCAGAAACTAACAGGATGCTCCAGCCCATCATCGTCCTTTTCCACAAGGACGGCACCAGCCCCCACACCACTAGCCTCCGTTGCTAGTTGGAAAGGTAGGCTAAAGTCAGGGCCCTGAGGATCGGGTGAGTGCACAACAGGTGTTTTACTTCTCTAAACACCTTCTCACACTCAGGCGCCCATTTGAACTTCTTATCCTTCCAGTTATCCTCCACCTGAGCTTGACTGTCCCGTTCTCCTCCTCCACCTTGACTGCTAAACGTCATCACAGGCACAGTGAGAGGCTCAGGGGGGTGCCTCCCATACTCCTTCATGAGATTAACATGACATAACTGATTGCGCTTCAGTCTGTCTGGAGTGGCTACCAAGTAATCCAGGTCTGATAGCTCCTCCACCACCCTATAAGGACCAGCGTACTTCGCGGATAAGGGGTGACCTACAAGGGGCAGTAGAATCAACACCTCCTGACCCACGTGAAACTCCCTGAGTTCAACCTTGAGGTCGTACCTGTCTTTCCTGAGGGCCTGAGAGCCAGTCAAATTACGTCAGCCAACTCCAGACTACGCAACATCCGTTCTCGACTGTTGAGGACACACTTGAGCATAGAACAAGGTTTTTCTGCGCCCTTCCATACTTCTTCAACCATATGGAGAGGCCCTCTGACACGGTGTCCAAAGACGAGCTCATCAGGGCTGAATCCCAAACCTTCCCCAGGTACCTCCCGCACAGCAAACAAAACACATGGCAGGCCAATATCCCAATCCTTCCCACTCTCAAAGCAACAACAACGAAGCACAGATTTTAAGGCTGAGTGCCATCGCTCTAACACACCCTGGCTCTCCGGATGATACGCAGATGACACAACCCCAACAATCCCATTCTGCGGCATTGCTTGAACAAAGAGGCTAGAAGTGAAGTTGGGTCCCTGGACTGACTGAATCCCCTGCGGGTAACCATACCGGGAAAAATACACTAGCAAGCTTCGGACCACCATCTTCGCCGACCCATTTCTCATAGGGTACGCGTCAGGGTACCTTGTTGCTACATCTCCCGACTGTGCATCACTGTCCTCCTTCAACTCTTTCGTCTTTTTAAGCCCATCCTCTGCCTTTTCAGGAACAGTTACTGGGTCTTCTCCAGACTCGAAATGTGGTCCTAATAATGAGTCCCCGAGAAGGTCCGTTGATACTAAACTCTCAACCGCATTAACTTTCAACCCCTTCTCGGTACCCTTCCTCCGCTGATCTAAAGATTGTTGACCAGAATGTGACTCCCTGGATGCAGGATCTCTGGTGACAACACACGCCATAGGCTGCACCGGACACTTCTCAACACACTCCTGCTCCTCCCTACTCACGTCGGCCGGCTTCTCGGCAATGACCTAGGGTGGAGCCTCAGCAGTAGGTCCCGCAAAGCCGTTGCCGAGAAGGAGGTCGACACCCCCAACAGGTAACTTCTCCACAATTCCTACATCCAGGTCCCGAGTCACACCATCAACTTCCACCTTCATTCTTACAAGCGGGTATGACCTTGTCGCATTAACTCCCTGAACCACAACCACCCGCGCTGTATTGACAGGTTTACCAGTGAAATTTCTCAACAGTGTTTGCGATGCCCCAGTGTCACACAAAATTCTCACCTCATGTCTTCTACCCCCCCACTCCACACAACCGAGTCCCCTGTGGTCACTAAAGGCATCACGGACAGGGAATAAGCCTTCCGGATCCTTCTGCGCTGGCAGTGTATTTACCTCGGAAGAAATGGCTCTAACAAACTCCGATGTCCTCTTGAACACTCCAATGCCATGAGCAAAAGACACGGCTGCCGGAGGAGGTCGACTAGGGCACTCATTTGCCTTATGACCCTCCTGGTGGCAACTAAAACACATAAATTTCGGTTTCGGCTTATACTGTGATGTAAAAGGCCCCTGACTTTTCACATACAGTGTGGTGTAAGGTTTAGATTCAGTTTTAGTTTCATGGCTCTTCTGTTTAAATGTGTCATTGCTACGGGGAGGGGGAGGATAACGGTCCTTAGCACTTACATCGTACTTCTGTGAGGACCCGCAACCCCGAATCAACGACAGCCGTCGATCAGCCATTTCTGCTGCTTCGACTAGAGTTCTTGGGTTTTTCTCCTTTAAGTTCAAAGTTAGATCACCGCCCGTGCTCTTAAAGAACTGCTCCAACATCATTAACTGCTTAACTCCATCAAATGTTGTTACCTTCTCAGATCGGAGCCAGTTCCCCATAGCATCGGACAAGTCCCGGGCGTGTTCCAAAAAGGTGCTATCTCTTCCCTTAGTTACACCCCGGAACTTCAAACGGTACGTTTCTGGTTGCAGTTCGTAAGCCCTCAGGACAGCCTCCTTGAGATCCTCATACACAATACATGACTCCAAAGGTAACGCATCGTAGGCTTTAAGACCCTTGCCTATTAATCTAGAGGATACAAGTGCTGCCCATTTGTTCTCTGGCCACTGGTGTTCCTGGCACTTCTTCTCAAAGCGTGCGAAAAATTCTGTTACACCACTCTCATCAAACACCGGAACCAGTTTCAATAAGTGCGAGAGAGATTGATCAGGAGCACGGTTACCAGCCCCAAGTCGCTGTCCCGTTGTCTCTACTCGCGACTTCTCTACGTCCCTGTCGGCACAGTACCTAGTCGACTCAGCTTGGATTTTTGCTAGCTCTATTTGCTTCTCACCTGCCTTTTGTTGCTGTTGAATCTCAGATGCCCTGATAGCCTTTCTCTCTTCGATCTTTGCTAATTCGAACCGAAACAATAATTCTGGAGATAACCCTTGAGGAGGTGAAGGTGCTACAATGTTTGAAATTTACCGGTGGTCCCCCCAGGGGCAACCCACCCTGCCAGTCACCACCCAACTGGGGACGCGTACTCGGGGTCGGCAAACTACTGGGATGGCTGGGAGTCGAGTGTAGGGGAAGCATGGCCGAAGGGCTCTGAGCACTCAAGCCATCTCGCTCACCAGTCACCCTGCCCAGTACACACGTTATCAAGTTATCCCTGGTCATGCTGCTAGTACCCGCATGACCGATAGCTGTGGCCAGGCATTGAAGACCGTACCGATTCACACCCTCCAACCGCTTGGCAGTAACAGGCCATTGCAAAAATATCCGAGCATTCTCCTCACAGTTCACCTGATTAACCATTTTATCATGCTGCTGTTCCTCAGTTTCGACATGATGTACTGTGTCTCCATTCTCCTCTGATCCGGTATAAGACATGATGCTCACAAAAATGTCCCACCTCAATATTCAGAAAAGAAGCACCCCAAACTCTTATACCTCAATATACACACAAAAATTCTCGGAAATACTCAAGGGCTATACTATGTTGCAAAAAAAAAATATTCTTGCTGATCCCCGCAAAATATTCCCCAAAACAACAAATGTTCCCTGCTAATAAATGTAGGTACACCAAATCCTAGGTAAGGTTGCCATTTGTTACGACTGAGGTTTAAATATATCAGGGTTCTTATTCATTGGACTAATAATGGCATAAATGCTACAACGGAAAGCGCTAGATCCAACCTCTGATGTATATTCCCAGTGAACAAAGAACACAAATACTCTCCAGAGTTCTATATGCAATAATAGGTTATTAAACTCTCAATAAATGTGTGTCTACTCTAGGTTTAATGTTATGTGAAAACATCCTATTACTACCTATAACCGAAGCTGCTTGGTTATGGTATGCAAAGTAAGGTGGTAAGAGAAGTTACAGCTTACGTTACTTTAATCAATAAATGTCAGGCACTCCTGCATGAAAGAAAGTGCACTAAAGTCCTTCAACACCAACAAGGAATCTTCTTTAAATGTTAGATGCTATAAAGATGCTCGTATCGGAAATGGAACCCAAAAAGGCAGGCAGCGGAACAATGCTCGTGCAGGCTATGCACACAAAAAGGCAGAATATATAATGCCGTCGGAGCCAAGAATATCCTAAACACTACAACAATAATAATGATCGCCACAACAATGCAGTATTCCTCTCAACAAAAAGAGCCTAAGTCGTTTGTGTCTCAATACATCAAACTAGGCTGCGAAATGCTTGTGTAATCATAAATGGGTATGCACAATAAGAGTACTTAATAAGAGATATTCTCTCCACCAACTCAACCTTAGATGAAATATATCAAGATGTCCCTGTACTTAATTTTAATTCGCCTGAAATTCCCTCACTTAAGATCCACACCAGACATGTCAAAACTATTTTGCAGAATCTCTCAGTAGATAAGGCTCCTGGTCCAGATGAAATTCCTCCAATAGTACTTAACCTAACAAGTGCGCATGGGGGTAATTGGAAACGTCCCCCTGTGCTGACGTATTTGAGGTGTTTCCGTCACTAAAATATTCATTGTACCATTAATAGCATTAATACTTAACCATATGTGCCTATTATGGGTTGATTATAAAGGTATTAACCTGAAACAACAATAAAACGAGTGAAAACAGCGTTTGGATGGTCAAAATCGGAGATATAGCCCGCGAGTTGTATAATGTATGGGTGAGGCAAGCTCCTTTCCCGCCAATTTCCCCCAAGGCCACTGAGACACAGTCGATCGATACACTCTCTCTCTCTCTTGCACTCGCTTGCCATCAGTGATGACAACACCCTGCTTGCAACTCGCTAATGTTAGCACGAAAATATACCTCAGAATAAGGGAATAACAGGGAAAATAGGTGATAACTGAAGGAGAGGAGGAAAGTGGGGAAGGAGGGGAGGTAGAGGACTGAGATTTTGCATGGCCCAGGGGCCAAAAAAAAAAAAAAAAAATCGATGTCAAAAGTTGATTTTTTTTTTCACTCACTCATAAGAGTCTCCCCGCAGTCCGCCGGGGGAACTCTTAAGAGTCTCCCAGCAGTTCCCGGGTTAAGAATTGCTCCTTGGTGCTCTTTCCTGTATTGGCAAAAAATTTCCGTCTGTGTACTCATACCTCATGCTTCCCAGTACCCTGGAAAGAAGCAAACATCCATCCAGTTCCTAAAAAAGGTGCCTCTTCAGATCCATCAAACTATAGACCAATAGCTATAACTTCCACTCTTGGTAAAGTCTTTGAAATTATATTAAATAATCACATAATTAAGCATCTTGAGAATAATAAATTAATCAGTGATAGGAAATATGGTTTTAGACGATGTCGATCAACTGCAGACATGCTTTGCCTTCTTACGCATCAAATCAACCAAGCTACAGACCAACATGGTGAAACACATACAATAGCACTAGATATATCAAAGGCATTTGATAGAGTTTGGCATCAATCCTTATTGTCGAAGATGTCACACTACGGCCTTGCATCATTAGTTCCACTAATTTCTTCTTATCTTCATAACAGAAAAATATGTGTAATGGTAGATGGCCTTTATTCTCAATTTCACTCAACAAATGCTGGTGTTCCCCAGGGATCAGTTTTGGCCCCAATTCTGTTCCTCATTCATATCAATGATCTCATATCTACCACTCATAATCCAATACATTCCTACGCAGATGACTCAACACTCCACAGTTCCTTCACATTTACCAATTCTTTCACCCAACCAGATCTTATAAATTCAAAAATAAACACTGCAATTTCTCTGAACCAGGACCTTTCTAGAATTAATGGATGGGGACAAAAGAATCTAGTTTCCTTTAATGCACAGAAAACCAAATACATTCAATTTTCTAACCGACAGAATCTCACTGACTCCCATATATTTTTTAATGATGTAAATATTCCCACTTCCCCTAGTATTGACATTCTCGGTGTAACATTAACTACTAACTTGAGCTGGACACATTATGTTAGAAGCATTGCTAAGAATGCCTCTAAAAAACTGGGACTCCTGTACAGAGTTTGAGAATTCTTCACTGACGAGCAGTTGGCCGTGATATATAAAAGTCATGTGCGTTCTCAGATGGATTACTGTTCACTTCTGTGGGGTGGAAGTGGAGTGGTTGCATTGAGGCAGTTGGACAAAATTCAAAATAAAGCTATTAGATTAATCAATAACCCTGCAATCACACAGGACCTTCCTACATTATCCATACGAAGAAACGTTGCATCCCTTGCATTATTCTACAGATATTTTCACAGCAATTGTTCCGAGGAACTTGCTTCAATTGTGCCGCCTCTCCACATCTTTCCCCGTAGAACTAGGGCAGCTGAGAGCGCCCATGAATTTACACTTTCTCCTCCACAATGCAGAACTTCTGCTTATCAGAATTCATTTATCCCCAGAGCTACTACTCTTTGGAATTCACTTCCCTCGAATTGCTTTCCACAAACTTACAATCTACAAATGTTTAAATCCAGTTGTTACAAACATTTTATGAATGGAGGATGCCTTTAGGCACATGGACCTTTTTGTTTTATCTGTGTTTTTCCTTCCTCCGTTCATTGTCTCTTAAAAAAAAAAAAAAAAAAAAAATTGGTTTAATATACTTAATGTCTACTATGATTGATAAAGTCTAGCTAGAGTCAATGATACGAGATACTGGTGCGCATGGCATGCCGCATAGCCTAGTGTAAATCTCAAGTCTGTGCGTCAAATATTACGTTATAGTGAAGGGTAGCTCTCTTGAGAAACCTTAATACCGAAGTATCAAGCGTTCTCCTGGCGTACCTCAAAGAAAACAACCGAGCTTAGAACAGTGCAGAATGGTATAGGCAAAAAGCCCTCATTCGTGCATGCTCTACTCTCAATGGCACACAAACTAGAATTTACTCAATCAACTCCAGTTCTCAGGTATGTCGTGCAGCTTTTAACTAAAGCCAGCACTCATATGAAACAATACCTTATAATATCAGACCCCTAGTCTAGCATTATCTAATCCAGCAGAACACTAATAATTATAGGAAGCGGCAATATGAAAGCCAACCAATGCTTCGTGATCAACTTATCTTAACAACTAAACATACATAGGTTATATCAGACCTTAACGCACAATACAACTGGCCAGCATGAAGCTGATTTTGCAGAGTTAACAAGAGGGGATATAGTATTAATAAAAGGTGGTGAAAGATATGGAAAAAGAGAGAGGTAGGCAGAGGAAAAGATTCTCAGGTGCAGAGTGGGGAACAGGTATCAAGGGATAAGAGGGATGCGTTCTAGAAACCAGATCTGAGAGAGAAAGTGGCGAAGGGGCTGTATATATACTCGCACTAGCTCGAGCCGCGTGTGAAAAAAGAGGTAACAAGTCCTCTAACCACTAACAAAGTAGCTAGCAAAACATTACATCACCAAGCATGGTAAAGAACTCCCTCAACCAATCCCCAAGAGGCAGCCAGCCGTGACGTCATCGAGCGGGGCAAAAACACTGCGCACCCCCTCTCACTCTGTTCTACTCTCTCTCTCTCTCTGATCCTATCATTACTAGTTAAGGAAAAACATATACTTTACAATTAAATATATAAAGCCTTGACATGGGTGAAATCAAAGAGCCTTTCTGGACTGCCCATGACACGAGCTTACATATGAAATATAGCACACAACAATACACAAACTGTAGCCATATCCACTGCCCTGGCGATCCTAGCGAGTCACTGTAGGACAAGCCATGCGGTTCTAACAGAGTTGTTAACGTCACAATATCTAGGAGTGTGAGTAACAGAACTGCTGATGTTATCTTGAAACTTTACTTGTCATTAGTGAGACCCCATATGGATTATGCTGTTCAATTTTGGTGTCCTTATTACAGAATGGACATAGATTCATTGGAGAGAGTACAACGTAGAATGACAAAAATTATCCATAATATTAGAAATCTTCCGTATGAAGAAAGGTTGAAGAAATTAGGCTTGCATTCGTTAGAGAGACGCAGAGTTAGAGGTGACATGATAGAGGTATTCAAGTGGGTTAGTGGAATTAATAAAGGAGACATGAAAAATGTACTAAAGCTCAGAGATAGCGAAATAACTCGTACACATGGTTTCAAATTAGATAAATTTTGTTTCAGAAAAGATATAGGCAAATATTGGTTTGGTAACAGAGTTGTAGATGGTTTGAATAGGCTACCAAGTGATATAGTGGGATCAAGAACGATAGGGAGCTTTAAGATAAAATTAGATAGGCATATGGACGAGATGGGTTGGGTGTGAGGGGGATCTACCAGGTGTGGGCCAATCGGCGTTTCAGCAGACACCCATAATCGTGTTTATCTCTGACCGTTTTGGTGGGGTCAGTACTCAAGGTATTAGTGAGATGGGTCTATAATTGGGCCTTGTAATTGGGGTTGGTTGTGACAGGGATCTGCCTTGTATGGGCCAATCGGCTGTTTGAAGACTCTTATGTTCTTATGTTCTTAATATCACCCCGAGGTTAGTAGTCATATTAGGACACTGCCTTGTATTGTTAGACCATTATTATATGTATAAAATATTATGTGCAACTCTCTTGGGTTGAGAGTGGATTACCGTTGGCTGGTTTGCGCACGGTTTAGTACTGTCGAGGGTGCGCATAGCCTGTTATGCTCGAAGTACACCTGCACTCTTTCTTTTTCGTTGATGTCTGCTGGTAGCCTATATGTATTTAAGTGTTTTGATTATCCAACCCAGCATTGCTAATCCCGGTGTTGGTTTCGAGTTCTCGTAGCTAGTAAGTTACATAATTATTTCTGTTCTACTTATTATTTAGAATAGGAGCAGGGCAGTGTGCACCTCAGCCCTGAGAAGAGCCTGGAAGCGTTCAAAGTGCTCTTACCTGTTGCGTCGTGGTGTTGTTTGGTAGAGAGACAAGGTGCATTTCCATTAGTAATTATTTTCGTATACCGTCTCTAAACAACTGAGGTCCAGATTCGTAACAATATATATATATATATATATATATTTTTATATAAATATTTATACATATATATAAATATATATATATATATATACTGTATATATATATATATATATATATATATATATATATATATATATATATATATATATATATATAGTAGTAAAGCAAAAACCTTGTGCATTATATGTCATGGTGTCTGTAATGCAAAATGTGGAGTGTTGTATAGTGATTTATTTAGAAGACGTTGACAGTATGACAACCAGGTCATTATCGTTGGAGGAATTGGAGGCGAGATAAATGCAACAGAGATATCCATGCAAGGCGTTGGGTCGGTTATAACGTAATAATCAAAGTCACAATTAGAGAGCCAGGGGAATTCTGTCATAATAAAGTTAGTTTCTTTGGCGCCGCACCATTCCTGAAATTATAACTTGTGTCATGCAAGAATTAGATTGTCGATAGACATGAGTTGTTGTAGTCATACACCCTCCCCGACCACCACCACACAAACACCACCACCCGCCTTTTTTTCTGTGTGGATGAGGGAGACAAAACGCAAAACTGCCTGTGACGAGTGCCTCCCTTAGAGTTGAAGGGGTGACAGGGCCAAAATCAAGGAATGTTCAAGCCAAAATGTCTGGACACCCGGAGTTTGAAGTAGTTTAGGTCATAGGATGAGGGACAGATGGATTCTGTGAGAGGGTTCCAGAGCTCGGCTGTTGAGTAGAAGAAAGATTGGGAGTATCGTTTCATTCTTGAGTTGGAGAGTTGTACAGAGTAGGGGTGGGGCTGTGTTGCAAGACGGGTACTACATACCCTACGTAGGGGGACGTGGTATACAATGAGAGAGCTCTGAGTAACACTAATTAATATAGTAGCAATAGAATAGAGAGAGAGATGCAACATTGCGGCGAAGAGAGAGAAATTGCAGAGATTCGGTGAGACAAAAGGCTTTCCTTTCTACTTTGTCTAGAAGTGCTGTGTGAGGGGATTCTGCCCACACATGAGAACAATACTCAATACAAGGGCGCACTGTGCCCGTGTACAGAGCAAGAAGTTGTGCGGGTACTTAGTACCCGCCTTGCTACACAATCCCACCCCTACTCTGTGCAACTCTCCAACCCTAGAGTGAAACGCTATTCTCAGACTTTCTTCTATTCAACTTCTGAGCTCTAGAACTCTTTCCCAGAATCAGTCTTTCCCTCTTCCTATGACTTAAATTGCTTCAAACACCGTGTGTCCAGGCATTTTAGCTCGAACGTCCCTTGATTTTGGCCTTGTCACTCTTTCAAAACTGGGGGAGGCACTCGCTGCAGGCAGTTATGCCTTTTGTGGCCCACATTTACATAGAAAAAAACAAAAAAAACAAAAAAAAAATTGAGGCGGTTGAGCACACTCAGCTTCTGGGAGGCAAGAGTGGTGATATGGTCCTTCCAAGAGAGACCAGAAGAAAAAGAGACACCGAGAATACTGAGAGAAGATGAAGGGTTGATTTTTGTATTGTTGAAGGATAAGGGAAAGTCCTCTGGGAATTCACGGGTAGATAGATGGAAACATTGTGTTTTGGAAGCATCAAGTAACAACGATAATTAAGATTAACCTTGTTAAATTATTTTTTGATACAAACCTATTTGTTGCAATAGACAACAATTTCATAAAATCTTCACTTTGAAATAATAAAACATAATTTAAATTATATTTGACTACGCATTATATACTGTAAAGTTGTATATATATTTTGTTTTATATTACCTAATATTGAACGACATTTATCCTGCTCATTTTGTGGATTTCGTGCCTGACAATACCAAGTGCAGAAGATTTAACCCATTTATTTCAGAAAGTTGTTGTTACGGACTGAGTGGCGGATTAGGATCTTGTATTGTGAGAGAACCTTGACAGTCGGAGGAGGATGTGCATCTGCAGGCTGGGCTGGCATAGGCCCCCAGGGATTGTGTCAATGTTTAAAATGCAACAGAGGCGTAATCCAATTGAAAGGATCAATTACAATTATTTATTATTTTGCTTAGTCCACTGAAACTACTGTAATTATGGTGTTGAACAGCATAATCTACATGAGGTCTCGCATATCAAAGTTTTAGAGTAATGTCAGTAGTTCTGTTACTCACACTTCGAAAGACTTCTTCAAGAATTTTATTTCCATTATTTCAAGCGTTTATACATTGTAATTTAGGCTTCAGGTTATTGCTAATATTTATACTTAAATCCTTTTCACAGTCTTTGATACCTATTTCACACGAAAGTTTTACATTTTAATTCAAGTTAAAATTCCACTGGAACTGTTGCTATCAGATCATTTGATCTCTGCAATAGTCTCCATGTCGTACATGCGTACATGTTGATGTTCTTTTATCCAATGACAAAATAATCTTGTTTCCCATCAAGCATACACAGTCTAGCTAGAGTTAATGTCTGACATTATAAAACATAGCATAAGGATGATCACGATAGTTTATAGTTAATATCCGTTTACCCGCCATCCCTTCCTAAGCTGAATAAAACTGTCTCTCCAGCTATTCAATCCCAGGAATCAGAATCCTAGAGCGGAACATTTTTATTATTTTTCAGGCCCTGCAATACATGTTACATTTCACACAGAGATGTTCAATCTAGTATTATATGTCTATTACCACTTTGTTATTAATCTAGTATTATATGTCTATTACAACTATGTTATAATCTAGTATTATATGTCTATTACCACTTTGTTATAATCTAGTATTATATGTATATTACCACTTTGTTATTAATCTAGTATTATATGTCTATTACCACTTTGTTATAATCTAGTATTATATGTCTATTACCACTTTGTTATAATCTAGTATTATATGTCTATTACCACTTTGTTATTAATCTAGTATTATATGTCTATTACCACTTTGTTATAATCTAGTATTATATGTCTATTACCACTGTTATAATCTAGTATTATGTCTATTACCACTTTGTTATTAATCTAGTATTATATGTCTATTACCACTTTGTTATAATCTAGTATTATATGTCTATTACCACTTTGTTATAATCTAGTATTATATGTCTATTACCACTTTGTTATTAATCTAGTATTATATGTCTATTACCACTTTGTTATAATCTAGTATTATATGTCTATTACCACTTTGTTATAATCTAGTATTATATGTCTATTACCACTTTGTTATAATCTAGTATTTTATGTCTATTACCACTGTTATAATCTAGTATTATATGTCTATTACCACTTTGTTATTAATCTAGTATTATATGTCTATTACCACTTTGTTATAATCTAGTATTATATGTCTATTACCACTTTGTTATAATATGGATGACATTTGTGACTGTGTACGTATGTGTGTGGATATAATATATATATATATATATATATATATATATATATATATATATACATTTTCGGAATTCACACTTTCTTAACCCCTACTGTACCAGAGGGTATTACCATAAATGTACCCTCCAGTACCAGGCAATGAGGCCAAAAATGGTTTCAGAGTTGAGAGAGAATACCCTTCCACCTCAAAAGTTGGAGGAATACTGAGCCAGCTAGACTGCGAGACCTTGAATATAAGCTGAGCATAGTGCCAAGGTCTCAAAACAGTGTGTACATGTCAAGGTACCTGGTACCGCTAGATACAGGCAGTTACAACTACCGCATAGTACGGACAGCGATCTTCCGTCGCTGGTACTGACGAGTGACTTTAGTACTGACAGCGATTCGCCGTCACTGGTACAGTAAGGGTTAAGCATATATATTCCCATAATCTAATTTCAGATCAACAGCTAGTATGCTGTTTTTAAGGGCCGCTCTCCTGGTGATTTCCTTGCTTATCTTACTAACTTTTGGTCATCCTTCCTTCGGAACTTTGGTGAGATATATTGTGCTAGACATATTGAAAGCCTTCCATAGAGTCGGGCACAAATGTATAATTCCCAAACTACCCTGCCTCGGTTTCTATCCCTCTATCTGTGATTTTGTCTCTAATTTCCTTTCTAACCATTCCATAGCTACAGATGCAGACAACCATCGCTCACTTCCTCAACCCGTCAACTCCTGTGTTCCTCAAGGTTCTGTCCTGTATCCAGTTCTCTTTCTAATATTCAATGATCTCAACTGTACCTCTAGTCCCACTCTTATGCTAATAACTCTACCTTGCACACTTCAACTAGTTTTTCACAACAATAACGCATGCAATCACTCCAAAAGTCTGATCTATCAATTGATTGAGGCAGTGAATATCTTTCAATATGCTTTCAATGCCTCCAAGGACCAGTTTCTCCATCTACCTACTCGTCGCAATCTTCCACAAGACTATCAATTACTCTTCAACAATAGACAAATCAACCCTTCATCTTCTCTCAATATTATTGGTATATCAATAATTTTTAAACCGTTCTTGGAATGATCATATTACCACTCTTGCTAAAAAAGATTCCCAGAAGTTAGGTGTACTCAACCGAGACGAGTTCTTCACTCCCTTGCAGCTTCTTGCTCTGTATAGGGGCACAGTACAAAGGAGTACAAAGGAGTACAAAGGAAATCAAGCAACAACAGGCCTAGTGACCCTTCTAGGCTGCTTGTCCTCCAAAACACTGAAGATCAAGTGTCCAAACAGTGGTTTAGAGTGGGTAAGGGAACATTGGAAAGGGAACTACTGCCATGGAACTAATGCCCGTGGCAGTACTAGGAAGTTAGTAGGGGACATATTGGTTAGTAACTGAGGGGAGGAAAAAATAAAGTTATTCATTTACAAACGCAGTCAGTCGCGGGTTTGATGCGAGATATTTGTCTAGGTGGAGTTTAAATGAATCAACAGTGCTGCAGTCTATAACGTCTCGGGGAAGCCCATTCCACAAGTTGACAACTCGATTGAAGAAGAAATTCTTAGATTCGTGTGAGTTAAAAGATTTACCAATAATTTTGCAACTGTTTCCCCTTGTGTAATTAGATTGGTCGATAGTGAAGTATTTACTACAGTTCATATTGTCGATGCCTTTCATGATTTTGAACACTTGAATTAAGTCACCTCTTAATCTGCGCTGGGTTAAAGGAAATAGATTTAATTCTCTAAGACGCTCTTCGTATGGTTTGTTCTTTAGGCTAGGTATCATTTTGGTAACTCTACGTTGAACTCGTTCTAGCTTGTTTGTCTTTTTGGTAATAAGGGCACCAGCATTGAACGCAGTATTCCAGAAGAGGGCGGACTAAGGAATTGTAAAGGGTTAGGATAACGTCTTTGGATTTATGCTCAAATGACCTGCCTATAAAGCCAATTATTTTGTTTGCCTTCTTAACCCGTACAGCCCCAGCGACGCGCCTGACGCGGCGGCGATGTATGTAACGCACAGCCCCAGAGACGCGCCTGGCGCGTCACCCTAATTGCGCCGACCGTAACCTCAGGTGTAGCCACTCAAGAGGGCTCAGATTTGTATGGGAACTGTGTACGTATCCCACGCAACCGTGCCGATGGTTGAAAACTCTCAAAGTTCACGTGCGTGCGCGCGAGCGCGCAATAACCTGTTTTTTTGGGATAATTGCCTTCAATTTTTTACTCTTGTAAAATCCGTTTTCGGGGGCTCTGTAGGACCATTTTTAAGCTTTTTGAGCGTTTTTTCGTGGTTTTTCCTTCATTCCTAACCCATTCGCTATTGTTTCTGGAATAAAACCATTTTTTGAAAACCGGCCGGGTTCTGGTGCGCAAACATTACAAAACTAGCCAGGGCTCCACGGGTTAACAACTTCTGAACATTGTTGACTCGGTTTTAGGTTACTCGATATTGTTACTCCCAGATCGGTTTCTCTGTTTACATTCTTAAGCTGAGTGCCATTCATCGAATAGTTTGCTTTCTCATTTAGGTATCCGATATGTAGTACTTTACATTTATCCGCATTGAAACTCATTTGCCAAATTTGAGCCCAATGTGACAATTTATCTAGATTGTGTTGCATATCGTCAACTTGATCTTTTGAGAGTACGCTATTTGCAATTTTTGTATCGTCAGCAAATTTTGAGATTGTACAGGTGAGACCCTCATCTATGTCGTTGATGTAAATTAGAAAGAGAATTGGTCCTAGTACCGATCCCTGGGGTACCCCGCTACTTACATTGGTCCCTTTAGATGCCTTACCGTTTATGACTATTCTTTGCTTTCTGTCGCTGAGTCAATTTTCTATCCATTTCAACACACCGTCTTGTATTCCATGCACTTTTAGTTTTAGCAGTAAACGTTTTTGGGGAACTTTGTCAAAGGCCTTTTGAAAATCAAGGTATATAATATCTACAGCTTTACTCTCATCGTAGAGGTTGAGGATATCGTGGAAGAAGTCTAAGAGGTTTGTTAAACAGGAAAGTTTTTTACGAAAGCCGTGTTGAGTATCTTTAAGTATGTTATTTTCCTCTAAGTGATTTATGAGTCTGTCTCTTATGCCCGTTTCTAGCATTTTACATACAACTGAGGTTAAGCTAATTGGACGATAGTTACTGGGTAGGGATTTGCTGCCTTTTTTTAATATCGGTGTTACGTTGGCTATCTTCCACTGATCAGGCATAGTTCCAGACTGCAAGGATTTATTGAATAGTAATGTCAGTGGTTTGGAGAGCTCATCCTTAGCTTCCTTTAGAACTCTAGGCGAGATTGTATCAGGTCCAGGCGTTTTATTTACCTTGAGTTTATCTAAACAATTCAATACTTCTCTCTCAGTGCGCCCATGTATCGAGTATTATGTGTATGTGTGAAGAGGTTCAACCCATAGAGCACTTTTCGAAAGGGTAAAGTTAAAAGCATGTTGTTTCATCAACTCACCACCTCTCACTAATTACCTACAATCTCTCTCTACATGCCCCCATGTTGCATCTCTCTCACTCTTCTACCGTTATTACAATAATCAATGTTCTTCAGAGCTCTCTCAGTGCATACCCCCTCCCTTACAGAGAGTAGCTTGCACCAGCCTTTCAATACACTCCCACCCATATTCTGTCCAACTCTCAAACCGAAGATTAACCGATTATCCTAGTCTTTCTTCTACCCAACATGCAAGCTTTGGAACTTTCTCCCTCAATCTGGCTTTTCCTCATCCTATGACTAAACTGTTACAAGCTCCGTGTGTCCGGACATTTTGACTCTAACGTACCTTTCAACTTTTAGGGAGTCCCTTGATACAGTAGCCTTGCCTCAAATATCCTTCATTCACATAGAATGAAAAATACAATATGTGTGTGTGTATGTGTGTGTGTTGTGAAAGAGAGGAACATCTGCGTCTCCGTCATTTGTATTGAGCTTTGTAGTGTTATACTGTGTGAGTAGGCATATGGTAGATAACGAAACAAGATCAAAACTATTGAAATATAATTATAGTTTGAACGTAAACCATTTTAGCTTATTCAGCGTCTTTAAGATCAAATTGACGAACACAATAGTGAAAGTAATAAAGGGGATATACATATTTGCAAAACAAGTGTGTGATTGTTTTAACCTTTAATATGCAACACAAACATCTGGCAGTAGTCAGATGAAAGTACAATTGTCATGCGAGTAAAGTTTGTAACATGTGTTTTCATTATTGCTAGCATTCACATTCAAACTGTAGCTTCTCTCCTTCCATCTGGTATACCCAACTCTCTCTCTCTCTCTCTCTCTCTCTCTCACGCACACGTTGTTAACTCATGAGCACCCACATATGAACTGCCTTTATTCTTTCCTCCACACAGCTCTTATTATGTTCCATTGGTTTTCGTTGCTTTCCCCCCCCCCCCTTGTTTTCCATTCCTTTCCTCATCACTCAGTTTTTCTATTTCCTTCTCCGTCCCTTCTTGACAAATATTCCGTTCACCACCCTGTCGATGAAGCCATCAATGATCTGTTACCTACTTCGTGAGCATAGTGGAGAGTATCTTGGGTGCACACCGAGTGGTCCAGAGTCGCGCCTAGCTCAAGGCATCGAATGTTTCTTGTCACCTACTGCCAGGTACTAATGTATTCCTTGAACACAGATATGGGCGGTTGGGTGATGTCGGCATATAGGTAGGCGTTCATGCTTAACAGCCATAGCTGGGCTGACCAAAAGCCTTGATCTTCGTAACTATACACATGGGGACCATTGGTTGAGACTTTATATAATGTCACTCTCCCATGTGGAACTCTGCTAGTAACTTTAAACTCACCTTATAGTCCATGAGCCAAGACCCGAATTTTGGGATATCGGTACCACCCGGGGTGACTAATTCTCTTAGGTGTTTTTAGCTTGCTACATGTCTCTAGTTTATGTTTTGATATGATAGCCCTTGCACATTGGTAGCTTAATGGTCGTTATCACTTCTTGAATAGACATACCCTACCGAAAATTCCGAAATTTTTTAAAATGTCAAATTTGGGGACAGGAATGCCTAAATGTCAACAAAATGCATATAGTAATTGTCACATTTAATACAAGTCCTGTAAATACACACTAAGCATGCCATGGGCTTGTACATACTATTATGGCAAATTACTACTCCTAAATATCATCTACGTCAGACTCGGAATCTGACTGTTGTGCCACCGGCTCTTCTTCAATAGCCTTGTTCTGACATGTCTGTAACCTGCCCATGTCCGTGCATTTTAGACCATTGCTGAGGCAAGTACACTTAGGGAGTTCGCATGACCGCACACACTTGCAAGACAGTAGCTGCATAACAGCATCTGGTGCTGGTGAGCCTCGCATCCAGTTGACGGCAAGCTTACCGTCCTCATCTGTCATCCAACCGCAGTCTGTTGGGTTCGCAACAAATGGCTGGCTCTGAAGACTTCTCCTCCAGATCGCAGCCTGGTAGTTTGCACGCAGTGCATGCATGAAGAGGCAGTCCTCACAAGGAGGGAGTTGACTTGACTCTACCTCTCCACGTCTTGCACAGAACAGCTCATACCGAAGCTTGTTTACCTTAGTTGTGTGGGTAGATGGTAGGTACATGTGGCAGGTGATTTCCTGTAGCTTCTCAAAGAGTTCAGGAGACACTTCCCATGAGCGTCCAAGTTCGTGAAAAGCATGCTGGTATGTCTTGTCCATCTTCACCTGCTTGAGTGTCGTCATCTTCCCTCGGCCAGCGAATGCACTGACGGTATCACAGCCTGTAAAGGCATGCATACCAATCAATGAATCACACACGCTGCCTCCCAGTGTGCGGCTCAGTGTGGTGATATCCAGGAATCTTGTCCGGTTCTTCGTCCCGCACTTCTGGAACAGATGGGATGGGATCTTGTGGCACATGCCAAGACACAACACCATGACGTCTGTATCTTCTGCAGTGATGATGACAGACTTGTTCCCAGATTCTGCTGCATGAAGTGCATGGAGAAGAAGGCGTGTGTCTGCTTCTTCTTGAGTTGACTTAAGCTCAGGAGCCTCTTCCCACTGCTCTTTGGTGATCTTGAAGCAGCGCTGCTCACATGTGACATACAGCTCCTTGTCCTTGAGCTTCTCCCTGTGCTGTGGTGCCTTCCATTCTTCTACCAAGAACTTGATAAGACTTGCCTTGTTGGAGGAACTACCGAGTAACTTTCTCCACTGCTGGATGTTGTGCCCAGGTTGAATGTTCTTGAAATGAATTCCTGTGCCTGCACTTCTTTTGGCTCGTTCTGCATCCTTGATGGATGTCTCCTTGTAGATATCAAACACAACATCAATGCGCCTGCTCTTAGCACCTTCATGAACAGCGTGACTCAGTGCTGTACCTGCAAGCTGTGAAAAAGTTTTGTCGTTTCCCTTCAGTTTGTGGACCAGGCTCATCCCATCAATTATGGTAGCAGAGGGCTCGGGTATCACTTCTGCAGGAGAAACATTCCTCTCTAACTCCTTTGCGAGGGCAGCCTTGTTGGTCTTGCGGAGAGACCCATCACCGCTGGCAAGTGCCCAAGGCAAAGGCCCCAGGGGATGAGCCAAGACATCACTCATTTTGAGCTTTCTGTTCTCGGCAACAAGGATCATCTGGCCAAATAGGTTCCTGTCAGCCTTTAAGATAACCTCCTTGGCATGGTCTTGTGAGCGTGGCTTCATTCTGATGTTAGTGAACGTTCTCAGTTTCGTCTTCGTCATCGTGTCATGAAACTGTATAGTTGGCGGATCGATCTCCAGGCGCCCCTTCTTTGAGGGTTGATATGCATCCTCTCCTATTCTGTAGGCCCCTAGAAGGTCTTTGACAACTTCTGGTGGTGCCATAGTCGCAGTTGACAAACTGACAAGATCTTCTTGCTCTGCGTTGAAGGGGTTCAACCAGCTGGTCTCCATCAGTTGAACTAAAGATTGGACATCGGCCTCATCTCTTCTAATCCTGGGCATCTGTAGGTCTGGGTGGCTGAAGTCAGTATACTTTTGGCCTACTACCATAGTCCTGAGCTGCCTTAAGTACCTGCTGCGATACTCCGATGTCAGGTAGTACCTGGCGACAGCTCCGCCTTTCAGGCTGAAGCCTTTTGTGCCCCCTGGTGTCTGGGTGTCTTTGTTGATCGTCTCTTCGATTGTCTGGTCCACAGGGATCCGTCCAAAGGGATTCTTGCTACCGATCTGGACCGAAAAGCCACCTTGCATGAAGTGTTCATGGACCTCTGGGTGTTCAATGGGCAGTCGAGACATCAAGGCATAGTAGTAGGTTAGGAACCGGGCATAGTTCACTTTGTCATAGGCAAAACACCACGGTATCATCTGTCGGATTGCTCCTAGGTGGAGCATCCAGTTGCCTTCTCTGGAGGCTCGAATTAAGTCCAGCATGATCTCAACCATGTCCAGGTATGACATCCAGAATGCTGAGAGGTTGTGTTCATCTCTGAGGGTCTCAAGATAAACTTGGAAAAGCTTCATGATATGTGTGCATGATTCACTCTCCATCAGCTCTTGAAAGAGTCCCTGAGACACATTGCTGTGAAAGCTGTTGATGTCCTTCAGTGTTTCATCTAGATGGTGTATGTCCCTTGAATGGTTTTCTTCTAGCCATGAAAGGAAGCCTTTCCATGCAAGCCTCATCAGTGCTTCATACACGAGCTTGTGTAGTCTCACTGCTCTGTTGTACCTCTTGCCGTTCATCACTCCTGACACTGATCCTTCTGCGATGATACCTGATTCCACACACAGATCTCTAAGACCTGCATCTTGAAACCTCTTTCCTATGGTGGAGATGAGATTACAGATTGTGTGGAAGACGCCCATCCTGATGATAATGTTCTTGAACTTCTCTTGTTTCCAGATAACTTCGGCAGCTTTGGCATAGAGTGCTTGATCAAACACGCACACAATCTTGTTAAGCTGTAAGGACTGCATGATAGCATGCGTTTGTTCCAAGATTTCATTAACGGTGGACATTTCTGTTGCGGGAGCATTGATAGTGGGCAGGTAGCTTACAGTGTCCTGAACCACTGCAATGTCTCTGCGCATTTTGATGTTGAACCCAGTCCAACTGCTGATGGACTGGTCCTCATGGTCTGACATTCGAGTAAGAAGCCAGATATGGTTCTTTGTCTTTGAATCCTGGACTTCCTTGGTAGTGTCGACATACGCAGTCTCAATCCTAGGTGGCCCTGCCCGCCGCCCAACATTGTATATTGGCAGCATTGATGATGTCTGAGTGATGCTTCTTATCTTGGACTTGGTAATCTCTGGCAGGACTTTCTCTGGCACAGAGCCTGCAACCTTGGACTGGACAGCAATGCCATTGACTCTATGAGAAGTACCTGCTCCACTTAGGGTCTCTTCAAGTCGGTCAATGTTATCCCAGGCCAGGGTTGTGAACACACCAGGGTAGATGTTTGCTGGCAGTGGAATGTCATCCTTTGAGCATTCCAGCTTCTGGATACAAAGGGCTGTATCGATCTCCTCAAACATTGAGTAAGACACACAGTGACCAAGACGATTCAGAGTTCGGATCAGTTCTGTGTTTCCTGTCAAAGACTTTACAGCATTGGTCAGCAGTACGTGCTTGGGTGGTTTGTCTTGCCACTGGTAACAGCAAAGACCAAGTCACTGCCAAAGGAAGTGGCAAGACGTTGAGCTCTTTCAGAGGGAGTTTCACACTCACACTCTCCTGTCAGCAGGGTGTGCAGGAATTGAGTGACTGCTGCAGGAATGACATTCTGATCTGTATCGGGAGGCCATGGCTGACTCACATTTTGTTTATTGATCTCATTCCTCAGCTGCATTCCTGCTTTGGTTAAGACATCTTCAGAGTTAGCTGCTCTTGCTTCTTGCAGGTCTTTTGCCATTTTGTGTGCTTGCCGGGCAAGGTCGTCCATTGAGAGGCTGCGTGGATAGATTAGAAGCTTTCCTTTCTCATCTGGGACAAAGCGTAGTGATTCTCCAAACTCGGTTTCAATCTTTCGGCGAACATGTTTCTTTGTCGCTGGTTTCAGTTGGATAATACCACGGGACATCATGGATCTCTCAAGCCTAGATGTGAGGTTTGTCATAGGCAGTACCTCTGGGTTGGGGAATAATTTGGTCCTTATATACAAGCAGAGTTCCTCGAGGGCTTCTGTCTCAACCTCTTCGTAGCGTGCTTCCTCGCTTTCTTCCTGATTTTCACCTGCACCCGACCTGGCGGCCGCTGGGAAATCATCTTTTGTGAAGAGTTTGTAGCACGACTTGTGGTAGTGACCCTCTGCAGCAACAAGGTCTCTGCTAACTAAACCAAGGATTCTCTGGTTGAGTTTCCTTATTGCTGCTCTGCGAATCTTCTCATCTGCTCGTAGCTCAACACACTGTATGAGTGGCTCCCTTGTCTTTGTTGTTTTTATGTACTTGCTTGACTTCTCGCAGAAGATACATACTTTGGCATACACCCTGCTAGTACTAGGGGCATCCCTTGATGCCCTCCTCCTGGGGTCGACGCTTGCTGATTCTATCTTGACACCCTTGGCAAGGATAGAATCCAGTGACTTCTTCATTGTAAAGAGACTACGACATTTACGGTGATAATGTATGTGTGGTATTCCTCCTTCTTCAAGGCCCTTGGCTGCTTCCAGGACTGGATCATGCTGCCTGATTTCTGCAGCCCTGAGCAATGTGTTCCAGGAGTCCAAATCCTGTGGTGACACCAGAGCATCGCTGTCATCATCAGAGCAGTGGATGATACAGTCGATCCGTGCTCTCTTCCTCGCAGATGGTTCCATCCTGCCGTCAAACAGTCGACACACACCTGCAAAAAATATCACCATTAAACCATGAACAAACAAACACATTACATGGAAACCACTCTACATATGTTTGCTCCTTCCAATAATAAATTATCCCCAAAATATAACAAAAAATCCCCAAATATGAAATAAACCCCTAAATATGGAGAAACTTGAAATACACATCGGAATAATTCTTGTAGAGAATCAAATAAGCTACAAGAGCTGTTAGAATATATTTTTCAATGTTCCCCATATTTAAGGATTTATTCTAGATTTAGAGGAAAATACCCAAAATATAGAGTATATTCCGAAATATGAGGAAATTTGAAAAATACCTAGGAACAACTCTGGTAGAGAATATAATTCTACATAGGTGTTCAAAGTTTCGCGATGATTGTGTGATGGATTTTAAAGAAAATGAGGAAAACGCCGAGCGTCACGCTAAAAATCTTTATTTTTGGGTAGCGCCCCTATTGCATCAACAAAATTAGACTAAGCTACCAGTGCGAGAAGGCTATCATATCTTAATGTACTTACAGTCACTCTATAAACATTTTAGTACCATTCGTGTTTAGTCACCCCAGGTGGTACCGATATCTGGCCTGGCTCATGGACTATTAGCTCTACATCTTACTTCCATGCCTTCCTCCCCTTTTCTGTCGTTCTTTCCCAGCCTTCCTCTTTTCCTATTACTTCCTTCAATTCGTCCCTCCACTGCCACCCTTCCAAATAGTTTCACCCGTAAACACTATATTCCTCTCAGATTCAGTTCTCCCTGTCTCTATCCTCTTGTTCTCTGTCTGTTCTTTGTCTCTTTTCATCTCTCTTGCATCTGTCTCTGTTCTCTGGATCTATCTCTGTTTCTGCCCATTGTATCGATTTCTGTTTCCTGAGACATATTTTCCAGTTTCCCTTTATAAGAGTAGCCTCTCTCTCTCTCTCTCTCGAAGCCGGCACCAGTAACGACCTAGCATGTTTCACATGCTCGCACCCAGTCAGGGGACATCCTGACGACGTATACAGACTAAAAACACACATAACAAAGCCACTCAAACAGCTTCCTCTCTCTCCAACACCCCTTCTCCCCTCTCTACACTCTTCAGAAAAAGAGGTGCCGTTGTAAAGGCTTATCCCTCAATACCTTCATCTGATCTGATCTGATAATAATATTGTAACCTTCAAAGTTCACACCAAAAACAGCTGTGATCATCTTAACTTCCTGAGTTGTGGAAACGTTATTAAGGCATAGCTTTCTACTACCCCTCAGTCTGAGCCTCAACTTTTCCAATTTATATTAAGGGCGAACATTAAATTAAATATCTTCACACGAGCTGGATGGTGGTACTTGTAAATATCCCTGTATGGTATCCTGGAATATGGATCCTGCAATTTGCTTATGAGTTGAAACATATTATCAAAGTAGGATTTCTCTTTTCCTTAACATTAATACGTAAAGGTTAAGTACCCTGTATCACGCTGTGGTGTAGTGGAATAAAGCATCGACATTCGTCATTATTGTCGGTGGTTTGAGTCCGACTGGGAACAAAAATCCCATTGGTTAGCTCATGTATATTTGTGAGATATACTTTATATATACTGTATATATATATATATATATATATATATATATGAAATCGTTAGCGGGGGGAGGTTATTTGTTTCCGTAAATATGGAGTGTGTAATGAAGTCGAACTACGAAATAAGTACAGAATTCGTGTAGAAGATTGAACTTACAGACTAAAGTTTTTATTTATTTATTTTGATTTGTGTTATATATATATATATATACCCGGTATATATATACATATTTATATATATATATATATATATCTGGTATATATATATATATATATATATATATATATATATATATATATATATATATATATATATATACAGTATATATACACTATATATATAATTTCGTGCGCGTTAAATATTTTAGGTGGGTGTGGTGGTGTGGAAGCAAACGCCCCCTTATTCCCTCTCTCACATTCACACCTCCCTGCCACCTCCTCCTTCATTCCGTTCTCCTCGAATCCTCTATTGCCTCTCTGTAAACCAACCCATAACCCCAGGTCAACTCTTTCACAATCCGAGCCATATTGGTTACCTTGTGTTGGTTACTATCTCGCTGATCGCTGATGGAAACAGTCACACTCATAGACAGAGTCAACCAAAACGGCCATAACCATTACCGGACATAAACCAAATAGTCTACAGTTCTAAACGGCCTAGGTTGTGTTAAATTATATGAGGTTATGGAAAATTGCGTTACGTTTGGCTACGCTAGGGTGGATTTATTAACTGTAGATATTCTTAAGCTCAGAAACAGCATCGCATTTTATATCTGACCGGGTTGGTCATGGCCATCTTGGTGTGTGGCCTGTTTGTGTCATAAACATGTCACGCAACAAGCACTTGAAGAACAAATATGTACTAAAATTTGTCCCTGAAGTTAGTCAAACGAATTATTTATGTTAAAGTAGTCAAAGGAAGTTGTCAGCAACGTTGATACTGCAGCATCTTTACAGCTAAATATGTGTATTTCAACATCTTATAATACTATACTTCTCGCCTAGCCTAGATTAATCATTAGTAGATCTCAACCGATTATGATAGGTTAAGTAAAATTAGGTTAGGTTAGTTGGTAATAGTGTAGTTGGATATGGAACCGTTGGTTGTCGTTGTTAGATATCTACTGTTTGAATTAGTCTACTGGTAGAGTTGTTCGGGAACCACCAAGCCCAAAATATCCACCGAATTGATGCAAACATAATTCTGAATACAGTTATTGAGTAATTAAGCCTTATATTTTCCTTTCACACACGCATTTTTCCAATGCTTCTGAGACCAAAGGTCTCAGTGCTGTTTTTTAGTAAACAATGTGAGTTGTATATTCTCCATAGAAGCAAAATAGCAAGCTACTGTAGACATCCAATTTCCGAAAATGAAAATGCAGCAATAAATAGCAAAATATTGTAGCAGAGAATTCCACTATGTGGCCTACCAATGGCATTCAAACCCTCAAACTTTCCAATAATGGTCCATGGCGTAACCTTTGCATAGTTGAATGGCACTGTTAGTATTATATATCTAGTATATACATATATTCATATTTATACTAGCTATATATATATATATATATATATATATATATATATATATATATATATATATATATATATATATAATTATATATATATATTAATATATATATACTGTATATATATATATATATATATATATATATATATATATATATATATATATATATATATTTATATATTTCAGTCTCTCTATTGTATTTCCTTATTGTATTAAGAGGAAAACCGGAAGATATTCAAACCGTGTCTATGTAGTGTCAGGTCATTGCTAGGCAAACCCTTCATGCAATGTTTATGTGACCCTTTGTCAGCATAACGTGACTTCTAGCTATGTAGTATGTGTTCTGGTTGGAGTTGTTACTATGGTGTGATCTGTTGAATTTTATGTCACGCCTCTCTTATAAAACCAAAACCAGACCAGATGGCTTGAGTAAAATAGGAAAGAAGAAGAATTGGACAGAGGAAGAACAATTAGCTGAGAAGGTAGAAGTACAGTAGAAGACTGAAAGTTCTCGGGCTCAACCAAGTTGCTTCATTGTCAAACCACAACAGGTATTGGATGGAAGTTTTATAGGCAACATACTGAGTGGATTCGCGTCATTTTCGAGGCGTAACCCAAGATGATAAAGGCAGTGGATTTAGTGAGTAGAGTGTTGTGTAACGGAGTCATCTATCAATACAATAACTGGCAAACCTGTGCACCTCCAAGCTCCCACGAAGGCCTATATTCAATTTTAATGTTCAAATGAAGAACATCAGTTTCCTTCTATTATTCTTATAAGGATTAATATATACAGACTATTTCCTTCACACTGAAAGTGGTGGGATATTTTACCTACACTTAATATTAGAACACCTTATAGTTACGATGTGACAATAAATTAATGACAAGTCAGCAAGTGTATTACATTACCGTAATAATTGGACGCAATCAAAATATACTAGGGATATATATATAAGCGCTCATAAGACGACGTCGTAAACGTATTGAGTATCTTGCTCATGGTCTGCAACATGGTGGCAGAATATACGGTACCTCCAAATATACTGAAAGAAACCCCAGTTCCTAACCCTGACCTCCCCAGAGAACCCTTGGCCCAACACTGCCCTAATATATGGAGTCCCGGTGTATGCTTCAGACTGTCGTAGTGCCAGGAACTTGTTCATCACCTTTTACATTTTAAGACGTTTGCCCATTTAGTTTGTCAATGTTAAGATCTTTCGACCGATTTCTGTAATTTCTCTCTCTCTCTCTCTCTAAAAAAAAAAAAAAAATCCCGGCCGAAGGAAAACAATCTTAGTTTTTCTCTGTTGTAGGTACGTTGTGATCTCCTGGTGTTTACTGTTGATTTCGTGTGATCCGATCTGTCATCGGCCAATTTTCTGGCTGGGGTAGCGATGCCTAGTTTTGTGTACGTTTCGTTTCCGGTTTAATGTTGTGCTTTTTTGTGGTGGGTAAGAGATGCCCTCAGATGGTCTCTTCTTATAATTTGTCGTGCTATCATGGCGGCTTATAACACTGCTTCCTTTAAACTCTCTAAATTGTTGGTACCTATTTTGCCTCGTCTAATTGCCAATGAGTTCATAGTACAAAATGCATATGGACTATTCGGTGAAAAGGAACAACTTGAGATGGTTCGGCCATATGGAACGTATGGAAAGCGAGAGAATGACTAAGAGGGTGTACGAGAGCGAAGTGGAGGGACAGAGAGGGAGAGGTAGACCGAATGAGAGGTAGAAGGATGGAGTGAGGAAGCACATGAACGAAGGCTGTGCTGGTTGGTGGGAGGGGCGTCGACTGACTGGGGACAGAGGGTGCATGGGGGCGGTTCGTTCGTGGCCACCCCTTCGGGGATCACGGCGTCAGGCAATAGATAGATAGACTATTCGAATCCTTATACAAATACAAATTGCCAGCGACATATTTTATGTGTAGCTTTGATAGTTTCTCTTCTTAACCAACATTCCCCTTAATCAAACCAGAGACCTTTATACAGACCTATTTGAGCATGAGTACACTTGTGTTTAGGTATTTGCTTTCACTTTGAACGAATTATATTGTTTTCAACAACTTACTATATAAGCAGATTGATGGTGTAGGGAATGGGTGGCCCCTTATCATGTATGGTACACTCTCGAACATATTGTTGTGCCACTTCGAGAAGATTTGGCTCAATAATTGACCCATTAATGTTAAACCTATTTTTTATCGGCGCTATGTGGATGACACGCTCATATTTTTCAAGAAACTGTCATGATAATTAATGTTTGAATTACATTAATTCCCAACATAGTAATATTTAATTAACTTTGGAGATGGGAAAACAGTCTAGCTGTCCTTCTTAGATATTTTAATAACAAAAACACACATAATGGAACATTAACTACCTCAATTGTTCGAAAACCTACATTCAAAGGACTTGGAACCAGTGTCTTTAGTTACTGCAGCTTTAAATTTTATTTAAACTCTATCAAAACTTTGGTACATGGAGCGTTTTATTTTCCATCTACATACGAGTATTTTCATAATGAAATTTATTTCCTCAAAGAGTTTTTCATACATAAATGTTTTAGTTACTCTTTATTCGATACAATATTCTCAATTTTGTTTAATCAACGATATCAACCAAAGCAAAGTATGCCTACTTTAGAGAAGAATATTGTGTATTTATCTCTCCCATTTTTTGCCTAATTTCTTTTAATAATGAAAACACTCTAACAAAGGAATTTTGCAGATATTATCCTCATATCAGTACCTGCCTGACCTTTGCTGAGTGAGGACCTGTCCCTAGTGACTCCCAGTGAATATCTTTGCCCATAGTGTGGTGATAGTATTAACGCTTTCATAAAATGGCTGGTGTTGACGAGATTGCTACCTCCTCTCATATTCTCCAGCTTTGTCTTGCTTTGCAAGAAAGGATGGAGAATGTGGAGAGAGAGGTGCAGTCTCTCAAAGACGAGAATTTGGCCTTAAAGCTGACTTTGGCTGAGAAGAAAAGTGAGGATAGTGCAACTGCTGTTAGGGATCGTGATGCTCCCTGGACAGTTGTTCCAACAAGTGCAACAACCTGCAAATTTCTACGGCGGCCAGTTGCCCTCAGCAACAAGTTCATCACCTTGGATGACGAATGTGATGGTGAGGCTGCGAGTGCTTCCTTCGGCGAGGAAACCAGGAGAAAGGTAAGTGAGTTGCCTCCAACAGGTGTGACTGCTGCCCCCCCAGGAGTACCTTCAACTGCTGCCCCAGGAGTTCCTGCCGCTGCCGCAGCTGCTACCAAGTCATCGACAAGGAGAGGCAAGTCCTTCTCAATTGTTGGGGACTCCATGGTCAGACACTTAGCTAGGTCCACCTGTACTGATATTAGGAAGCTTGTCTGTCTGCCTGGTGCCGGGGTTGGGAAGGTGTTAGAGGACATTGATTACATCATGAAAGATATTGGAGATAGCCCCATTATCTGTCTCAGTACAGGGAGCAATGATGTTGGTAAAGGTAGGACGGAAGTACTGCTTCGGCAGTACAGGGAGGTGTTAGATAAAGTTAGGAGGAAGGGAGGCATACCTGTAGTACACAGTATCTTGCCACGGAGAGGGGTCAGCAAGGAATGGTCATCTAGGGCAATTGGTATCAATTGTCGGCTGGAAAAATACTGTAATGCAAATGCAATACCATTCCTTGATAACTGAACCCGTTTCCATGGTAAAAATCAGTTGTACGCACAGGACGGGGTTCATCTTTCTCGGCTAGGGGTGGCAAATTTAGCTAGGTCAATAGATAGGATTGTCGCGGGGTTTCGCTGAAAATAAAGCCTGAGAATATGAGTAAGAATAATTGTCTAGATAGGGTAAATTGCCGTACTGGTACATCAGATAGGAATAGAAAATATCAGTCACAGGATTTTAATTGTACTGCTAGTAGAAATATTAAAGGTGTAACAGAAGATGGGAATTCAGTTAGAAATAAAGGTAAATCCGATACCAGTAAAATAAATTCATTGCGATTATATTATACAAACTGTAGGAGTTTATGTAACAAAATGGATGAACTTAGAGCACTTGTTAGCAACGAAAATATAGACATTATAGCACTGACTGAAACATGGATTAATACAGAATCAAGACATTTTTTAGCAGAATTCCATATACCAGGATATAGTTTGTTTAAACGCGACCGAACAAGTAGGAGGGGCGGCGGAATAGCAGTGTTTGTCAGGAGTTCTTTAAAAAGCTGTATTAAATCAGGTATTAGACTAAATACTGATAACGAAAGTGTTTGGGTTGAGGTTAGCGAAGGTAGTGAGACCATAATTATTGGAGTTATTTATAGACCACCAAATATGAGTAGAAACGAAGGTACAGCTTTATGGCAGGAAGTGAAAATAGCATCAAGGTTTAGCAATGTGTGTATTATAGGGGATTTCAATTTTCCGAATATTGATTGGCAGCATCAAATCGGCGACTCAGATTCAACAGAGTTTATTGAGGCGGTACAGGATAGTTTTTTATTTCAATTCATAGACTCGCCTACTAGAGGTAATAATATCCTCGATTTAGTTCTCAGTAATAATGAACAAATGATAAATAATGTAGAGATAGGAGACCAACTAGGAAATAGTGATCATAAATCAATTTATTTTAACATACAATGGACAGGAAAGGCTAAAGAGAATACGACACTTATCCCAGATTTCAGAAAAGCCAATTATGGTGGATTAAGACGAGCCTTAAGAGTCGATCCTATGGTTAAACTATTAAGTGGACCCAGGTGCGCTAATGAACATACTCTCTCTCAGATACCTGTCTTAACTCAGGATAATTTGACAGCTACATATAATAATTTTATTTCTTCACTCCACAATGCGCAAAATAAATATATCCCCAAAAGAAAATTTAGATCAACACAGAACCAACCCAAATGGATGAATAATAGACTATTAGACCTTCTAGGAAAAAAGAGAGGAATATATCGAAAAATAAAGAAAGGCGAAATTCACCTACTTGCTTACTATCAGAATCTATCAAGAGAGGTTAAAAAATGTATAAGGACAGACAAAAGAAATTATGAAATCAGGATAGCCAATGACTCAAAAAATAACCCTAAGGCTTTTTACCAGCTATATAAATCTAAAGTTAGAGATAAAATAGGCCCCCTTAAAACTTCGATAGGAGAAATGACAGAAAGTGATTTAGAAATGTGCAGTACATTAAATAGTCAGTTTCTATCCGTTTTCACTAATGAAAATTTGGCACAGATTCCAGAAGTCCGTAAGGTGTATAGAGACAGTATAGAAAATAGGTTAAGTACGGTTACTATAAGTAGAAATGATGTGCTTAAGGAAATTGACAGACTGAAACCTCAGAAATCGCCTGGTCCCGATGAGGTATATGCCAGAGTATTAAAAGAATGCAGAGATGAGTTAAGTTACCCATTAACATTTCTTTTTAACAATTCATTAGAAACAGGTATAGTTCCAGAAGCTTGGAAGCTTGCAAATGTAGTTCCGATTTTCAAAAAAGGTGATAAATCAATAGCATCCAATTACCGTCCCATTAGTCTCACTTCAATCATAGGAAAGCTACTAAAGTCAATTATTGCTAGGAAAATGAGAAACCACTTAGAAACATTTAACTTAATCAATTCTTCTCAGCATGGATTCACACAGGGACGTTCTTGCCTTACTAATTTGCTTAGTTTTTTCTCAGAGGTATATGAAGCAGTAGATAATGACAAGGCATACGATATTATATATTTAGATTTCAGTAAAGCTTTCGACAGAGTCTCTCATGAGAGATTGATGAGAAAGGTTGAGGCACATGGAATAGGTGGGGCGTTGTTGGGATGGATTAGGTCATGGCTAATTGGTAGGAAACAGAGAGTCAGCATAAATGGTACCAAGTCAGAGTGGGGAGCAGTCAAAAGTGGTGTCCCCCAGGGATCGGTATTAGGTCCCCTGTTGTTTCTTATATACATAAATGACCTAGATTTAGGTATAACTAGTAGGATAAGTAAATTCGCAGACGATACTAAAATGGGGAGATCAATTGATTCAGATAGCGATATAGAGTGCCTCCAAAGGGATCTAGATACCTTACATGAATGGTCAGTAAATTGGCAGATGAAGTTTAACATTGACAAATGCAAGGTATTAAAGATAGGGAAGATGCAAACAAATGTTAAATATAAACTAGCTAATTTAGAATTAGAAAATTCAGACTGCGAGAAAGATCTAGGTGTGTTTGTTAGCAATGATTTGAAGCCTAGAAAACAGTGTATAGGCGTTCGTAATAAGGCAAACAGGATTCTCGGGTTCATCTCTAGGAGTGTGAGTAACAGAACTGCTGATGTTATCTTAAAACTTTACTTGTCATTAGTGAGACCCCATATGGATTATGCTGTCCAATTTTGGTGTCCTTATTACAGAATGGACATAGATTCATTGGAGAGAGTACAGCGTAGAATGACAAAAATGATCCATAATATTAGAAATCTTCCGTATGAAGAAAGGTTGAAGAAATTAGGTTTACATTCGTTAGAGAGACGCAGAGTTAGAGGGGATATGATAGAGGTGTTCAAGTGGGTTAGTGGGATTAACAAAGGGGACATGACAAATGTACTAAAGCTCAGTGATAGCGAAAGAACTCGTACCAATGGTTTCAAATTAGATAAATTTCGTTTCAGAAAAGATATAGGCAAATATTGGTTTGGTAACAGAGTTGTAGATGGGTGGAATGGACTACCAAGTGCTATAGTGGGATCTAAAACTGTAGGGAGCTTTAAGATAAAATTGGATAAGCATATGGACGAGAAGGGTTGGGTGTGAAGGGGGATCAGCCGGGTTGGGCCAATCAGCGCTCTGCAGACCCCCATAATCCTGCGTTAATCTCTAACCGTTTTGGTAGGATGATCCTCAGGGTATTAGAGTGTTGAGCCTATAATTGGGCTTTGTAATTGATTTGGGGTTGTGTGGGACAGGGATCTGCCTTGCTTAGGCCAATCGGCTTTCTGCAGACTCCCATTTTCTTATGTTCTTATGTTCTTATGTTATGTTCTTATATCAATGTTTGATTCATCCATAAAACACTTTCAAAATAAATTCCTTCTTTCACTTTAAAGACCAACTGCCGACCAAATTGCGTTAATCACTTGTTTATTTCTAGCTGCCAAGCAGGGTATATTGGGAGAATTATGCAAGCTTTCAGAGTAGACGAACACAAGGGTAAGTGGAGCAGGACGGGCCGGCCTCTCCAGTCCCCTCCCCACTCAGCGGTAAGTGAACATGCCTTTGACTGTGGTACAAGCGTAGACTCAATAGCGTTAATATATTAGACCATTACAATAATATAGACTTAAGGATTTTAGAATCCCTTTACATACACAAACTAAATCCATCACTTAACAACACTGTATATGTTGTTCCTCTTAATATATTTTAGGTCACGAGTGTACTCTGATTTGATTGTTTATTTTTGTGTTTGCCTGTTATCTTAAATGACTTAATTACCTAGATGTTACCATTTTAAATATTTTCCCCGTTTGATATTAACCTTTGTACTTTTCTATGTGATTTGTTTTGTTTCGATTTATTACTTCACGTAATTAAATTTTGTTTTAATTGTATAGCATGTGATTTTTAGATATCACTGATTTAAAATGACAAAACTTGTCCTTCTATCTACAGTATATCTATCTATCTATCTATCTCTCTATCTCTTATATATATATATATATATATATATATATATATATATATATATATATATATATATATATATTTTTTTTTTTTTTTTTTTTTTTATATTCCAACTACTTCTTCTCGGGCATAGGCTGAGAGCCTGTGCATTCAACCGTACATTGAACGGCGAAGCCCGTGCGGTCTCGCTCCAGTCTCGGAAGTGAGACATGAGAATAACTTTGGGATTCAATCAGCCCCCGATATCTTGCCTTCGCAAGATACATGGTTGCTCACCCGCGGCTCGAAGCAGCCACATTTCTGAAGCTGCTTCGCTCCAGTGCTTCACTCTCTCATCACCTAGACTCGGACCCTCACTCTCAGAACGCCACCTATTGAGTAATGAACTCACTAGGCATTACCTCCTTGTAGCATATTTTGAATATGGGAACATTCATACAGTGCTATTTAATCAGGGAATAATGAGTGTATTTTTCTTATTTAAATTTTGTTTTGGCGTTTCGGTGGGCTTTGTGATAATACAGCACAAATTCCAACCCAATAATATCTTCCCATTGATACATTGGGATTCTAATCCGGGACCAATGGCATGACCACTTGACCACACCTCCCCTAGTATATATATATATATATATTGTTTGTCTAACTATAATTTGTTTGCTACTCCATTGTTCTACTTCAAATATACCTTTTTTATCGAATATTTGTTGTATCGAATGATGGATTTGCTTTTTCTTATCACTATTATAAAAATATATTCAATGTACTTATCTCCCTATTAGTCTAATGACAATATTTAACATCCAATCATTCCAATATCTATTTCTTCAGTCTTCCCACTAGTAGATTAAAATATATTTTCATTTGTTACGTCTCTCTCTCCCTCTCTGTCTCTCTCTCTCTCTCTCTCTCTCTCTCTCTCTCTCTCTCTCTCTCTCTCTCTCTCTCAATATATATATTTATATATATATATATATATATATATAATTTTGTTTAAAGCTAAACATTTTATGCACCCATAGGCATCAGTAATGTATACAATTTGACCTACTACAATATCACCAAATAAATTGTAAATTGCATAATAACTACACAAGTTCATTGGAATCAAAGACATCTTCGACTTATAACACTGTTTAATAATTAAGTCCATCAAAAGGCGTCTAGTGTTAGCTTGGAGAGTCATCAATATAAACAAAATAATACTGGTACTGTAAATAAAGATATACGTACCTGGATAAATGGTTTGCCAATTACGTTATATAGTATTACTAAGGTGTTATGTTTCCAATTTTGTTATCTATTTTTAAAGATTTGGTAGGACCTCATTTAATCTAAATTGTAATCACTAATGACGCTGGCCCTATGACTCCAAGTTATCCTAAATAATCTGCATAACATTCACTAACAATATCCATAATCAAATTAAATGTAGTCAGTGCATGGAACGTGAGAGAACATGGAGAGTGAGCAGAGCGAGTTCTTTGACCTGAATGTTGGTTTGAAACAGGGGTGTGTGATGTCCCCGTGGTTGTTTACTGTATATATGGATGGAGTCATGAAAGAAATACTATCAAGAGCAGTGGATGTTGGTGTATTGCTGAAAAGGGAGGGAATTGAGTGGAAGCTACCTATACTGCTGTTTGCGGATGATACAGTTCTGATGAGTGATAATGAATGGGAGTTGCAGGGTCTGGTAAATGAGTTTGGAACAGTGTGCGAAAAACGGAATTTGAAGGTAAATACGGGGAAGAGCAAGGTTATGGTCTTCGAAAGGGTGAAGTCACAGAGTGTGAGGTGAACCTGAACGGTCAGGCTATGGAGATCGTCAACTCTTTTAAGTATGTTGAGTAAAGATGGGACTATGGATGAAGAAGTGCGGGAGAGGGTACAACAGGTGAAGAGGGTTGTAGGAATGCTAAAAACAGTAACAAGAAATAGGGTGGTCAGTATGGAAGTGAAGAAGTCCTTGCATGCCAGTGTGGTAATCCCGACACTGACTTAGGAAGCGAAGCATGGACGTTGGTTGAGAGACTCAGACCAAGAGTGAGAGCAGTGGAAATGAATTACTTAAGGAGTGTGTGTGGAGTTACATGGAGGGATAGACAGACTAATGAGGAAGTAAGAAGGAGGTGTGGTGTGGAGGTAGATGTGCTGGAAAGTGTGAAAAGGAACAACTTGAGATGGTTCGGCCATATGGAACGTATGGAAAGCGAGAGAATGACTAAGAGGGTGTACGAGAGCGAGGTGGAGGGACAGAGAGGGAGAGGTAGACCGAATATGAGGTGGAAGGATGGAGTGAGGAAGTACATGAACGAAGGCGGTGCTGGTTGGGGGGAGGGGCGTCGACTGACTGGGGACAGAGGTGCATGGGGGCGGTTCGTTCGTGGCCACCCCTTCGGGGATCACGGCGTCAGGCAATAGATAGATAGATAGATAGTGCATGGAAGTTATTTACATTGTGGGGAGAAACTTCTGTAAATTAATAGATGAAATTTATTCGCCCAATTAATGGCTGTGCTTGCATCATTATTATGCCCTGTCTTGTTTGGATTAAACCCTAGTAAATAAAATAACTGTTTTAAAGTTAACGAAGCTTGTTAACTCTCCAATTAATAATATCCAGTTTAGTGAATATGTTTTGTTTTACAAAATGTTGTATATATATTTTTCCTCACATCTCAATCCCCTTTAATTACTCGGCACTTTTACTTGCAGTGACGATAATTGCTCCGACACTTTAATTAAACGAAATACGTATATCCCGAAACAATATTTTTCTAGTTAAAATAGTGTTTTGTTTGTTTTCACTTGAAAACTGTGTATTAACTTGTTATGATTCAAAGTTTTACAGGGGCGCATATTAATACGTCAGAGAGAGAGAGAGAGAGAGAGAGAGAGAGAGAGAGAGAGTGAGTGAGAAAGCCTGTGAGAGATGACATGAAAGTAGGAGAGTTTGCTAAATGAGTAGATGACTATTAATAATAAAGTAATTAATCTTTCTGCACATCAAAGGCATACAATGAAGACAGCCTTATTCCTAGCTATTACTAATGCAATAATTTAGGTTTGGGGGAGTAATAATACATCGTCTTAATGGAAAACTCTGAGTAAGCTGTAATTAAATTGTATTTGCTCCCTAGACCTCCATCAAGCTTAAAAACAACCACAAGCCCAAAGTTGTACATTTTTCAGTAGCAATTATATTCTGGCCGTAGGACGGCTCCTTCTAAATAACATGCTCGCTATCGCTTGTCCGGACAAAACCAATACCTATAAGGCACAAATGATCTTAAGACTGACAAGGAAATGAGGCGAAAGTTCTTAAAATCACCATACTAATTGACCGAACGTCATACAATATTAACACTAATGAGGTTGAACACCCCATATGACCCCCTTATTGTTTGGAGGACGTTCACCACCCAGTCATCCCACAGACTCCAGGGAACAAAGACGCTCATACCATGACCTCTTCGTCTTAAACCCTTTGCCATTTAACTATCTAGTCCACTTCACGGCACAGCACACCAGTTAAACTATCCACTATTATATACCATCACAAGCTCGCAGCACTCTTTCAACTTAATACATTACTGTACTTTACTGACAACATTCAGCTAATAACGCTTATTTTGAGGTGTGGTGGAGTGGTCTTGCCTCTGGCCTGGTAATCCAAAGGTCCCGGGTTCAAATCCCGATGTATCAATGGGAAGATATTATTGGGATGGAATTTGTGCTGTACCTAGTATCAGTGCATTACCGCAAAGCCCACCGAAACGTCAATAAAATACCCTCATTGTTCCCTGATTAAATAGCACTGTATGAATATTCCCATATTCAAAATATGCTATAGGGGTGCAATGCCTGGTGAGTTATCTGCTCAACAGGTGGCGTTGTGTGTGTGTAAGTGTGAGAGTCCGAGTGTATGGGGTGAGACAGTGAAGCACGGGAACGAGATGGCTTCAGAGATGGGGTCGTTTCGGGCCATGAGTGAGCACCGTGCCTCATGTGAAGGCAAGATGGCAGGTGCTCGTTGTACTCTACGTGCTTCACATGTCTCACTCCCTAGACTGGAACAAGACCTCACGGGCTTCACTGTTCATTGTAAAGCGGTGAATGTTAAGGCTCTCAGCCTATGCCCGAGAGGAAGTAAGTTGGAATATAGAAAAAAAAAAAAAAAAATATATATAGTTGATAATTTAAAATGTTCTGTGGTTAAATCTACTGATATAACCTCGTCTAAGTAGTATCCCCACAGAACCAGTATATTTACTCACGTTGCCTTCTACTTAACTTTACTGTACCAAAACAAATTCAGGAATTAATGTAAGTAATTAATTTTGTTCTCAACACGAAACACCTCGCAGTGAAATGTATGAAATTAATCACAGCGGGTATGATCATTCGCATTTCTTGTATTTACAAACCAAGACTCCGGTGCCCCAAACCCACACCCGGACGAGAGCAAGCCCAATTTTGCTCTAGAAAAAAGAAGAGAGCCTGATAAACAATGATCCCCAAAGCATCCCTCGTACCGTGAGAAGTAATACCAAAGAGACGCCTCAGGGACCCTTCCTGTCCAACACCACAGTGGTACTATAAAGAATGACAACGAGGGGAAGAACAAAACATTGTGAGGACAATTATTGGGGTGATCATGAGGAGGAGAGAGAGGTGTAGGCTGAACACAAGGAGGAGGGGCAGGAAGAGGAAGACAGGAAGGAACATTTAATATAGGAGCTCGAGCATGAGATAGAAGTAAGAGAGAAAATTGATAAACCAACGATTATCCCATGTCAGGAGAATGCACGGTCCATTCACCTTGAGATACAATTTTGACATTAATATTATTCTTTTCGTGGAAGACTGGTTGATTTTACGGGGCCATCTGGTGTGGCTGGATCAGCCTGAGAAGTGATGTGTAAGAGAACATGTGCCGAGAATATATATTAGTTGTTGATATTTATGAGTGTTGGATTTTTGTAATAGATGCGCTGGCGGGATGTGTGATGTACAAATGGAAATATACAGGAATAGTATATTATATGATGATTATTTGTTTAAACTGGATGACATTTTGGAATGACTGGTCAAATGGAAAATTAAAGCATCAGTAAAACAGTGTAGGGAACTACTGTAATTATGAAGCAGTTGAGTGAATGGTTTGAGGTAAATGTAGGTCTTCGACAGGGTTGTGTAATGTCACCATGGCTGTTTAATGTACAGTATATGGATGGTGTGGTGAGGGGGGTGAAAATGAGAACTATGGGTAGAGGATTGAGTTTAGTAGGAAAGAATGGTAGAGACTTAGAGTTGAATTAGTTGCTGTTTGCTGATGACACAGCGTTGTTGGTAGAATCTGGGGAGAAATTGCAGCGGGTAGTCAAAGAGTATGGTGTGGTTTGTGGGAGGAGGAAAATGAGGGTGAACGTCAATATAAGTATTGCTGGTGTGTAATAGAAATGCTCTAGATGTGAGGCTGGATAGGGAAATAGTGGAACAAGTGGAGTGTTTTAAATATCTAGGAGGAATGATAAGTAGGAATGGAGGTATGGAAATGGAGGTAAAAAATTGAGTATGTGCAGGAAGGAAAGCATATGAAGCAATGGGAAGTATGTGGAAGGTCAGAAATCTTGAAATGAAAGATAAAAGTGCAATATATCAGGGGATAGCTGTACCAACAATGATGAATGGGGCTGAGACATGGGCTCTGAACACAAAAGAGAGAAGAAAGCTGGATGTGATGGAGATGAGCTGCTTGAGGAGTATGTGTGGAGTGACTCGTAAAGACAGATGAGGAATGAAGAGATGCATAGGAGAGTGGGGCAGTAGGAACATTTGTCGGCCAGGGTGGACAGAAGGGTGCTGAGCTGGTATGGACATGTTGAGCGAATGATAAATGAAAAGCTTACAAAGAGAATATGTGAGCCAGATACAAGGGGCGGTATAGGGGTAGGAAGACCTCCATTGAGATGGAGAAACTGTGTAGGACAAATCAAACGGGTATGTGCCAGAGTATACTATGTATGCATGTATGTATTTTTTGTGAGGGAGAGTAAGTATTGTGTATGGCATTACTATGGGAACCTTCTGGGGTGGCTGTGTGTGTGTGAAAAGTAATGTACCAGTTAAATTGCGCAGGGAAAGGGTATTGTGCGGCGATTGTTTTGTGAGTGAAGATATTATGTATATGGTGAGGTTAATGCTGCATCCGTGAGGTGTGTGTGTAAGTAGGTGGGTGGTGTATATGCGTTATACTAAGGGCAACCATGTACAACATCCCAACGTACTCAGCTCACCGGGCGGGGCCTACACTCATTATCATCTGATGCGCCTGTTCCATTTGCTATTTGAACCGAGTTAACCTGGGGTGTAGCCTTGGAACCATTCATATGCTGATGACCCTACCTTGCACTATTCAGCTAGTTTTTTTTACAACAACCCAGCATGAAATCACTCCGGAACTCACGTAACAGAACATTGGCGTGCCTATCTTCCAATCTCTCTATCTCTGATTAGGGAAGAGAAAACCTTGTTACTCTCAATGCTTCCAAATCTCAATTTCTCCATCTGTCTACTCATCACAACCTTCCAGAAGTCTATCGCTTGCTCTTCAACAACATACAAATTAACCCTTCATCTTCTCTTAATATTCTCGGTGACTCTTTTTCTTTTGATCTCTCTTGGAAAGACCATCTTACCACTCTTGTTAAACACAGATTATCAGAAGCTGGGTGTGCTCAGCTGTCTCCGGGGGTTCTTTTCCCCTATGCAGCTTCTTGCTCTGTACAGAGCATCCATGTGTTGAGTATTGTTCGCATGTGTGGGGAGGATCCTCTCATACAGCACATATAGGAAAAGTAGAAAAGAAAGCATTTTGTCTCAATAAATTACGTCCACTCTCTGATTCCCTGCAATCTCTCTCTCTTCATCGCAATGTTGCATCTATCTTGCTATTCTACAACTATTGCAATATTCCATGTTCCTCAGAGCTCTCTCAGCGTATACTCCCTCCTATACGTAGAGCATATAGCACCCGACTTGCAACACAATCCCACCCCTACTCTGTGTAACTCTCCCACTCAAGCGTGAGAGTAAAGATAATCTAAATGATAGGTAGAGAATCAAACAGACTGGATACGGCAGTATAATATGTGCGAATAGTAGTTGGGTTACTTAGAATATATAATTATGCAACAGATTAATTGTTTTCAATGGGTGACTGGCAAGGTATATGCTTCCTGGTTTCACAACAAAAGATACGCACATATTTTTCACTCATTAAACTAGCACCACAACAATTAGAATGGTTGTGTTTATCCCCTAGACTCTTTGCCTGGAGATTGACATAAAGTTATTATAGATAATTACCTATTACTGAACACATATTTATAATATATCGACATCTAAAAATCGGATTTAGATTATATGAATTGACAAAACTTATACAGCACACATGAAAAAAGGCTTACCGGTATATATTCATGTTAGAACGTGCTAATTAATCTAAAACTAATAACGTATATTATGTGTTGACAAAATTCAACACAAAGAGTCAATAAAAGGAGTAAAAATATATTTGTAATTGTCAAATTATAATCGCTGAATATTAGTGAGCTAAAATTAATCCCAAATATTACAAACCTGGTTATATTAAACAATAAAATACAAATCCATGAGTCACCTGCATAACAAACCAGATACTACATAGAATCAAATTTCGGGAAACACATATAGAACCCTTCCAGTACGATGACATTATTTATTCACTTTATTCTGGATATAAATAGATCTGCTTCCGGTTAGGAAGGGTAATGTACGAATATGGGGGCTCATTGATCATTTGTACCCAAATGGCTACATTTCAAAGTAGAGCAAATGTATTTAACATATTAGCCAGTTTAATCCTAATATGGCACCATCCTATTTAATCCATTCAGTACCGGTGCCGTCCTTTTCATTATATGCTGGCCACTATTAGACGATTTTAATCAGTATAAAAGGGGCCTCCAGCCATTAACAGACTTCGAACTATCTCACTAAACCATTTTTACTACCACATATCCTTCTTCAAGCTCACAAATTCGTTTAAATATAGCCAAAATATAATTGAGTAGACGTCTCCAGTATATACATAACGGATTATGGCAATAAGAGAACAGCCACACAGGTGATGTAGATATTCCTATCAAATACAGTAATAACACACTTGTTAATGCTACACAACTGTACATTACACTTGATTTATTTTTAACCTGCGGAAAGAATAATCCCGTAGCAGTTGATTTCTTGGTACGGGATATAATATGAAACTGTTATGTCTTTGTATCTTATTATAGACAGGTTTTCACAGTTAGCATCATAGTTGGCTATACAAACTTTGTATAAACTAGTTAATTAAGATGGGATAAGTCAGTTTCCCGCCAACTTAAATTAAACAGACTATAGTGACAAACGCATGGTAATATCAGTGAAGTCACGTCTGTAATGTAGGTTGTTTTGAGGTAACGGCTGTCCTAACGATATCTACTAACCACTAGTAAGACCCCATTTAGACCATGCTGTACAATTTTGGTGCCCTTATTACAGAATGGATATCGACCCTTTAGAGGCAGTCCAAAGAAGAATGACGTAAATGATACATAATATTAGAAACTTATAGTATGAGGAGAGGTTGAAAGCCTTAGGCTTACACTCACTAGACAGATGAAGATGTAGGGGAGACAGGATAGAGGTATTTAAATGGATAACAGGTTTAAATAAGGGCGATTTAGATGAGGTATTAAAGCTAAAGAACGGCGACTTAACCCGCTCAAATGGTTTCAAGTTAGATAAGTTTAGATTTAGAAAAGAAATATGAAAGCACTGGTTCGGGAATAGAGTTGTTAACATGTGGAATGGACTGCCCAGAACGGTGACAGGTCAGTTGAACCAGTGCCACTTCAACCAGTTCTAACTCAACCAGTGGCCACTTCAACCAGTGACCATTTCAACCAGTGACCATTGTAACAAGTAGGTTAGGTTAGGTTAGGTTCCTGGTTAAAATGGTCACTGGTTGAAATGGTCACTGGTTGAAGTGGCCACTGGTTGAGTTAGCACTGGTTAAAGTGGCACTGGTTGAAGTGGCACTGGTTCAACTGACATGGAACCGCCCAGAACTAGTGGCTAGAACAGTTGAAAGCTTTAAGCGTGAGTTGGATTCCCATATGGGTGATATGGGCTGGGTATGAATGGGAGCTGCCTCGTGGGGGCCGCATGGCCTTATGCAGTTTCCCGAGATCTTATGTTCTTATCAGCGCACCTAGATTAAAGCTGAAAGTGCCGTTAGTGGTGTGTGTTTATATCTGTCAACCTCTGCTAATGTCTACCATTGTTAGTGTGTTGTTGCCTGTGTACAGTGTGTACGTTTGCGTATTTGTATGGTTGTGTGTGCTACTGTCTGTGTCTGTGTATGGTTGTGTCTGTCTGCTTATATGTACAAACATATCAAGTGTATTGGTTTGCTAATTTATAGTGTATGCATATGTGAATCACTTTAATGTTCCCGAGGTGTGTGTAACGATCATCTAATTTACAATATAACAGTTATGAAAGACAATCATAGTGAAATGTTGGCAACTGCACAGTTGCATACACATAATTGGACGCATCCGATACATAGGCTAAGTCTTTGTATTTGTGTTAAATATTATATGATCATAAACATGTAAGTTGTATAACTGATAATAGTTATGTAGCAGGTGGTTGTATGGCCATCTGTACGATAACCAACGATACACATCAGACAATGAGTAGTATAACTGATAATAGTTATGCAGCAGGTGGTTGTATGGTCATCTGTATGATAACCAATGATACACATCAGACAATGAGTAGTATAACTGATAATAGTTATGTAGCAGGTGGTTGTATGGTCATCTGTACGATAACCAATGATACACATCAGACAATGAGTAGTATAACTGATAATAGTTATGTAGCAGGTGGTTGTATGGCCATCTGTACGATAACCAACGATACACATTAGACAATGAGTAGTATAACTGATAATAGTTATGCAGCAGGTGGTTGTATGGCCATCTGTACGATAACCAACGATACACATCAGACAATGAGTAGTATAACTGATAATAGTTATGTAACAGGTGGTTGTATGGCCATCTGTACGATAACCAACGATACACATCAGACAATGAGTAGTATAACTGATAATAGTTATGTAGCAGGTGGTTGTATGGCCATCTGTACGATAACCAACGATACACATCAGACAATGAGTAGTATAACTGATAATAGTTAGGTAGCAGGTAGTTGTATGGCCATCTGTACGATAACCAACGATACACATAATAATAATAATAATAATAAACGGTTTATTAAAGAATGGCAGCCTCATGAGCTGAAAATACACATTTTACAATTTAGTGGATGAACATGAGATGAGGATGGTAAGCTTAGTTTACAAACAAAATAAATAAATACAATAATGATGCATGTGCAGAATACAAATTATCATAAAATAACCATGAGAGTAAGTGATATACAGTACATATACACATTTATTTACTTACTCATATACAGAACATACGTATATACACGTACGTGCGCACATACATATACATACATATATAGGAACATAAGAACATGCAGTAAGTGTGCACATGTCCGTATACACAAACGCTCACGTATGCACACAAACATACATACATACAGAAACTGTTTTGGTAAGGTCAGGTAAAGAGGGTGCAGGTACTACAATGGGAGGTTAATCCTCGGTAGTGTAGGTGTGTGTGTGTGTGTGTGTGTGTGTGTGTGTGTGTGTGTGTGTGTGTGTGTGTGTGTGTGTGACAGAAGGCGAAATATGGAAGAGCTGGGCGTTCTATTGTTAAGGGTGGAAATACATGGATGAAGATACGCGAACATTTAATAATAGATAATGCTTATGCATAGATTTATAATCAGAAGTTGCGCTAGTGAGCAATATGTTCTCGCTCATATGTACGTATATTTACATACATATGTGCATATGACCATATAAATATAAATATACGTACAGTACATATATATATTATATACCTTATATTCTCAACCGGGCTCGAACCATTGACAGCACATACACACAGACATACATATACATAAATATATGCACATTACATGCATATATGCTCTTCTCTTATCCTACCTGATACTCTCAGCCGGGCTCGAACCACAAACAGTATACACTATACACATATATATATACATAAATAACGCATACATACATACACATATACGCACACATACATACACATATACTGCACATACATAGATACATATACACACATATACATAAACAAACTCAAGCAAATACATACATAATTATATTCTAATACACACATGCACACACACTTATGCATATATTATTAAAGGTGGGTGCGTATATATGGTGTGACAGACCGTTATTACACATTATTAATAATATTAACAATGGTTGGGATAGGACTATTTTTATATCTGTCAGTTCTTGCTCTTATTGGTTGGAGTGTGTTGAAATGACGAGCTGCACGTGTAGGTCTAGGGGCGTCTGGTGGAAGTAAGTTTCTGTGTCGTGGGTGAACAAGCAGCTTAGATGCAAACTGTTTGAGTGTGTTGTAGTGGTGGGTTGAAAGTGCAGGTATGCTAAGGGTGGTGAGAGCTTCCTCGTACCCTGGATATGTGCCACCCAGGATGATCCTGCATGCCCTCCTCTGAACTCTCTCCAGTTGACGTTGTTGTGTTAGGGTTAGAGAGGAGGACCAGGCGGGAGAGGCGTAGGTGAGCTTAGGGAGTATGAAGGTGTTATATATACTCTTCATCTCATTCTCCGGCGCCCCCAGGGATCTCAACCGCCTTAGCATAAACAACTTGTAAGTGGCGGTCCTGACTCTGGTAGTTACATGTTTCTTCCAGTTCAGTTTGTTGTCCACAGTGATTCCGAGGAGTTTGGTGGACTCAACAAGCTGAAGGGGATGAGGACCAATTGTGACAGTGGGTGGAGGAAGGTCGGTAACGGAAGTGTTGATGTGCATGACCACTGTCTTGTCATGATTGATAGTCACATGATTGTCTGTGGTCCAGGCTTGAAGACGGTCGAGGATGTCTTGTAGGGGGTCATAGTTAGGGGAGGTGTTATCGACAGTAATGCCGACTGTCGAGTCGTCCACGTACTTCCAGTGGAATGGGGTGTCCTTTAGGGCATCATTAATCAAGATGAGGAACAATAGAGGCCCCATCTTTGTGCCCTGTGGGACTCCACATGTGATATCTAGGAAGGTGGAGATGAAGCCTTGGTATCGCACTGCTTGTCGTCTGTCACTAAGGAAGTCGGTCAACCACGCAACCAGACAATGACATCAGACATCAGACAATCAGACAATGAGTAGTATAACTGATAATAGTTAGGTAGCAGGTAGTTGTATGGCCATCTGTACGATAACCAACGATACACATCAGACAATGAGTCTCAATAATGAAGCATACTGAGTCTTCTTTATGGTGTAGCATATTTTCCAAAATGTATATATTTGTATATACTGTAACCTACCAATTTAACCCGTCCAGCCCCGGCTAGTTTTGTAATGTTTGTTCACCAGAACCCGGCCGGTTTTCAAAAAATGGTTTTATTCCAGAAACAATAGCGAATGGGTTAGGAATGAAGGAAAAACCACGAAAAACCGCTCAAAAAGCTTAAAGAATGGTCCTACAGAGCCCCCGAAAACGTATTTTACAAGAGTAAAAAATTGAAGGCAATTACCCCCAAAAAACAGGTTATTGCGCGCTCACGCGCACGCACGTGGACTTTGAGAGTTTTTAACCATCGGCACGGTTGCGTGGGATACGTACACAGTTCCCATACAAATCTGAGCCCTCTTGAGTGGCTACACCTGAGGTTACGGTCGGCGCAATTAGGGTGACGCGCCAGGCGCGTCTCTGGGGCTGTGCGTTACATACATCGCCGACGCGCCAGGCGCGTCGCTGGGGCTGTACGGGTTAAATAAGCCTTAAACAATATATTTGAGGGCAATGGCAAGGTATCATATTTCATAAAGCTCAGGATCCACACACTAACAGGTCGACCGGCCAGCCCTAGCCGCGCTGGGGTCGGAGTTTGCGTGACGTCACTGGCGCCTTAACCCAGGGCTTGCTCACCACTCACACACTATCACTCCCTTGGCTATATTTATAGGTCCATTCCGTTAGTTGTTGAGCAAACTTTTCATATTATTTTTGAAAAAAAATATATAACTAGTAATATTGTGGGTATTTTGTAACTTAAATAGCCATGATTATACTCATTACTAACAATAAGAAGGAGAAAGATAAACCACTTAACATACAGTTTTTGGAGTACTATAATTTATATCATAAACTTGGGTAAATATAATACAAAGTTACTATATGATGTATGGTTATTACATGATTGCAGCCTACATACAATAGACTAATATGCTAAATCCAAAATAAATTACAAATTATCCCTATGTGTGGTTGTGTTGTCAATATTAGCATTATGTACCTTACGGTAAAATTCCTTAAAGAGGGAAGTACGACCAGTTAATGCTGCACTGTATGTTTATCAATATGATTCTACAATATACTAAAAGCCTTACATAAATGAAGGATAACCAGTCAGTAAAAGTTAAAAGAAAATGCAGTTTAGGAATAGGCAAGACATACATAATGAAAATTATTGAACTGAAAGAAACCTGATCACAAATCCAACATATCTGTAACAATTTGTTTTTGTTTAGTATTAGTATTAGTATTTTGTTTAGTATTTGTCATTTTGACATTTTTTATTCTGATAATTTTGTTATATTAATTTGAACAGTAACCTTTTAGTTCGTTTTCAAGTTTATACAATGTTAATAGGTAGCGCCAAGGAACTTTACAATTATCTCGATCCCTGACCTCTTCGTAACGCAAGAGGACCTTGAGCAAACTGGCTGTAAATTTCCACACGAATTTCCTGGTGGACTCTTCCCAAAGTATAGAAACTTCAGCCCGATTGCTATTATTTATTTCGATTTATAAGATCTTAACCCTTAATTAGCGGCGAGCAACATAAGTCGAGTTAAAAAAAGCTGGACTATGTGGCGGCGCTCGACATAGGTCGAGTGGCAATTTCAGCACGTAATGTGGCTGAGAGAGAGAGACAAGTGGTGGCAGGAGACTAGCGAGCGTATGACTGCTCCAGACCACCGCGGCGAACGTACTGACACAAATCTCAGCTCCCTCCTCCCTCTCTCACTCGCTACATACTCAATTATGTACTGAAAGTACCGAATTACCTGCTTTTTGCACTCGCGTTGCACGGTTATTGCAAGAAAACTATCCATCATACAAGGATCGTTATGGTGTCATTCGAAAGCTCTGTTTATGCCCTTTCAGGGATAGGTACTTGTTTTACGTTCTGGGTCTTATTTAGGCATGAAAATGATCACGTAAACAGCCCTATTTTGGCTAAAAACACCCCGCTGTGCGGTACATATAATAAACCGCATAGGCCGCTCGTAAGGTGTTAAGGGGTCCAGATTATTGTCAAGTTCGTTGGCGCTACCTATAGTAAAGATAGCCAATATTGCTTGCCTAATGTAGAATACCATTTTTTGTTTTCCCTTTTGTTGAAAGCTACCGCACATTTTGGGATAATGCTTAACTGAATAAAAAACAACAACGTATTATTACAGACAAACATTATGTGATGATTTTCATCTTCTTTCTTTGCATGTCTCTACATGTATTTACTTTTTGTTTCTTGTATGAAATTACCTTGTTCATGAGTCTTATCCTAAAGAAGATTGATATTTTGGCAAAGAAATGGATAACATCTAAAGGTAAAGTCACTCCAGTAAGTTTCATTTCAGAAGCAAGAACTTTTACACAGTTTTTCCCTTCTTGAAGCCCTTCACCATGGACAGCTTTGAATACTTCTCTCATATTGGTCATTTGAGACAAAAAAAAACTTTGAGGGTATATACAGGTGACCTCTGCTAACCACTTCTGTCCATGATGTGCCCTCTGTTCCGTGGTTTTCTGCCTTGTTTCCTAAAGAAGGGATATTTCAAGGAAAATTTCCTTACCATATAGCCAGCAATAAACTCTAAAGACTGTTCTTCTATGAGAGTGCTGGTACATTTATTTTCATTTTCACACATATCTAAGACATTTTCTTGCTCATTACCTATTTCTAAATCCATTTCTTTGAACAACAGCCCTGTTAAGCACATCTCTAGGCGTAACTCACGTTCGTTAGCCTCTTGGTCATTTTTTTGGCTTGAACCAGTTTTACCCAAGTAGCATTTTTCATTGTCGGGATCCTGGGAGACGTTGCTTTTATTGCTGAGCAATACACTTTCTTTGCCCAGCATCAGTTTTTTTAGTCTTTGTTTGAAACTGACAGCATCTGGATGATCGTGAGGTCCGCTCATCTGTCTTATACAACCCAAAAAATGTTCTAGAATGTCCTGATTTAACCTTCTTGTCATAATAAACTCAAGGTTATGAGAAACTTTCAGCATTTCAAAAAGGCCTGTAAGGGAAGAGCAAGACAAAATTACTCCTTGCTGAAATCTGTAGCGAGTAGAAATTGAACTGGTTACAGTCATTGTGGTCATAATGTGAATCATATTGTGCAAAATGCCTAGCTGTTCTTCCAAATGCAGACCAAATGCACAGTGCTCTTTCTTATCGCTTGATATGGAAGAATTCATCACATCAAACCATGCATCTGTTGCAAATATGAAGTTTGCAGTTTCTTTCCAGTTTGTGCTGATTAAATTACCTCTTTCTCCTAAATACATTATTGCAGTTGCACAAGTCTTTGATAGTAACTGAGCTGAATACTTTACCCTCTGTCTTTGTTGTCCTTGCACATTTAAGTGAGTTTCACTAAGCTTATACGCTAAGCCATATTCAGTCTTGGTTTTCATCAATGTGACGTCTACCAGCGTTGGCAGAATCACCTCTCGTTAGCCACTAGCGCTCGCCAGGGACATCGAAATGGGCTACAGTTATCAGAGAATGTTGTTCTTTCTTTCCTAGTAATCGCATTGTCACAGACAGTCCAGTGGTGGTCTTTGTTTTCGTCTGTGACAACGGGTTATATTTTATATCAACAGTAGTGATAATAGTACCAGCGTGGGAATGAGAAAGACTTTCAGAGCGGGGAGGTAGTGTCTGGCTGTTTCCTGTGGCGCCTGCTGTCTTGTGACGTCTCGGCCCGTGATTGGCCGACCATCTCGCCTTTGCGGGCTCCTGTGTAACTAACCTCCTCCATGAGGGTCCCCAGGAGCTGTCCTCCTCAGGACAGGCTTGGCGCGCATGCTTCTAACATCCCATTGCATACTCTCTCCCGATCACCCCCTTTATCACTGTTTCTCTCACTCGATTCTCTTTCCATATACTCTAACCTTTATTAACTGCACAACACTCCCCTTGGGTTCTGCATATGGTTTTCATAGCCGGCCCATTGTATTGCATGCGCCGTCCTCAGAGATATTTACATGTACTTAGAATAGGTTTGAGGGTTCTTAGTTAGTATAGGTTAAGAACTTTGTGTGTCTCCATTATTGATTTAGTGTTTCTGCTCTTTTATTTAATGCTAGACTGGGATAAGGTAACTGTAGTCATTGTCTCCGATATGTGTACGGTTTGCTTATACCTACACGACTTCGACCGGTCCTGTGGTAGCCTGGGTTGTCTTTTCGGTTGCGTCCTTTGCGAGTGCAGCATTGTGTTGACTGAGGGTTTTGGCCTGTACCAGTTCCACACTTTGCTGCCTCTTTGCTTGTCTTTAGAGGGTCGCCAGGATAGAACCAGATACTTGTGATCTGGATCTATCAAGAGAGCACCCTAGTCAATTAACGTAACTTAAAGGATGCAGTCTTAAGGACATCGCTAGGCTACGAGCCTGTCTTGCTCAACCCCAGTTCCTTACCTAGAGATTATTAATCGAGTAGACACTTGTTAGTATTTAATATAAGCTCTTTGATATGTGCGCTTTATTATTCACAACATTTATTATTCTAGGTTGTTGCTGAGCCGCACAACCATAGCAGACTGTTTCGTTGATGAGGAAGTACTTCTTTTAGTCTCGAGCATTGCTACCGTTGCGCATTTATAGTATTCTCGTGTCAGTTAACATTATATGTCTTATCTTTTAGTGTATTCGATTTACATGTGTGGTGTCCTGCCTCTTGCCATTATATAGTTTAAGATACGAGCATCTTATGAGCATCAGACTTTCTTCAGAAGTTTCCAGGTCTATGCTGTAGGATTATACTTCACTTTCTTTCAGATAGGAGTGAAGAGTTTATTGTTGTTTAGAGTAACTGTATTGAAGCATCTTTTTATTGTATTAAATCTTGCAGTGATTTAATTGATCTTTCCATAGATTCCTTTTTATGCATTTGAACGTAACTTGCATCTTGTTTGTTATCAGGCTATACCAGTACAGGTTAGCCTGAAGTAGAGTACATTTATGCCCAGTTAAGGATACCCCGCTATCGCAGATTAACCCTGGAGGGTATAGGTGTTTTTGTTCGCCGGCATATAAGTTTGAGGGTTTGGATCTAGCGTACCGTTGTTGCATAGTGCCCTATTACTAGTCCAATCATTAACACCTTATTAGCGGGCTAGGCGGTCTAGCGGACTGTAGCGCCCAGCGGGGTGTTTTTACCCTAAATAGGGTTGTTTACGTGATCATTTTTATGCCTAAATAAGACCCAGAGCGTAAAACAAGTATCTATCCCTGAAAGGGCATAAACAGAGCTTTCCAATGACACCCGAACCATCCTTGTACGACCGCTGGTTCTCTTGCAACTATCATGCAACACGAGTGCAAAAACCATGTAATTAGGTACTTTCCCTACATAATTCCCTGTGTAGCGAGTGAGAGAGGGGAGGGAAGGGAGGGAGGCACCTCAGTTGGTCCACGGTGGTCGTGCAGTGCGGTCATAAGGTTGCTAGGCTCCTCACACTGCTCAGCTCTCTCTCTCAGCAACATTACGTGCTGAAAATGGCGCACAACATAAGTTGTGAACCGCCAGTTAGTCCAAATTTATTTCACACGACATAAGTTGCGCGCCGACAGTTAAGGGTTAAGTGCCCTTGTTTTATTCGTAGAGTGGTCGTAACATCAACATTTCACGAATGCATGCATCTGATACAATATTTCCATTCTCCATCATAAATCCTGAATCTAGGAGATTATTTCTAATTAATTTGAGGAGATGAGGAACATCAGCAAACACAAAAACCTCTCGATCAGCACATGGATTCTTAAAAGAACATTTCTTTGATTTAAGTGGGTCAATACCAAATGTTTTCCATACCCTAATATTGGTAGGTCCCAAATCATGTACTATAGCTACAACTGGATAGCCAGCTAACTCTATATGTTCTATTAATTTGAGTAAGATATGTTGCACATTTGTTTCATCATAATCAAAATATATTGGCCGTTTCCACCTACCAACAAGCCCTCTCAACATGAACACTTGTACACTTTTATGTGGTTTGTATAACGTGTTTGTTCCCTTATCGTAACTCCATTGTTTGGCAATGCTCATTTCATCAAATTATATTACTGTAAGTTTTTCTTTTGGATCTAAAGTACCAGCATTTGCTTTCATTAGTGATAAGACAGTGAACAGACCAGGTTCACATGCAATATGTTTTACTCTTTCATTTAAAGTTGTCACTGATGGTAAAGGAAAACCTTTAGTATCTCTTGAGATAATTGTAACATTTAGGGCTCAAACTTCTTAATGTCACCGCATATGATATATCTTCTTCAGGCCAAAATTTCACACTTTTCTTTGATACAAGAGCATTGATCTGAGTCTTAGTAAAAAGAGGCCTCAAAATGTCATTTAGTTTCTTGTTAAAGTTATCTTCCATCAATGTTTCTTTAATTTGGTTTTGCACTTCTAAATACATATTGCGCCAGTACTGTACCTCCATTTCTGACTGTTTCAATTTGTTTACCAATATTTGCTCTTGTCCTTGACATTTTTCACAATACTGGGGCTTATTTCCACTCTCACCTTGCAGTATGACGCTTTCGGGATTAGTATCTATGTCTTTTGAAGCTTTTCCCATGACACCATCCACTTCACCATCATTTTCTACTATATGGCTAGTACTGGAGCTGGATAAAAGTTCTGCAACAGTTTTCTTGATACCTCGCTTTTCTGCTCTCACAAATATGTTGCTAGACACATCAGGTAGATTGGCACCTAAAAGGAGTAAAATATTTGTTTTTAAAACTCTATTATATTATGCATTGCATTGCATACACACACACACACACACACGCAAGTACACACATTCACACACACACACACATACACACACACAAACCTACGTAAACACGCACACACACGCAAGTACACACATTCACACGCACGCACACGCAAACACATACACACACACACACACGCACGCACGCACACGCAAACACACACACATACACACACACATACATACACACACACACACACACTTCGCTGCTGCCAAAGATATATTTGTAGTAACTCCAACTATAGTGAATATACCTATCACTAGAGTAGTGAGTTGCAACTATTGGCTAAAAAAACAAAGACACACCATGTTCCTGTTAAAGTCATTCTACTGTATAGCCTGCTAACTTTAAAGTTGGCGTATATATGATAATTGCCACTCAATACTGGATGTGGAGCTGTGATAAGATCAATTATGTTAATAGGTCATGGTAAAATAATTATCACTGCAGTTTTGTTGAGCTTTGATATACCGATAACCATTTTATGCTTCAAATCAGAGAAGAGCCTGCATACAGAGACAAGCAAATCTTTGTCATGTGCATTGAAGCTGATTACAGAAAATAACACACCATTTTGCTTACCTTTATAGAGGTGAAGAGAGGGCACAGCATGTTTCTTTAAAAGTCGTTTATTTTGAGGAGTCTCTATCCCTAATAAGCGACTCTTCATATCATCAATGTAGTCGTCCTCGGTGAAGTGGGTTGAGCAAACAACAGCATTTTGTGGATTGATTGCATCAGCACGATGACACAAGTTTATCCAGACATTCTTTATGTGTTCATCTTTTCGAAAGCGGAAGTACTTTATATTTGAGCCTGCTGTCTTAACTCTGGTGTTTGAGCACCCATACAATGACACGAATTTGGCATTTTTAGAGAATTATAGTAATATATGCATTGCCTTCTTTAACCCTTAACTGGCGGCCCGCAACATAAGTCGAGTTAAATAAGTTTGGACTATGTGGCGGCTCACACCATATGTCGTGTGGCAATTTCAGCACGTAATGATGCTGAGAGAGAGAGACAAGTGGTGGCAGGAGAGTAGCGAGCGTATGACTGCTCCAGACCACCGCGGCGGGCCTACTGACATGAATCCCACCCTCCTCCACCCTCTCACACTCGCTACATAGTGAAATGTATGGGGAAAGTACAGAATTACATGGTTTTTGCACTCGTGTTGTGCGGTTGTTGCAAGAAAACTAGCGGTCATACAAGGATCGTTGTGGTGTCATTGGAAAGCTCTGTTTATGTCCTTTCAGGGATAGATACTTGTTTTACGCTCTGGAACTTATTTAGGCATGAAAATGATCACGTAAACAGCCTTATTTTGGGTAAAAACACCTCGCTGGTGGCTACATATTATATACCGCCTAGGCCGCTCTTTAGGTGTTAAAGAAACACTGCACTCCACTTGGAAAGTGTGTGGTACCAAGGCCACCTCTACAGTAGTACTGAGGAGGTATAGGGTACAATGGTCAGGTCCGGGCAGACTTAAGGCGCCAGTGACGTCACGCAAACTCCGACCCCCGCGCGGCTAGGGCTGGCCGGTCGACCTGTTAGTGTGTGGATCCTGATAAAGCTAACAGTTTGGTAGCATGATATTTAATACCATTGAAGTCACAACGTTTGTGTATTTCGTTAATACTATTGTACAGTCAATAACCACAATATACAAAAGGTATACTAATTCAAGAAACGTCTATCTTGAGGAGTCATAGATCGTCTCAACATAATCATGGCAATTTCCAACTCTCGAATATAGATTCGTAGTCGGGGATGGTTTCTTGTCTGAAGCAATAACAATAATAACACACAAAGAATAGGGTACATATATGCTGAGAATCTTACAAGAATAAATCATAAACAAATGTGGTTAATAATCTTGGTTAATCAAATGGCAACACAAGTGAAACATGAACGTAGAAATAATAACCCTTAATAATAACAATCGAAATGAGTCGAGTGTCTTACGTGAATGAGAAACAAATAAAGAAACAAAATACAGTCTCAATATAAGAGACACAGGGGAGTTGAGAACAAAATAAACACCCAGGTAGGCTAGGTGAGTCACACGGTTGAGGGTCGCACTAAAGGTAGTCGCGGTATTCTCAAGTGACCTTCCTACTTAAACAGTGGAGGTCAGGTCATGTACTGGACTGCAGAGGTGGGAATTAATTTCAAAGTTAATGCAACTAGAATTGTAGAATCAATAATATTACTCTGAAATTGGGGGCAAACTAGGATTTAATTTAATGTGCACAAGATTAAGTTTGGAGAATAATTATGTAATTTCTGATGAATATCTTATATTCACGTCAACGATCGTATGTAAGAATAACGAAACGAGCCGAGGAATTCATATATAAAGAGGGCGTATAATTATGAAAGAACTATAGAATAACTCAAATTAGATATACTAGAGAACAAATTATAATTAACTAAATGAAGTTAGTCAACAAATTCTCTGGGAACGCTTAGGATTAATAACTTAAAAGGATAATTAACAAGATATTAATTAACTAAAGAATGAGGGTGCATACGACGAAGTTATGCTAAAGAAATGCTAATATCAGTATCCTTAAGAGGTCTGAATGAATTAACAGTCTTGCAATAAATATACACTAGAATAATAGGTGTATGGTAAGTGATGTAGAATTAAGTAACAGAATCTATGCAATGCTGGAATTCCTAAGCACGACGAATCAGAATTACTTACATCAGTAATCAAATGAATGTCAATATGAATTCATAAAATAATTACAAAGGTGATTATGTAATTGAACGTAATCAAGGAAACTGGGGAGGAGAGGTATTCACAGGGATGACTCTGGAGATAGGAGTTAATTATGTGTAGGTAAATTAGTTATAAAATTGGGCGTAGGTTCTAGGTAAAATCAATTACGAAGGGAACTCAAATCACGAAATACACTTCGACCTTAACTCACAAAATACATAACAGAATACATATATAGAAAGATCTGTGAGCGTGTGGCAAAATGAAAAACTGAACACAACTATGTAACGTATGCGTAAGACATTCTATACACAATTAATCAAATAATAGGTTTAAGACTTATACACAGTTTTAACACAGAGGGTATGTAAGTTTCAGAAGGATTAACACTGATACACAATTAAGGATCTTGGGCACAGATCTCAGAGATAATTAGCACAACACGGGTCACATATCTTAATTTACCTTGACAACAATAACACAACGAAAAGACACACAGAACACTAAGGGAATGTTTGGAGGGCAGGGGAAGAGAGGTCAGGGCTGGCCAGCGTAGGTCCTAGGGGCTGCATTTCCGGGGGCAGGGCGCCTTCGGGCAGCACTTCCGGGGGCAGGGCGTCCTCGGGCAGCACTTCCGGGGGCAGGGCGTCCTCGGGCAGCACTTCCGGGGTACAGGGCGTCGTCGAGCAGCACTTCAGGTGGGTAGGGCGTGGCTCAAACAAGACGTCAGGGGCACTTCATGTCAGCACACTCTTCGGGCAGGGCAGGGGCAGGCTGGTACAAGCTACACTGTTAACTAGCTACTTGGTTCCTGGGTAGGGGTTGAATAGTATTGGTCGTGTAGTTTGCATACTTTTCCACAATTTACCTGAGATATTGTGCGTCTTTTTCCTTGACTCCCGTTTACAGGTGTTCAAAATCAGTGGGATATTGTGAAATGGTTGTGATGAAGTTGTGAGGTAAATACTTATCGTAGGTATACATAGTGGCAGTTTACAGGGATAACATATGTGCTAGGTAGCTCATTAATTACTTAAGACCTAGTTACTTAGTCTAATAAGGGAGAAATGGGATGTGTACAGACTCGTCCATGAGCTACATTCCTAAACAAACATTGTTATAGCTCGCTTAATAGTTGTTCTTGGTCGAGCTTTATTGGATATCCCGATCCGTCACAAGGTGTCCTCTCGTTTATATCCATTTCTATCGGTAGACTCCAGGCCGTTGATGTTTTATTTGCATAACCACTTCTTCCGTGGCTTCCATATCTGGGAGCTGAGAGCATGTAGCTCCGTGCTTGGCATAGGGCTGTAAGGGGGCGTCACCCGAGCAGGTGGCTAATGAGTGGGGGTGACCTCCCATACCTGTGGCTCGTCGTAGAATACGGTGAAACAGGGGTCGCTTCAACTCACTTGGGTATTTGTCCAGGGATCATAAACAAGGTTATATCTCGCTTAATAGTTGTTCTTGGTAGAGGTTTATTATCTCTCTTGGTCCGTCATCATGTGCTCTCCTGTCTACGTCCATTGGTATCGGTAGACACCGGGCCGTTGATGTTTCATCTGCATGAACATCTTTTCACTATAAGCAAGATCCGGGTACTGAGGAAATGCTGTGATATGGTTGGCTGTTGGGAGGGGGGCAGAGCAGGCTGTTGATTGGAGGGGAGCATTTCCCATTCTTGAGACTGGTGGTTGTTGTCATAGAACACGTGGAAGCAGGGGTCGCTCTTGTATTTGTCCAGGAATTAGAGCATGGGAAAATTGAGGTGTCCCTGCTATTCTTCTTGTCCTCTCCTGTTGTTTTCTTGTCTTGATTATAGGGTCTTGGAGTTGCAGACTGGCTATTCTGCAACTGTGTCTTGGATGGCTCGTCTTCAGACCCGTCATTTCACTTTGAATCATTTCTAATGGGATGGCATTGACAAATATAATATCCAAAATTAAAAAGAGAGTCAATACAAATTTACCCATTGTCTTTCAGAAACATACGGCTGTCTCATATATGTTAGCATTTTATCGATCGCTTGGACCTAGCTAGCAACTCTCTGTCTATATATATATATAATGTATCAATCTATCTCCCTTATACATAAACGTAGCTATGTCATATATATATATATATATATTTTTTTGTAATCTATGAATCATTTCTAATGCGATGGAATTGAAAAATATAATATCCCTCCAGCACATAGATAAAACAGAAATAAAGAGACAACTAAATATATTCCCATATCTTTCTCCAGATCGACGTTCAGTTCAACTAATTGGTGTGACAATCCGACCGGAAGATTGGGTTTTATTTTATTTATTTTTTCTTTGTTTGTGCATAGTATATTTTCGCCTTGAAAGTGTGTCTAAACAAAATGATGGGGGATTTTTTTTTAACATGCTATTAATTGATATTTGTGTAATTTTTGATGATTATGAGTTTCTGAGAAAAACAAATCTTTAATTCCATCCTAGCAGAAATGATTCACAGATTATATAGAGACCAAATAACATAACTGTAGGTGTGGCATGAGACAACGCATATATATCCGGGTGGATGGGACTCGTTAGCCTTGCTCGGCAACCCATCTAGGGGAGACAACCTTATACAAATCTGAGTGGATGCGACTCGTCAGCCTTGGTCGGTAACCTGTGTAGGGAAGTAACCTGATACAAATCGGTACTGCTTACATGAAGGGTGAAGGTTAGTGGATGGACTAGCCGAACACAACTGTAGAAAAATAGTGCTAAAAAGATACATAGAGGGCCTAAGAGTCGGACGGGTCCTAAATTGAGTAGCAATCCTGTAAGTCCTTCAGTAAACTGGCAGGGGTTGTCCAGCAATAGATAGATAGATAGACAATGGGAGGCATTCCTGGCATACTCTCAACACAATGTTCCAACTCACAGTGACTCGTGTTGTAGTCTCAGTAACTCATAGTGACTCGTGTCTTACTTGTGGTGACTCGTATATCCACCTCATCCGAAAATGACCGTTAACATTCAAATTTTCAACCGCTCGCAGGTCACTCATGGCCCACTTGTGGTGACTCCAAGTCGCCAAGAGTCAACACTCATGGCAACTCACGCTCACAATCTGGTATGTGTGAACCATGCTTTAGTCTTTCTAGTCTTTCAAGATAATGAAGGTCCTTTAGCTCTGGGATCAGTTTGGTTGCTATTCTTGCACTTTCTCCAATTTATTGATGCGTTTTCTTAGATGGGGGACCATACCACTGATGCATATTCCAATCTAGGTCTGATCATTGATGTGCTTATCTGGGTTAGTATATTTTAACCAAATAATTGAATGTTACTCTCATACTTGTTATCAATCTGTACGTAGTTCCAACTATATGGTTGATGTGTGTGTGTGCGTGTGTGTTTGTTTTTCCCAGTCATCTTGAAAAATCCCTGGCCCACTTCAACTTTGGATATCGTTCAAAATACGTGTTTGACGGACATTAATACAGCCTATGTATTATGTGAGGAAGTTATGTTTTGTCATTAACCCGTTGAGCCCCGGCTAGTTATAATATTTTGTTCACCCCAGTCCCAAGCCATTTTCACTTATTTTTTTTGTTTGCTAAAATGGAAGACAAGGATGAGAAATGAAAAAAAAAAAAAAAAAAATCACCTCTGACATTTTTTTTTGGGGGGGGGGCAGGAGGGGGGGTGGGGGGGGAAGCTTCAAAAAAATTTGTTGAGCCAAAATGGAAGAGAATGGTGAGAAATGAACACACAAATAAAAAAAAATCATTTCGGTCATTTGGGGGGCGGGGGGGGGGGTTTCAATAGTTCGTCTCCCCCGCATGACCACCCGCCCGGGAGCACTAGGGTAAAAACTGAGTATGGCATTGTACGGCATACATCCTAAGGAGTATCTCACATAAATCTCAAGCCTCTAGCTCCCATACGACCGGAGTAATGAAGGTTCAAAGTGGCGGTAAACTAGGGGTGTAAACTATCCCCACTAAGCCCACCACCACCAGCCGCGCGGCTGTCTCGGCCCGCTCACACCTACTGGCCCGGCTCCCCCACACACTACGGTACCTCCCCCTCCTATTCTCCCGCCATTTCCTACCTTACGAGCCACGTAAGTGTTTTTTATATGTCGGACGCACGTGATGCGTCGCTGGGAGTTGGTGATCAAAGACTGCCGACGCAACACGTGCGACGCTGGGTCTCTGCGGGTTAAACTAAGAGAGGCCAATAAAGGCAAATATCTGAAGGTGAGAACAATTTAGGAATTAACTGTATCACTGAGTGTATAGGTGTATATCTTTATGTTGTGACGCTCCTGCATAGTATCCACGTGCGGGCATGCGCGAGTGTCGGCTGCCCAGCCGTTTAGAAACCGGCTGGCAGCAGCCGGCCGGCCGGCTTTTCCTTAGTATATAGCCTACGACAATGTAACTAATGTCTGGGATATTCTTATGTTGTTTCACAGCTTGAAGCTGCCTTTATTCTTAACCAACACATCTTAGTATATTTTATTCTCGATAGTTGATTGTTTCATTATAATACATAAGATGCATTGTAGTGAAGGAGAGAGAGAGAGCGAGCGAGCAGGGTGGGGGAGGTGAGTGTTGCTTTTCCTCCTCCTCCCTCCTCCCTCCCGGAGGAGTTGTTCGCCCGCGTGGTCTTTTCTCTCGGTTTTGATTGGCTGGTGGTTCCTGGCGCCTTCTGCAGGCCTGCTGCCGGGTGACGTAGCGGCCTGTGATTGGCTGACCACCGTGCCTTTGTGTGGGATCCTGGAGTGGTCCAGAGGAGCTATTCTCCTCAGAGCTCACCTCACTGTCGTACCCTTCGGACCCCCTTGATATCTATCCCTCTCAACCCGACTTAGAAACTTTCTCTCTTACTTTGTATACCTTCTTTCCACTACTTCACCAATCTATTTAATTATCCCATCCCCTTGATAGACCTTATATCTATTATTGTATTAACGACGAGCTCTCAGATAATTAGACAGGATTTTGGGCCTTATGCAGAGATGTAATTGTTAATGAGACCTAGGAAGCTTTTTTGTTGTCTCATATTTGGTGGTTTCATGCTTGCTAGTGTGTTCTTGTGGCAGGTGAGCAGGGGCTAGACCGGAGGGGAGGCTTTTTGTGATCCTTTAAGTAAAGTCTGCTGGTGCGAGTCCTGTGGACCTGCACGACTTTACTAGGATACCCGTGGGAGTCTGGGGGCATTTTCTTGTCTGTGTGCCTGTGTGTCTAGTGTTGTGTTGTGTGAGGGCCCTTGCCTAGTCCACTCAGCACTGCGCTAGCACGCCTTGCGTTTGTTTTAGGGTCGCCAGGAGAGAGTCAGATACTTGTGATCTGAGTCTCTCAAGAGAGCACCCTTTCAATTAGAGTAATTTGGCGCACAGACTTGGGAACGTCCCTAGGCTAGAGCAGGTGGCTCAGCCCGGGTATCCGAAGCCTATATCCTTCCGGCTAGACCTCTGCCACCTGGCAGATTAACAGCTAGCGGTTTATTATATCTGTATGCTTGTTATTGTGCCACAGTTTACCGTCTTTGTGAGCATTGTGAGTCAGGGTGTGGCTTAGAGACTCTGTCCGAGCAGGCTTGCCTGACTAAGAGTGAGAAGCACACCTGTATGTGGTTATGTTGCGAGTTGCTGCCTTTATTTAATTATACCTATGCCATTATTCACTGTAGGTCCTATCACTAGTATTTATTCCTGCTTATTAGTTAAGAGTTCTCTAAATCCGTAACGTACTTTCTTTGCTAAGCATCAGATCCTACAGTAGCCGCATGCAGTTTAGAAACCTGCATCTTGTCTACCTGTACGATGTTTTGAGGACTGTTTGCTTTCACTTTCTTTCACGCAGGGGTGATTAGTTGTATTAAATAACGTAACGTTAAATGTACTTTCTTCTAGTTTGTTATTAAATTGTTTCTGCAATTTAATTCCGTTATCTATCTTTTCCTTGAAGCTTTAAGTCAACTTAATTGTGTGATCTTTTATATAGCCTGCTTGACTATCAGCAGTCTATAGTGCGTGCACCCTGTAACCGAGTCATAGGATACCTCGTTGTCCAGGCAGGACGGTTTAGGGTGGTTTGTTGCCTGGGTTTATAGATAAGGGTTGGATCTAGCGTTTTCCGTTGTTGCTTGTTGCTGCATACCTAGTCCAATAAAGAGCCCAGTGTTTATATATCCCAGGACGTAACAAATGGCGACCTTGCCAGGATTTACTGAAAAGAGGAATATAGTGGTCATTTGTTTTGAGATTCCTTATGATTAGAGGAATACAGTGGACATAGTTTTTTTTTGGAGCAACCAATATAACACATTAAAGACTTTAAATAACATTAGTATATACATACTTGCATAGGAGATAAGGCACATTCTATAACCATGATAATTACTGCAGTACACAAACATGTCTAATACATCGGAACACAGTGATGGGTCAGGTCATGATACGGGCTCGGAGGGAGAAAGACCTGTGGAGTGGCTAGTCGATAGCGAGGAGGGTGCTAGAAGATTTTTAGAGGTGCCCCTTACCGCTGCCAGGGTGTTGAAGCTGAATAAGTATGGCTTAAAGTGTGTGGCAGGTCTTCAGGGTCACCAGGGTTTAAGTGGCATGAGGAAAGATCAGCTGAGGACTTTGATATTGGGTTTAGAAGGGAGAGACCTGGGTGGAAAGGCGACTGGGGGCCCCGGTCCCCAGCCCCCCCTCCACTCTACCCCCATATCAAATGTCAGGGTGCCTGAATTTAGTACATACCCCCAAGTTGATGGTCAATGGCAGCGTGGAATTCAATCACAGGGACCCTCTCCATTAAATGCACCTTCCCCTCCTCAAGGGTTGACTCCAGATGTGTTGTTTCGGCTTGAGATGGCCAAGGTTGAGGTTGCTAGAGCTCAGGTTGAGGCTGCCGAAAGACAGGTTAGAGTTCAGGTTGAGGCTGCTAGAGCTCAGGCTGAGGCTGCAGAAAGAACAGCTATACGAGAGGCTGAACTGCAGGCAGAGTCTACTAGGTATCGGGCTGACAGGGAGCTGGAGAGATCTCGAGTGGAGGTAACAGGGCGTAATATTGGGGGAGGTAATAGACATCGGGACCAATCATTGTCGCACCTGCTTAAACTAGTTCCTGTGTTCGATGAATCATGTGTGACTGAGTTTTTTATGCGATTTGAGAAGAAGTGTCAGGAACAGCAGTAGCCTCAGGAAAAGTGGGCAGCATTAGTTTCATCAAGACTTCTAGGAAAGGGGCTAAAAGCGTATGATGCACTACCTTTAGAGTCCTGTGTAGTTTATGATGAGCTAAAGAAGGCTGTGCTACGGGCCTATGAGTTACAACCAGAAACTTACCGCTTAAAGTTTCGGGGTGTTACTAAGGGCAAGGATAGTACCTTCCTAGAACACGCCTGGGACTTGTCTGATGCACTACGACATTGGCAGCGTTCTGAGAGGGCAGCTACTTTTGAGGAGTTGAGTGAGCTGGTTCTCTTGGAGCAGTTCTTTAAGTGCACAGGCGGGGACTTAACATTACATATGAAGGAAAAAAATCCTAGAACTCTCCAGGAGGCAGCAGAAATGGCTGACCGCCGACTGTCATTAATTCGAGGGTGCGAAGCAGCAGCTAGGAGTGAGTCGGGTGCAAAGGATCGTACCCCTCCCCCTCCCAAGAATTTTGATACACATAAATACACAAAACCATGTAGCACTGACAATAAAACTGAACATAAACCAAATACCGTCCCGTATAAGAAGTCTAATGGTACCTCCCACTCCCAAGGGAAACCAAAGAGTAAAGAGTGCTTTGCATGTCACAAGGAGAGTCACTTTGCAAATGCTTGTCCGAACAAGCCACCAAACAAGGTTGTGTCATTGGCCCGCAGCATAGGGGTGTCGCCTATATCTTCTGAGTTTGCCAAGGGTAGTTCGTCAGAGGTTGGGACACAGCCTGTGTTCAAGAGTCCGGAAGGCTCGAACCCTGTCCGTAACGTCATTGGGGGTCATAGAGGGCATGGTTTTGTGAGGTGGGCTGGCGAAAGGCGAGGAGTTAAGCTATTGCGTGATACTGGGGCTTCTCAGACCTTGTTAACCATTAATTAGCGGCGCGCAACATAAGTCGAGTATAATAAATCTGGACTATCTGGCGGCGCTCGACATACTGTAGGTCGTGTGGCAATTTCAGCACATAATGTTGCTGAGAGAGAGAGACAAGTGGTGGCAGGAGAGTAGCGAGCGTATTACTGCTCCAGACCACCGCGGCGAACCTACTGACATGAATTCCACCTCCTCCCTCCCTCTCTCACTCGCTATATACGGAATTGTATGGGGAAAGTGCCGAATTACATGCTTTTTGCACTCGCGATGCGCGGTTGTTGCAAGAAAACTAGCCATCATAAAAGGATCGTTATAGTGTCATTGGAAAGCTCTGTTTATGCCCTTTCAGGGATAGATACTTGTTTTACGCTCTGGGTCTTATTTAGGCATGAACATGATCACGTAAACAGCCCTATTTTGGCTAAAAACACCCCGCTGGGCGGTACATATAAATAAACCGCTAGCCCGCTAATCTAGTGTTAAAGAACTTTACTGGTAGGCCGATTAACACTGCTCGGGTGGTGGTAGTTCAGGGGATCAATGCTACGAAGTCCTACCAGCTGGTGCGGATGGAGCTGGAGGTGGGTGGTGTGGCGAAGGAGCTGGATGTCGGAATTGTAGAGAACTTGCCTGTTGGGGGGCGTCGACCTCCTCCTCGGCAACGACTTTGCGGTGCCTGCTTCTAAGGTTTCACCCTTGGTCGTTGCCGAGAAGGCGGCCGTCGTTAGTAGGGAGGAACAGGAGTGGGTTGAGAAGTGTAGCGTACAAACCATGGCGGGTGTTGTGACGCGTTCTCAGACATCCGGAGCCTTGCAGCCACCACCTCAGTCTATCAAACCGCGGAGGAAAGGTCACAAGAAAACGGGAAGTGTTGGTCAATTGGAGAGTTTTGAGCCGGCAGTGTTTCTTGGTGACTCATTATTGGCACCTATGTTAGAGTCTGGAGAGGCCCCAGGACCTGTCACAGCTAGTGAGGAGGTAGGGCAGGAAGAGACTCCGAGGCAGCAATGTTACACACGGAGAGAAAAAAAGGGTTGCTCAGTTTGATATTGGGGGAGGACTTGGGTTGCTACGGAAGCATCTAGACAGGTTGGTTCCCTCAGATATTTGTAAACTGCAGTTGGAGGATCCAGAAGTTCAGAAGTGTGGTAATGGTGCTGTCGAGATCAAACACGAGGACGGGGAAACATGTCATGTGAACCTGTTGGAGGAGTTTGTGAGGCAACCACCTGAGCAGCCTACTGTCCCTGTGTTGGTTTGCCGCGGCCAAGGTGGAGAAGGAGAGGGGGGCAGTAGGGCACAGGTGTAGGAGAGTAGGGATTGTCATGTCTCGGCGGAGCAGTGGGCGGGGGACACGAGTCTAGTGGCTGTGGAAGCGCTAGAGCACCTGCCTGAGCAGCAGTGTGCAGCGCTCCAGCACCAGCTCGGTTCATACCCCACTGGTCGTGCCGAGCCTCTGAGTCTCACAACTCGGGCGGTGCAGGATGTTTCGCGGGCAGGTCACGTGGATGTTGAAAGACCGTTAGCCTCGTTGTTTCGGTGGTTCAAGGTGGGCGACGAGGCTTTGGCATGGTTGCCAGGTCAGGGTCGGCCCATGGCTGCCAAGGGTGGTGGTCAAAAGGAGGACTCTGAGCAGATTGGTGAGGTTGGCTGTGGCATAGAAGTGCCCAGTCGTCGCATAGCCTCCCAATGCTGCTCTAGTCAATTGCAACAGCCCTACCATAGACCGACTGTATCTGGCCATGTCGCTAAAAGCGGTGATGCTGCGCAGGCAGATGTAGTCGTAAGGAATGCGGGGGTGTGCATGTACGGTATCGGCGGGGAAGCCTTAGCAATAATGAACTATGGGAGTGACTGCACAGGTGGTACTGATTGTCCCTCTCATGACCTGGCTGTTCTAGGGACGAAGGTGGAGAGGGAGGGAGACTACAGGTTAGATGCTGCGGTCTCGGCTGGGTTGTGGAAGGGCACTAGGATTGTTATTCTGAGAGATAAGTTGTTTACTAGGCTGTGGCAGTGCATCCGCATGTTTATTGCTTCTCCAGGCCTGATGTACGGGGTAGAATCCGACAGGCAGGCTGGAGATAGTGCAAGGCTCAGTTTAATTCCCTACCGTATAAATCCTGCTCGACAGCCTGTGGTGCAAGCAGAGCTGGATTACGTGTTGACGAAGGGTCTGAAGGATAAGGAATGTCGTGAGTGGTCGTTGCCTGTAACTTTGCAACCTGTGTTAAGTGGCAAGATCAGTGAGTGTGTTGATTGCGAGAGTGTGTGTGCATTATCCCTGACAGACGCCTATACCTTATCGAGAGTTGACGACACCATAGACCGCCTCGGGGCTGCATCGCCTATCACGAAGGTAGAACTAGTGAAAGGTTTTTGGCAGGCCCCGTTGCCGGAAAGAGCGAAGAGAAATGCCAGTCTTGTGACGAACTGGGCAGTTTATCAGTGCCAGGTGTTGTTTTGCTGCCGGGACACAAGTTGGATGTGTGGCATGTTAAGGGCACTGATAATGTTTTGGCTGATTGTTTGTCACGGGAGGGTTTGGTTGCAGGAGAACCCTCGCCGTTCAGTCAGTGTGTGTTGAGTGTGGAGGAAAATAGGCTGTCACTGTAGTTCAGCCGAAAAATACAAATTAAAAAAGCAAAAACCTTATAAAAACTCTTTATTTTTATAACGTGTAGAATTTTGTATAAGATGTTGTAGCAGTATCTAAGTTGAATGTTTTCGCTTATTGTCGCTAAGTTAGTTGAACTTGCTCGGTGGAGTGCAACAGTCTTTATTTTATTTATATATAGTGCCTTGTGTCGCAACAGTGTGTGGTACTATGAGAAGCTTTCTGTTAGAAATGAAGAACTTAGTCAAGTGTCTTATATCTTGGGGGAGGTGTGACGCTCCTGCATAGTAGCCACGTGCGGGCATGCGCGAGTGTCGGCTGCCCAGCCGTTTAGAAACCGGCTGGCGGCAGCCGGCCGGCCGGCTTTTCCTTAGTATATAGCCTACGACAATGTAACTAATGTCTGGGATATTCTTATGTTGTTTCACAGCTTGAAGCTGCCTTTATTCTTAACCAACACATCTTAGTATATTTTATTCTCGATAGTTAATAGTTTCATTATAATACATAAGATGCATTGTAGTGAAGGAGAGAGAGAGAGCGAGCAAGCAGGGTGGGGGAGGTGAGTGTTGCTTTTCCTCCTCCTCCCTCCTCCCTCCCGGAGGAGTTGTTCGCCCGCGTGGTCTTTTCTCTCGGTTTTGATTGGCTGGTGGTGCCTGGCGCCTTCTGCAGGCCTGCTGCCGGGTGACGTAGCGGCCTGTGATTGGCTGACCACCGTGCCTTTGTGTGGGATCCTGGAGGGGTCCAGAGGAGCTATTCTCCTCAGAGCTCACCTCACTGTCGTACCCTTCGGACCCCCTTGATATCTATCCCTCTCAACCCCACTTAGAAACTTTCTCTCTTACTTTGTATACCTTCTTTCCACTACTTCACCAATCTATTTAATTATCCCATCCCCTTGATAGACCTTATATCTATTATTGTATTAACGACGAGCTCTCAGATAATTAGATAGGATTTTGGGCCTTATGCAGAGATGTAATTTTTAATGAGACCTAGGAAGCTTTTTTGTTGTCTCATATTTGGTGGTTTCATGCTTGCTAGTGTGTTCTTGTGGCAGGTGAGCAGAGGCTAGACCGGAGGGGAGGCTTTTTGTGATCCTTTAAGTAAAGTCTGCTGGTGCGAGTCCTGTGGACCTGCACGACTTTACTAGGATACCCGTGGGAGTCTGGGGGCATTTTCTTATCTGTGTGCCTGTGTGTCTAGTGTTGTGTTGTGTGAGGGCCCTTGCCTAGTCCACTCAGCACTGCGCTAGAACGCCTTGCGTTTGTTTTAGGGTCGCCAGGAGAGAGTCAGATACTTGGGATCTGAGTCTCTCAAGAGAGCACCCATTCAATTAGAGTAATTTGGTGCACAGACTTGGGAACGTCCCTAGGCTAGAGCAGGTGGCTCAGCCCGGGTATCCAAAGCCTATATCCTTCCGGCTAGACCTCTGCCACCTGGCAGATTAACAGCTAGCGGTTTATTATATCTGTATGCTTGTTATTGTGCCACAGTTTACCGTCTTTGTGAGCATTGTGAGTCAGGGTGTGGCTTAGAGACTCTGTCCGAGCAGGCTTGCCTGATTAAGAGTGAGAAGCACACCTGTATGTGGTTATGTTGCGAGTTGCTGCCTTTATTTAATTATACCTATGCCATTATACACTGTAGGTCCTATCACTAGTATTTATTCCTGCTTATTAGTTAAGAGTTCTCTAAATCCGTAACATACTTTCTTTGCTAAGCATCAGATCCTACAGTAGCTGCATGCAGTTTAGAAACCTGCATCTTGTCTACCTGTACGATGTTTTGAGGACTGTTTGCTTTCACCTTCTTTCACGCAGGGGTGATTAGTTGTATTAATTAACGTAACGTTAAATGTACTTTCTTCTAGTTTGTTATTAAATTGTTTCTGCAATTTAATTCCGTTATCTATCTTTTCCTTGAAGCTTTAAGTCAACTTAATTGTGTGATCTTTTATATAACCTGCTTGACTATCAGCAGTCTATAGTGCGTGCACCCTGTAACCGAGTCATAGGATACCTCGTTGTCCAGGCAGGACTCTTGATGGTTTAGGGTGGTTTGTTGCCTGGGTTTATAGATAAGGGTTGGATCTAGCGTTTTCCGTTGTTGCTTGTTGCCGCATACCTAGTCCAATAGAAAGAGCCCAGTGTTTATATATCCCAGGACGTAACAATGTGTTAATGTGTGATTCTCTTTTTGTACGAGGCTGTGTCTGGACGAGTTAATGTCTGACTGTAATTTGATGTGACAGGAATATGCACAGCTACTAACACATTTTCGTGAGCTCTTGCGACTTCCTTTGTGAAAACAATGATATCCATTTAGATTGATGTTCGGTTCAAATCAGCTTTATATCAATAAATGCATAAAATGTATTTATACATATTGTTTGTATTTAATCTGACCATAATTCTAAATTATTATATATTTTCATAAAGAAAATCGCAAGAGGTCATAAACATAACAGTGTATGGCCCAATAAACAGGTTACGTAAGTACGACATAAGACAATAGTGCTGGTATGGTAATGTTACAACGTTTCCAAAAATACGTCGCAAATATAATTATTAAGCGTTGTAATATAACGTAAGTTAATGACCTAAAGTGCATATAGCTTAAAGCCGTTGTTACTACGTCATTGGTTAGTAAATACGGATATTGTTATATACCATACGGACTACGTCGTTTGTTACGTCTATGGAACGTGCCACATTAGAAATTTAATAATGTAATTATGTACCCTGTATTGAACAAACAGCAAAGACGTAAATATGACGTTGTTAGTACATATAATATAAATGTTGATCTTTGTCATGTAATAAAATACTTACGTCAATCTATATCTTGTTAGCACGTAAAGATGACACTAATGTAAAACCTTCAAAATGAAACGTAAGGAAAACGTTAATAGTTAGTAACATAGACGTATTTTCAGAACTAAAATTTGCACGTAACAAAAATATGTGTAGATAAGTAACAAAAATATGTGTAGATAACGTACTGCAAAAGTTAATAGTGACATTATGTTAATACTAACATACTACATACAATTAACACGTTTTTAGGACATACTCAATAAGTCCTCTATTACATAACGTTACAAATGTAATCATAATATTATCCATCATTAAAATGTTATTCCCTAACATATCTAATAGCTTTATGAAACGATATAGTGTCAAAACGTAGTTGTAACATATACTGCCGGTAAATATGATAGTGGTTTTATACGTATCTTATACATAGTTATTTTTATGTTATGTCTTCTCTGTCTTCTCAGCATGGATTCACACAGGGACGTTCTTGCCTTACTAATTTGCTTAGTTTTTCTCAGAGGTATATGAAGCAGTAGATAATGACAAGGCATACGATATTATATATTTAGATTTCAGTAAAGCTTTCGACAGAGTCCCTCATGAGAGATTGATGAGAAAGGTTGAGGCACATGGAATAGGTGGGGCGTTGTTGGGATGGATTAGGTCATGGCTAATTGGTAGGAAACAGAGAGTCAGCATAAATGGTACCAAGTCAGAGTGGGGAGCAGTCAAAAGTGGTGTCCCCCAGGGATCGGTATTAGGTCCCCTGTTGTTTCTTAAATACATAAATGACCTAGATTTAGGTATAACTAGTAGGATAAGTAAATTCGCAGACGATACTAAAATGGGGAGATCAATTGATTCAGATAGCGATATAGAGTGCCTCCAAAGGGATCTAGATACCTTACATGAATGGTCAGTAAATTGGCAGATGAAGTTTAACATTGACAAATGCAAGGTATTAAAGATAGGGAAGATGCAAACAAATGTTAAATATAAACTAGCTAATTTAGAATTAGAAAATTCAGACTGCGAGAAAGATCTAGGTGTGTTTGTTAGCAATGATTTGAAGCCTAGAAAACAGTGTATAGGCGTTCGTAATAAGGCAAACAGGATTCTCGGGTTCATCTCTAGGAGTGTGAGTAACAGAACTGCTGATGTTATCTTAAAACTTTACTTGTCATTAGTGAGACCCCATATGGATTATGCTGTCCAATTTTGGTGTCCTTATTACAGAATGGACATAGATTCATTGGAGAGAGTACAGCGTAGAATGACAAAAATGATCCATAATATTAGAAATCTTCCGTATGAAGAAAGGTTGAAGAAATTAGGTTTACATTCGTTAGAGAGACGCAGAGTTAGAGGGGATATGATAGAGGTGTTCAAGTGGGTTAGTGGGATTAACAAATGGGACATGACAAATGTACTAAAGCTCAGTGATAGCGAAAGAACTCGTACCAATGGTTTCAAATTAGATAAATTTCGTTTCAGAAAAGATATAGGCAAATATTGGTTTGGTAACAGAGTTGTAGATGGGTGGAATGGACTACCAAGTGCTATAGTGGGATCTAAAACTGTAGGGAGCTTTAAGATAAAATTGGATAAGCATATGGACGAGAAGGGTTGGGTGTGAAGGGGGATCAGCCGGGTTGGGCCAATCAGCGCTCTGCAGACCCCCATAATCCTGCGTTAATCTCTAACCGTTTTGGTAGGATGATCTTCAGGGTATTAGAGTGTTGAGCCTATAATTGGGCTTTGTAATTGATTTGGGGTTGTGTGGGACAGGGATCTGCCTTGCTTAGGCCAATCGGCTTTCTGCAGACTCCCATTTTCTTATGTTCTTATGTTATTTATTTTTTTATTTTGTTTTTGTACATCTATACTACATGCCAAATCGGAAATAATGTAATGTTAGAGTGCAACTTGCATTGGACGAACAGCAAGGATGTACAAAAGACGTTGTTAGACCAAATTATAGAAACGGTAATCTTTGTCATTTGCTAACATACTTACAATGTCTATATTTATGTCGTGAGGACATAGAGATTATACTAATTATATACCATACAAAAGCCATGTAAGGAAAACGTGAATAGTTGGTAACATGAGACGTTTTCTCGGTACTAAAACAACACGTAAATAATATTTGTGTAGAGGACGTAGTATAAAAGTATATAATGACGTTGTGGTAATACTAACATACTACTTACACTTACAACATGTTTAGAACATACTAATGAAGTCCTCTAAAACATTACGTTACGATCATTCAGAGACGAACTAACACAATGTTATTGGTACCTACAAAATACGTCAAAATAGTGCTGGTATCGTAATGATACAACGTATAAAAAAAATCTTCAAAAATATATTTATTAAAGGCTCTAATACAATGTAAGTTAAGGCGAAGGTTTGCAGCAGCCAATCACAGTGCCGTACGGAATGCAGTTAGCCAATAAGCACATGAATGAGTAATTTTATCTATATAATATATATAATGCCATCACTACCTATTTTAAATGTGTAATACGTAAAACTTGGCCTGTAATTGGCTAAGCCGCGTGAGCAAGTCAGTCAGGCTACACTCTGGCTTACTTCTTTTCTTTATTTCGCTTGTATTTACTTTATGATATATACAATATTATTATGATTCCTGTGATATTTAGTAGCTCTTTAGATTCGGATAGCACTGTAATTTATTAAGTAATCATAAAAAGGACTTAACTATATCTAGTTTAATGAATAAACAAGGAACAATACAGATAATAAATATATTATCAGGGTACTGATAAAATTATAGCCAATCATGAGCGTGCTGCTAGTGCTGCAGCTTCAACTGACTTTCACTTTTACCGACATACGTAGATTCATGTCACTTGTTTCAGGTAACAGCGAGCAATATACAGTAGTCATACTTACCATGGTTTTTATATATGATCAACTTTATCATAGGAATTGTGATGTACTAATAGCATGAAGGGAAGCTAAAGAGGCCGAATTAAAACCAACTAATTTAATACGTTGTAACCATTAACTATGTAGGCGAAAACAGTAGCCTAACCAATGTGACTGGTTATATAAACTATGCATCATTACAGCCTACTAGGCTATTACAAAGACAACTCATGTCTCAAATAACTCTTATCCTACTTATTAAATGCATTTGAAAATAATAGTTGACTTGTGATTGCTAATAATTATATTATAAGCTATATATTTTAATTTGTACAAAGGATTAACCTTTTGAAGCTCTGACGCGTTTTAGCAGTTTATTTTGGCTATCATTAGACGATTTTATGCAGCTTAGGAAGGATCTGTGGGTATTAAAAGGGTGAATACTATCTCAATCAATCCTTTGACTTCCATATACTGTTACTAATCTGAATAAAATCGTCTAATAGTAGCCAGAAACAGAACAGAAACGCGTATTGGAGCTTGAAAGGGTTAACATTGTGCATGGATACAGTAAATAATTATATTTGCTGCGCAACATGTAATGGACAAATAATATTGGTTCTATGGTAACCTAATCAGTTTGTATGGTTTCTAATATATGTTCGCGGACATTGAAATATAATATTTGTATTATTCAGCTTAGAAGCATCTCAGGTTATCAAGACATTAACAACTATTATCGAATAAATTTAAGCTCAACTACATCAGTGGTTAGGCTACGGCGGTGCTTCGTTCGTTTGGCACCTATTATATAATTATTAGCATGCTTCGACAATTTCCAACATAATGTAAAAGCTGTTGCCGTTTTTTACTATATAATGGAATCGGTGTAATGCCAGTCTGTGTTAGTTGGAAATAATAATATGATATTTTATCGGCGAGTAGAAGCCTTCGATCTACCGTCTGTCAAGCCTCCCGCTGGTTTAAACCTCGGACTGACTGCCTGAGCTGCATTCTTACACCTGTCATTACTTATTAATATAATTCTTGCTAAGAATGCCTTCAAAGACTCTGCAAATAATCAGTGCCAGTCTTTGTTATTTTATATTATGGGTTCCTTATGGATTAGTGTAAGCAATCATGAGTAATTTAAGGTTTTTATAACTTAAAACTAGAGTCAAACCTACCCTCCCGCAGGTTTAAACCTCGGATCGTGTAATCCGCGGATTGACTGGGTAAGCGGCTCAGGATTTCTTTCTGAATACCGAACGTCCTGGATTGAGTTTCAATCTCGGGTTTAAACCAGCGAAAAGGTTTAAACCACTGTTCTGAATTCAGGCCAGTGTGTCCAGGCATTTTGGCCCTGTCACTCTCAACTATGGGGAAGGCACTCGCTACAGGCAGTTCTGTCTTTTGTCTCCCTCACTCACATAGAACAAAAATACATATACATATCTGTATGTCATGAAAAATACAGTAGAATATTGGCAGGTATAACGAGGAAAGATACAATCAATCGAGCTTTGTCGAACTCCATTAGTACTGCGATAAACTGCAACCTGTTATGTTTGTTTTGTGATCAATTATCAACAAATAAATGTTACTTACTTTTGACATGTACGGATATCAACTGCTTCATGTATCTAAATGAATTGCATGGCAACAATATTTTTAAATTATACGTATACAGTATATTCTATTATCTAATTTTAATTAATTTCACCACAACACCAAACACCTCCAATGAAATTAATGAAAGCACATGTGATCCACCAGGATTCGAACCCAGGTTATCACACACAGATTTTTAAACACCTTAACCATTACACCACCATATAGACAAAGCTAATCATAAAAAGAAAGCACTCTCATTGTAGTTAAATACAGTTCGAAATATTGATATTGGCTTATGTATAGTATTAATGCAAAACTACTTAGAAATCCTCGGTTTCACTTACAAGCTACTGAATTAACAATATTAATAGTGATAATGCTGACTAAAACGCTAAACCAAACACCGGTACTGTAGGCTACATTAGGTACAGAAGGCTAAGCTTCTGCATCTACCGTATGCTCAGCGCTGTTTATACCCACTCAAATGGACAGTTATATAGGTTATAGCTAGGATAAATAGCTCAACTGAAATACTTTGTAAACATTAACTATGTAGGCGAAAACAGTTACCAATGTGACTCGTTATATTAACTATTCAGCATTACAACCTACTAGGCTATTGAGGAAAAACAAAAAATCGTATCTCTAACTTGCATCTTACTTGTAAAATGCATTTGCAAATAATGGTTCACTACCATATCGCGGTTGAGAATATGAACATGATTAGATTAATATCCAGTATTCGAGAATGGATAATAAGTCGTAGGCGTGTGCATAAACCTTTAACCGTCCTGGTGGTGTAATGGGTAAGGTGGCAAAAATCTGTGTGTGATAACCCAGGTTCGAATCCCGGTGGATCACATATATACTTTAATTGATTCCATTTGGAGTGTTTGGTGTTGTGTTGAAATTAATAAAATATAGAATATAAAATATAGATAAGGCTATATCTTTTAATTCTGCATGGATACAGTAAATATAGGTATTTGCTGTGAGACATATAATGGACTAATACCTTTGTTTCTATGGTAAACTAATACATTTGTATCATATGTAATATATGTTCGTGGACATTAATTAAATGTATTTTATTCAGCTTAGAAGCATCCCTGATTATCAAGACATTTGCAATTTGTGTCGAATAACTTTAAGCTCAACTACATCAGTGATTAAGCTATGACAGTGCTTCGTTCGCTTGGCACCTATTATTTGAGTATTAGTATGCTTAGACAATTTCCAACGTAATGTAAAAACTATTGCCGTTTTTTACAACACCATTAACTCAGTTTCCTACTGGTTTAAACCTCGGATTGACTGCCTGAGGTGCATTCTTACACCTGTTAGCCATTATTACTATACAGTATATCCTTGCTAGAATGCTAGAAGACTCCAAATAATCAGCGACAGTCTTTGTTATTTTGTATTATGGGTTTATTATGGATTAGTGTAAGCTATCAAGTAATTTGATAGTTTTATGACTTCGATTAACGTCAAACCTACCCTCCAGCTGGTTTAAACCTTGGATCGAGTAATCTGCGGATTAACTGGATTAGCTGCTCAAAATATTATTCTGAATATTGATTGTCCTGGATTGAGTTTCAATCTCAGGTTTAAACCTGCGAGGAGGTCTAAAGCACTGTTCTGAAATTGGGCCTAAATGTTATTCTTTTTTACCATGTTCGACAGATATTGCCCTCATTAGCTCTGCCTACGATAGGCTATTTGGATTTTTATTTATTTTTTATTTTTTTTAAGAGACAATGAACGGAGGAAGGAAAAACACAGATAAAACAAAAAGGTCCGTGTGCCTAAAGGCATCCTCCATTCATAAAATGTTTGTAACAACTAGATTTAAACATTTGTAGATTGTAAGTTTGTGGAAAGCAATTCGAGGGAAGTGAATTCCAAAGAGTAGTAGCTCTGGGGATAAATGAATTCTGATAAGCAGAAGTTCTGCATTGTGGAGGAGAAAGTGTAAATTCATGGGCGTTCTCAGCTGCCCTAGTTATACCGGGAAAGATGTGGAGAGGCGGCACAATTGAAGCAAGTTCCTCGGAACAATTGCTGTGAAAATATCTGTAGAATAATGCAAGGGATGCAACGTTTCTTCGTATGGATAATGTAGGAAGGTCCTGTGTGAATGCAAGGTTATTGATTAATCTAATAGCTTTATTTTGAATGTTGTCCAACTGCCTCAATGCAAGCACTCCACTTCCACCCCACAGAGGTGAACAGTAATCCATCTGAGAACGCACATGACTTTTATATATTACGGCCAACTGCTCGTCAGTGAAGAATTCTCGAACTCTGTACAGGAGTCCCAGTTTTTTAGAGGCATTCTTAGCAATGCTTCTAACATAATGTGTCCAGCTCAAGTTAGTAGTTAATGTTACACTGGTTATGTCAATACTAGGGGAAGTGGGAATATTTACATCATTAAAAAATATATGGGAGTCAGTGAGATTCTGTCGGTTAGAAAATTTAATGTACTTGGTTCTCTGTGCATTAAAGGAAACTAGATTCTTTTGTCCCCATCCATTAATTCTAGAAAGGTCCTGGTTCAGAGAAACTGCAGTGTTTATTTTTGAATTTATAAGATCGGGTTGGGTGAAAGAATTGGTAAATGTGAAGGAACTGTGGAGCGTTGAGTCATCTGCGTAGGAATGTATTGGATTATGAGTGGTAGATATGAGATCATTGATATGAATGAGGAACAGAATTGGGGCCAAAACTGATCCCTGGGGAACACCAGCATTTATTGAGTGAAATTGAGAATAAAGGCCATCTACCATTACACATATTTTTCTGTTATGAAGATACAAAGAAATTAGTGGAACTAAGGATTGTACAGTAACCTAGCTCAATTAACTGAAGAAATAATTAGTCAATGTTAAGAGATCCAGTCACTTACAGTCACGGTCACTAGTTTTATAGGTCTAAATTGTAAAGCCTCAAACTGATTAAGCGAACTTTCGAAATGCAAATACCCTCCAAAGAAGTTACTGCAGCCAAAAACAGTATTGGTAGTGCTTTGTGTGTATAAGCTTTATTCTCCACGACTGTTTCCTTTTCTGTTTTCTTGTTCAATGTTATGTGTCTCATCTCCTTCCTTTCCTAATATTCTTGCTACTGGCTGAGTAACCTTGTTTTTTTCCAGGATCTCGGTGATTCTTAAGCCATCATAGGCTACCATGGAAGAATAAGCTGTTCAGGTCAGAGAGAGATCGCCTCTGTCTTAGACAAGCAAGTTGGCGTGACTTGTCTGTATTGGAGGCTCGGAGCATTAAAGTTTTCGCAACCAGGAGTCCAGGACGTCACTAGCCAAGATAATTATATAAGCCGCAATTCCAGAAATGGGGTGGACGCGAAAGAATCCCCCACATTGCTTATATATGTTGAAGCAACTAATTGATGTTCTAGTTTGCACTTTTTAACAGGAGAGGCCGAAAAGGAGCAGATATGATGATGACTCGACCAGGGTCCTCTCTGGCAGTAAGGTTTGGTTGACTCGATCCCACCATGGGTCTCCCATTACAAATATTTACTCAAATTGTTATAAATTATTAATATATTCACTAGTTTGGCTTGTATTATATAATGTTGCTAATTGTAGCGATAATAGTGTACCTGGTGATCATGTAGTGATGATAGTGATAGTTGTAGTACAGTAATGATTATAGTGACGTTTTCGAAATTAAAACAAATTCTGTCACTTTAGTTTGTTCAAGCCCCTTTTAAGTTACAAAACGGCTAGAGATCAAGATTAATGCCTAGTTCACTGATACCAAGTCTCGAAGTATATATAGACGTACTGCTACTATAACTACTATGACAGTAATATTGATCCTGTACTTGATTGATTTAATAAATGCACTTACATCTTGCACATGGCTTTCATTTTCCGCCGTAATAATAGTCTGACAGGTCAATTTATTGTTTTCACAGTGAATTCGTTACTATAGTCTATTTGTTCCCAGATGATGCTAAAGTACTATCTCGTCATCCTGATTACTCGGCCATTACCAATATTTAGTAGCGAAATATGTTAATTATGAAAACATGGCAATAATATGACGTAGAGACATAGCAGTATCATTTTTGTTTTCCGTTAAGAATCGATATATCAGATGCTAAGGGATTCAATTTAGTGAATTTACCATCAGCTGGAGAAAAAAAAACAGTATAGTAAGATCAATTGTGTTCATCAAATTTGTATAAGCTTATATATTTACAGACGAAATGGAAAACGTAGAAAATGAATGTTTAACCTTAATCTAGTATACACACGAATTCCCAATTTTCTCTTATTATTCCTTGTATTTTATCATTCAGAGCATCAATCACTGAACAATGTTATCGAGAGTGGGGATCATGATCAAAATAGGTCGAATTATCGGATTTTACATAAAGTTACCTATTAATCATTTAAACGATGAACAGACCAATTATCGTTAACTTGCGATATCTGGGCAATTAACTTCTTGGATAATTATTTTAGTGAAACTATTAAAATTTGTATTATCTATGCCCACTGGTCACGTGTAAACATGAACAGCTGCTAAATAAAAAATAATTCTGTATTAAGAATTATTATTAATTTAATGTTAGCAGCTGTTCACGTTTCCATGTGCTTGTGAATACTACGTAGTTTTAATGACAGGGTTTACACAAAATGTATGTGTGCTGTCCTATTAACGTAAAATAGAAGTTATATCTTTGTGAATGACACATAGTGAACACGTTACAGTTTGACATATTTTAGATATATTATTGACAAATAATACATGCTGGCACAATGACGTAAGCAGCTGTCTACTTTTTATGTGAATATTTCATACTTTTTCAACATGTAATGGCTTTCAAATAACGTTTTTCTGATTCACTGCTAACCTATAATATGTTATGTTTTGGTTTGACATATAATATGACATCTTTGACAGGCTATTGACGTACTTTGAAAATATTACACGTGCCAATAACGTTAGTAGCTGTTCACGTTTTTAAGATATATATGTCTTTTAACAACGCCTTAACGTCTTTCAAATAACGTTTTTGTGCAGTCTTATTAACATGTAAGAGGCCATATAGTTTGACGTATTTCAAATGTAATAAATATGTAATATTAAGCTATAATACGACGCATTCTCCAACAAGCTATTGACGTAATATTACAACTAATTATACGTGCCAATGAGGTAAGCAGCTGTTCATGTTTTGTACGTGAATATCACGTAATGACTTGAAAAGACATCTTTTTGCAGTCTTATTAACGTGTATTAAACCTCATATCATGACTTATTGGAAACGTAATAAATACGTAATGTTAAGTAATAATGTAACGTACCTCCTACGAGCTATTGACGTAATTTTACAACTAATTATACGTGCCAATGACGTAAGCAGATTTTCACGTTTTTACGTAAATATGACGTAATTTTTACAAAGCCATAATGACTTGCAAATGACGTCTTTTTGCAGTCTTATTAACGTGTAATAGACCTTATGGCTTGACGTAATTGAAACGTAATAAATACGTAATTTTAAGCTATAATATGACGCATCTCGTACGAGCTATTGACGTAATATTACAACTAAGTATACGTGCCAATGACGTAAGCAGCTGTTCATATTTTTACGTGAATATCATGTACATTTTACAACGTTATAATGACTTTAAAATGAAGTCAATTTGCAGTAATATTGACGTGTAATAGACCTCATATCTTGACGTCTTGGAAACGTAACAAATACGTAATTTTAAGCTATAATACGACTTGTCTTCTATGAGCTATTGACATAAAATTACAACTAATTATACGTGTCAATGACGTAAGCAGCTGTTCACGTTTTTATGTGAATATCACGTACATTTTACATTATAATGACTTGCAAATGACGTCTTTTAACGTGTAATAGACCTTAGGGCTTGACGTATGTGGAACGTGATAAGCACGTAATTTTAAGCTATATTATGACTTATCTCGTACGAGCTATTAACGTAATATTACAACTAATTATACGTGCCAATGACGTAAGCAGCTGTTCACACTTTTACGTATATATTACGTAATTTTTACAACGCCATAATGACGTCTTTCTACAGTCTTATAAAGTATAATAGACCTTATGGCTCGACGTATTTGAAAGGTAATAAATACGTAATTTTAAGCTATAATTTGACGCCTGTCGTATGAGCTATTGACGTAATATTACAACTAATTGTACGTGCCAATGACATACGGTGTGGATGAGGACGAATATGGATGGGAAGGGCAGGTGGAGGAGGTCAGTAGGATAGGTAGATATAAAAGGGGAGAGATGAGACCTATAAGGGTACAGTTTAAAACTAGGGTAGTGGCGGAGACTGTGACAAATTTTAGTTGGAGGCTAAATACAAATGATAAACTGAAACACATAAGACTAAAGAAGGATTTGAGTATAGAACAAAGGAAAAAAATTAAGGAATTGCAAGAAAAGGCTGATGAAAATAATGGAAAGTTGGATGAGGAGGATAAGAGAAATTTTTACTGGAGAGTGAGGGACGGAAAAGTGAGGAAGTGGTTTATAAGAGTAGAAAGGAGGGGGAGATCAGGGAGGGGAGAGAATGTGATGAAAGTTGTGACGGAGGAGGAGAACGGGGTGGAGGTGTCACAGGGAGAGACAGGAGACAAAGAGGCAGACCCAGTAGTGCTAACAGGGGAGTAGGGTACGGACTGGAGGAGCGGGATGGTGTAATTGCTGAAGGAATGGTAGATGGATTAAGGATTATGTTTAGTAATGTGGATGTGTTTACCCAAGACAAGAAAAGAGAACTGATATGTAGGTTGCAGGATGAAGAGGAAAACCTGATGTCATAGCCCTACAGGAAGTGAGACCAAAAAATGATAGAATTGAAAGGGAACTGGTGGAATATAGTTTGGAGGGTTTTGAGTTATATGAGAGAAATGCTATTAGAGCAGAGGTTGGAAGAGGACTGTTTATTTATGTAAGAAAAGAGCTCAAGGTTAATGAGGTGGATATGAGACAGCAGTATTGTGAGTATTTGTGTATTGAAGTAAAATGTGTAAGAGGATCAATTCTAATTGCCTCTATATATAGAAGCCCAAATAATAGCAGGGGAGAGGATGATAACCTACTGAAAGCAATGGAGGAGATAGATAATAGAGAGAACAAATATAAAATTTTGATTGGAGATTTCAATTTGCCAAGGATCAACTGGGCAAATTGTACTACTCCAGCGGGACAGGGTAGCCTGGAAAATAAGTTTATAGAGAAAGTGAGAGATTGTTTTTTAACGCAACATATTGTAGAGATGACAAGATATAGAGATGGGACGCAGGGGAGTGTACTTGATTTGATTTTTAGCAATGAAGAGGATATAGTGGAACATGTTAATGTGGATAGCCCTATAGGTCGTAGTGACCATGCCTGTATAAGCTTTAGTTGTAACATTAAATCAGAGAGGGATAATAGAAGCAATAGAAAAATATACATGTATGATAGAGCAGATTATGAGCTGTTGAGACGGTGTTTGGACATTGACTGGGGGGAATATTTGAACGGTGAAGACGCTGAAGGAATGTGGAGGAAAATTAGAGTCAAACTGGAGAATGCGGTATCCAAAAGTGTACCAGTAAGGGAATATAAGGATAAAACAAAATTGAGGAAAAGAACTAACCCAGAATTGCCAATGAAAAGAAAGCTTTGGATATTGATTAGAAGAAAGAAACGATTGTGGGAAAGATTAAAATTGTTAAAAAAGAACAGGGGGTCTAGTATAGAGGCTAAGGAAGTGGATCTGGAACGCAGACAAATAAACAATAAAATAAGGTGGGAAACAAGGAGGGGGTGAAGGAGAGGGAGAGAGAGATAGCTAGAAATGTGAAGGATAATCCAAAAATATTCTGGAAGTACATTCAGGAAAAGTTAACAAGAAGAGTAGGGATCCCAGAGCTGGTGGGGGGTTGAATGATGGGAGTAGAGCGGAGACTGATAAGGAGAAAGCAGAGGTGCTGGGGAAATACTTTGGGGGGGTACTAACAGTGGAGTCGGAGGATGCAGTGCCTACTATTCCCATCAAACAGGCACCGGCACTAGAACTAATAGAGTTTTCCCATGCTAGAATAAGAAGGGCTATAGAAAAAATGAACAGAAGTAAGTCACCGGGACTGGATGGGATACACCCAAGAATCATAAAGGAAGGATGGGAGATGTTAGTAGAGCCATTGAAAATGTTATTTGAGGTATCGTTTAATACAGGACAAATCCCGATGGACTGGAGAGAGGCGAACATAACAGCTATATTTAAGAAGGGAAAGAGAAATGACCCAGGGAATTATAGACCAGTCAGTTTGACAAGTGTTATGTGTAAACTAATGGAAACGGTAATTAGAGAAGGAATAATGGATCATATGAAGTCAAACCAACTTTTCAGTGGGAGACAGTTCGGATTCTTGCCGGGGAGGTCGACGGTACTACAGCTAATTAAGGTGGTAGATGATTGGATGCAAATTCTAGAAGATGGTGATGTAATAGACGTGGTATATTGGGATTTTATGAAGGCCTTCGATAAGGTCCCACATAAAAGGTTAATAGAGAAAGTTAGAAGCTATAATATAGGGGAGAAATGTGTGAAATGGATAGAAGCCATCCTGAAAGATCGGAGACAGAGGGTACTGGTGAATGGAATAGGCTCGGGGTGGAGGGAAATTACAAGTGGGGTACCTCAGGGATCTGTGTTGGGACCACTGCTGTTCATTATATTTATCAACGACTTGCCTGAAGTTATAACTAATGGAAGTGAGGTATACCTGTATGTGGATGACACTAAACTGTATAGAAGAGTGAGGAGTATGGAAGATATGGGTTTGCTTCAAGGAGATGTGGAGTGCATGAAGGGATGGTCTGAGCATTGGTTAATGCCTTTTCATCCAAAAAAATGCAAGTACATGCGGATTGGGACCAGCAAGATAGACAAGGTTGGATACAGTATGTATGAAGCGATGGAGGAAGTGAGTGCAGAAAAGGATATAGGAGTAGTGATAGACAATAAGTTAAATTTCTCAGAACATTTAGCGGAAAAGATAAACAAAGCCAATAGAATTGTAGGGCTGATAAGGAGGACATTTGTGTCACTTGACGAAGAAATCTTCATGAATCTATATACAGCGCTGGTTAGGCCACACCTGGAATATGCAAACCAGGTGTGGGCTCCATATATGGTAAAGGATATAGAAGCAGTGGAGAAAGTGCAGAGGAGAGCTAGCAAGCTGGTACCAACGTTGAAGAACGTGGGCTATGAGCAGAGGTTGAGGACACTGGGGCTTCCGACACTGGCATATAGGAGAAAGAGAGGGGATATGATAGAGACTTTTAAGATAGTGTCAGGAAAGTACGATGAGGATGTGTGTGAAGGTATCTTCTTGATGCGGGAGGGAACAAGAACGAGAGGACACTCTAAGAAAATTTACAAAGAAAGAAATAGGCTTGAGAAGGCAAAGAACTCATTTTGTGATAGAGTGGTAAATGAGTGGAACGCACTGCCCCAGTATGTAGTCGATTCCGAATCAATAAGGGAGTTTGAAAGTAATCTTGATAAAGCATGGGGAAGACAAGATTTGAAGTTTGATTATAAAACTAAAATACAGAATAGTAAAAATGTTGCGTCTGCTACCGCCGCCGCCAACACCGTGAACGACCGCAGCAGTGCAAGTACTGGTACTGAGCTGGATACACAGTCATAGTTTGCCTTTTTCCAGAGGATCTACTGTAAGAAACTGTAAGAAAGTAAGCAGCTGTTCACGTTTTTATGTGAATAAAAGAATAGAATTTAAGTTGTGTTTGGTGACTTTTAAGGTTCTCAAATTTGGTGAGCCTAGGTACCTTGCGGAGCTGCTCAGGCGCCCACCGGCACACCATGGTGTAGTTGTGCGTCATGACAATGACCCTTTTCGTCTTGATGAACCAAGGGCTTTCCAGCAGTCTTCTTTCTTTGAGAGGTCATTCTCCTACATGGCTCCGAGGTTGTATAACAGGTTGCCGCTGTCCATGAGACAACTGAGTTCTGTTGAATGCTTCAAGAGACAACTTAAGACTTTTCTCTTTGAGAGAAGCTATGATCTTGAGAGAGGTGTCATGACAGATGGCTATAGAGTTTAGGCTATTTTGCCACTGCTAGTGATTGTTAAATGTGTGTTGTATATGAGCCTTCTTTTGATGCATTGATTTTTGTTCTTATTTCTTTCTCTTTTCGAGCGCTAGTGAATTCTTCGGAAAAATTGGCGCTGATGAGAAATAAGTAACATGCTTGTTATTATTATTATTATTAATATCACATACTTTTTACGTTATAATAACTTGCAAATGACGTCATTTTGCAGTCTTATTAACGTGTAATAGACCTCATATCTTGACGTATTGGAAACGTAATATATACTTAATTTTAAGCTATAATATGACGCATCTTGTACGAGCTATTGACGTAATATTACAACTAATTATACGTGCCAATGACGTAAGCAGCTGTTCACGATTTTACGTGAATATCACGTACATTTTACAACGTTATAATGACTTGCAAAAGACGTCATTTTGCAGTCTTATTAACGTATAATAGACTTCATATCTTGACGTATTGGAAACGTATATACGTAAATTTAAGCAATAATATGACGTATCTCGTCGGAGCTTTTGACGTAATATTACAACTAATTATACGTGCCAATGACGTAAGCAGCTGTTCACGTTTTTACGTGAATATCACGTACATTTTACAACGTTATAATGACTTTCAAATTACGTCATTTTGCAGTCTTTTTAATGTGTAATAGACCTCATATCTTGACCTATTGGAAACGTAATATGTACGTAATTTTAAGCTATAATATGAAGCATCTCGTATGAGCTATTGACGTAATATTACAACTAATTGTACGTGCCAATGACGTAAGCAGCTGTTCTCGTTTTTACGTGAATATCACGAACATTTTACGTTATCAGGACTTGCAAATGATGTCTTTCTGCAGTTTTATTAACGTGTAATAGACCTTAGGGCTTGACGTATTTGAAACGTAATAAGCACGTAATTTTAAGATATGTCATATTATAATATGACATATCGTGTGCGAGCTATTGACGTAATATTACAACTAATAATACGTGCCAATGACGTAAGCAGCTGTTCACGTTTTTACGTATATGTCACGTAATTTTTACAACGCCATAATGACGTCTTTCTAGTCTTATTAACGTGTAATAGATCTTATGGCTTGACGTATTTGAAACGTAATGAATACGTAATTTTAAGCAATAATATGACGTCTCTCCTAGAAGCTATTGACGTAATATTACAACTAATTATACAAATAATTACACGTGCCAATGACGTAAGAAGCTGTTCACGTTTTTACGTGAATATTACGTACTTTTTACCACATTGTGAGGTTTCCAGAAGACTTTTAGAGGACGTTGTGACAACTTAAATTGTTCATTGGGGCAAGTCTTTATATCTGTGATTACAATTAAGTACCGGTAGTCATAGTCATGTAAGTGGTATAACTGAACACAGTTATGTAGCAAGTGCTTGTATGGACATATGTAAGATAACCAACGGTACACATCAGACAATGCATATGAATAATGAAGCACGCCCACTCCTATGTATGGTGTAACACATAATTGCCAAAGCTTCTTTATAATTTTAACCTAAATTTCACAAACATATATAAATAATAGATATTAGCATATTGTGATAGTCCTTAAAACATGTATATATTTGAAGGTAACAGTAAGGTATAATAATTCATCTTCCACTTTTGCATCATGTACTGAGTATCTTTATAGTCTCAACGTCTATGTATTGTGTTAGCACTATTTGTTTAAAACACTATTATACACCCATTTGAATCTTTGAGTCTTCAACGTCATATTCAGAAGCATTAGATACATTTTAAACGGCGTTTGTATTAATTACAAATGTATGAGGTTGTATGCTTACTATGGGCTGTATCTCTACATGTTTCTTAATACATTATATAATCTATAGATCTATGAATGCTATTATAGCGAAAAAACAACAACATAATAGCAAATTATTAGCAACAGTCATGTTCCGTATCTGAGCCCCATGTATGAAGTCAGTACAGATGGATGGCCCCGACACCGCTCACCCTTTACCCTAACATGACGGATGAAGGCAACAAACACCGAACCACTTGTGAACAGTGTCGGGTCCAGGATATATTTATGGTAACTCAGTTCTAATCAAATGAATGTATGTTAATATTATATATTTATGTTTTATGTGTATGGAGTAGACAAAAGGCATCTTACCTGTAACGAGTGTCTCCCCCAATGTTAAATGAGTGACAGAGCCAAATTCAAGGGTTGTTGGAGTCAAAATGCCTGGACACACGAAGATTAAAGAAGAATCTGTCATAGGATAAAGGGAAGATTGGTTAAGGGAGAGAGTTCCACAGTTTACTTGTTTAGTAGAAGACAGACTGAGAAAATGTGTCAATTTTTGGGTTGAAGAGCTGGACAGAATAGTAGTGGGACTGTGTTGAAAGGCAGGTGTCACACACTCGCCGCAAGGGATGGGATATACAATGAGAGAGCTCCGAAGAACAGTTGAGCATACCTAACTTTTGGGGAGCTGTTTTAGCAAGAGCGGTAAACTGATCTTTCCAGGAATGGCCAGATGAAAAAGATACACCTAGAAAGAGAAGATGAAGGGTTGAGTTATGTATTGTTGAAGAATAGTTGATAGTCTTGTGGAAGACTGTGAAGGAGAGATAGAGGGAGAAAATGACTCTTGGAGGCATTGAAAGTAACATGATTTTCTATGCCCCAATAAAAAAATAATTGAAAAATCAGGAGATAGGCATTCTACAGCCTCGCCACGTTTGCTTTGGAGTGTGTGCATGCTGGGTTGATGTGAAAAACTAGTTGAATACTGTCAGGTAGAGCCATCAGCATATGAGTGGATAGAACTAGAGGTACAGTTGAGGAGATAATTGATAAATATTATACAGCAATATGGAGACAGGAAGGAACCCTGAGGAACACCGGAGTTGATAGGTTGAGGAAGTGATTGATTGCTGTCCACAACTGCAGCTATGGAGCGATCTAAAAGGAAAATAGAGACAAAGGCACATATAGTGGGATAGAAATCGAAAGAGGGTAGTTTGGAAATTTAAGACTTGTGCCAGACTCTATTGAAGGGTTTTGATATGTCTAAAGCTATACACAAAAGTTTCACCGAAGTCCCGAAAGGAGGATGGCCAAGAGTTAGTTAGACAAGCAAGAAAATCACCATTAGAGTGGCTCATAAGGAGACCGTACTGGCAATCTGAAATTAGATTATGTGAAGATAAATGCTTAAGAAATTTTGAGTTAAGAATAGTTTTAATTACACTAGATATACAAGAAATGAAAGCAATTGGACGATAGTTGGAGGATTGAGAGTGGTCACCCATTATTGGGACAGGTTGAATAAGAGCACATTTCTAGCATGAAGGAAAGATGTTAGAGGATAGACAGAACCGAAAGAGTTTGCCTAGGCAGGGAGTCAGCATGGAAGAACAGTTTTTGAATACAACAGGAGGAACAACATCCGGTCCATACACCTTCTTAGTATAAAGCCCAGAGAGGGCCGAGAGTACATCCTTAGAAGTGAGAGTGGGGTGGAGAGGAAGGAATAACACCGGAATCATCCAAGGTGGAGTTTTTAGTGAAAGTTTGATAGAAGAGTTCAACTTTGTCGAAGGAAGAGGTAACGGTGGTACCGTCAGAATGGAAAAGAACAGGAAATTAAATTGTTGGAGAGGGTTTTGGCTAGATACCAAAAAGCTTGAGAAGAACTAGAGTTGGAAAGTTCAGAGCATTTGTTATTAATAAAAGAGTTCTTTTCAAGTCGAAGAACAGGTTTGGCTAGATTCCGGGCAGAGACATATGAAATACAGGATTCTTAAGTTTGAAGACGATGGTACCGTTTAAAATTTTCATCCTAATTGCAAACAGAAGTAGAACAAGCGTGAGCATACCAAGATTTTTGTGAGTTAGTCCGAGAAAAACAGAATGGGATGTATGCTTCCATGCCCGAAAGGATTACCTTAGTAATGTAGTCGGCACTTTCTGAGGGTTTCTGGCCATAGAAGCAAAAATCATTCCATGAGGAAATAAAAGAAGTACTGCCGTTGATCCTCCAGTTGCCAGCGCCAAAGTGGCACAAGCGCCGCCGGCTAGGGGGTCAGAAGGCCATACTGGAGAGACAGGACAGGTGACAGAGATAAGGTTATGATCGGAGGAGCCCAAAAGAGAGAGAAGATTTCCAGTATAAGCAAAAGAATTAGAGGTTAGAAATAAGTCAATGATGTTGGGCCGATCTCCAGGGCGATTGTTGTCAGAGTATATTTATGTATTAAATTTCTTCCAATGTGAGCCAGTGACCTAACCTCGGCTGGATGTTAGGAATAGATGCAATTTGTACCCCAAAACTCCCTCACACTTTTGATAAGTGAACAGTTATCGAAAGTGTGAGGGAGATAATTTAATCCTGCCAGAGCAGTTGGTGCACATTATGATGCATTAGAGTGGTCTGGGACTTTTGGCTGGGGTTTGCAAGTATTAGTATCAGAAAGGAGTTGAGAATTTTACCCGAATCACATCTCACACAGCACTAAATGATGTGGATATTCTATATATGAAGGATACTCGAGAGTGCTTAGATTATGCATTCACTGATGTTTATCTCCTTCATTAATTACTTTATTAAGTATAAAGTTAATGTTCATTTTAACTGCCCTATCTTATCCAACACTGCAAAACTGAAACGGTAGAAGAATGTTTGTAATTAAAGTGGTCATATTGCAAGTGGATTAGATATATCAGCGAAATTTGTTTATGTGTATCATTTTTGTTACAATACAGTGCAAACCTTCTCCTCGCATGCTCTCCGAAAACAACACCCGACCATGAACATATAATTGTATTTCTCAACTGGGCACCTCGCCATAGTTAAAGCTTAATTAAAAGTGTGTAAGAAATATTACTCTCCAAAGACCATTACCTAAGCTGTGTAATTAAGACACTGACCCTACCAGATTAACTAGTGAAGCTTCATAAACTCCAGCCTCCCTGGAAGTTTTGCTTAACTGTGGTTAATATATTCCACAACGGGGCAAAACTGCAGTATATTGGTAGCCTTGTGTAACATAATGACAGAAGGCACAAAGGCGGTCAAAAGTTCTGTCATACTTGCATAATTCAACTTTCTGCAAAGCTCATGTAAAAACTCTATATAAGTCCTGAACACAGAGAAGTGGACCTTTTTAGTCAAGTTTTCCTTAGACATGATGAAAAATAATGTTTCTCTTACCTTCCACGAATGGTAAATTAACCCGGGAGCTGCAGGGAAACTCTTAAGAGTTCCCCCGGCGGACTGCGGGAAGACTCTTAAGAGCAGAGCTTTTGAACGCGTACCAAAACCGCGCGTTTATAGCCAGGCGGCTGAAAATTGGTGTGGGTATAGTACTACATGTCAACTCTCGACACCACCCCGCCAAACGCTCGCCCCGCACTCGTGCAAGCACCACCGCGCCAGTAACCAAGCAATAGTCATAGAGCCCACACGTCCCTCACGCTCGCTCCCTGATGACACAACCAGCCCTCCTTCTGGTGGTGTTAGCCGCCGTGGAAGGCAGAGCGTGGCTGCTAAAGACCCTAGCTACGAGTACGACACGCCCTACAGCTCGGAGGACGAAACACCAGCACCCAAAGCACGAAAAACACGTGCAAGCACGGCAAAGGTACAGAGGTCATTGGTGTTTCGGGACACTGCCACCACGACCCAGGCCACTGCAACAACCACTACCACCACCACTGCCACCACTGCCACCCCTGCCACCGGTACCAGCGACGCAGGAGGCCGCCCTAGGTCTTCAGAACCTGCGGGGGCAGGAAAAATTAAAGACACGGGCGTAGGGAAGAGAACCCGTACGCCAGCCACAGTGACCCTACCACCACCACCACTACCACCACCAGCCGCCCCTGGCCCGGCTGCCCCTGCCGCCCCTGCTGCGCCTGCTGCCCCTGCCGCCCCTGCTGCCCCTGCCCAAGGAAAGGGGAAGGGGAAGGTGAAAGGGAGAGGGAAAGCGACTGCTGGCCCTGCTGGCCCTGGTGTCCCTGCCGGCCCTGCTGCCCCTGCCTCCCCTGCCCAAGGAACAGAGAGAAGGGCGACAGGCACCACCATCATCTTGCCTGCCTCCAGGGCCACAAGACCACGCACCACTGCTGCCCCTGCCGCCGCCCCTGCCACCGCCTCTGCTGTCCCTGTCCATAAGACTCCCGCACGTGCTAAAGTGACACGGAAAACTCTGACACCATCAAAGTATGCCGCCCTGCTGTTTGATGGTGATTCGCAGGGCATTGGCAGCCCGGGTTTCGACGACGAAGCTCTAGCACGGGACCAAGGGTGGGGGGATTTGGGAGTGGACAGTGGGAGTGAGTCCGACGTCGGTGACGAGAATGAGGAAGGGCATCGTCTGTCAAGTGAAGAGGAGGGTGATGATGATGCAGTGCTGTATCGCGACCATGGAAGCGATATTTCAGACGCTGAAGGAGACACAGACGACATTCCGATCCCTGGGCTGCCTTCGTTCGATTGGTCTGACGGGGTCAATTTTGTACCTGACGTGCCCCAGTTCAATCCTAGGATGTCAGGAACAACTGACGACTGGCCCTGTGACGATCAAGCGAACGAAAGCGACTTCTTCCTCGCTTTTTTCGATATGGAGGTAATGACGTACATCGTTGCCCAAACAAACGCCTACTACAGGTGGGTGTTTGGCAGATTGGACGTAATTTCTCCAAAAGCGAGAATACGAGGCTGGGTGGATACGACTGTGGAAGAATTTATGACGTTCTTTGCCTTGTTGTTCCTCATGCCTCTGATCAAGAAGCATGTGTTGCAACACTATTGGAAGCACGACCCTCTCATCGCCACCCCAAATTTCAATAAGTTCATGACTCGTGACAGATTTTTGTTGCTGCAAAGATTTATGCACTTTGCAGACAACGACAATCCTAACAGGATTGACAGGATATGGAAAGTTCGGGATGTGTTCACCATGTTGTTGGAGAGGTATAGGAAATACTTTTACCCCTTCCTCAATTTGGTGATTGATGAGCTCGTGCTCTTCAAAGGACGTCTTGTTTTCAAGCAGTATATCCCCTTGAAAAGGCATAGGTTCGGAATCAAGCTCTTCGTTTTGTGTGACTGTGAAACTGGAATAGTGCTTGACATGATCGTGTACACAGGCACTGACATTGACATACCGAAAGCCGCTGCCAATGACCCCATGGGCATGTCAGGTGCCATCGTCAGGAAAATGTTGGCACCTTACCTGGGCAAAGGCCACATCATCTACACTGACAACTGGTATACTTCTCCTGCTCTCTGCCAGTTTCTGCATGACAACCAAACGGGGTCATGTGGGACTGTCAGAAAGACAAGAAAGTTTATGCCTAAGTTCACCGGTAATGTCATTCCTCTTACAGATGCCTCCTCCAGTGACACACCTTCAGAAGACGACCTGGCCCAGGAACACCGCGAGAGGCATGTGCGAAGAAGGCGACGAAAGGGGCAGAAATACAAGCAGCTCGAGAAGTGTGGGAAAGTGATAGCCCTGAAGTGGAAGGATAAACGAGACGTCCACCTGCTTTCCACCGTCCATACAGGTGCCCAGGTGGATTCTGGCAAAATCCACTACTGAACCAGGAAGACCATCTACAAGCCCGACATGGTAGTGGACTATACCAAGAACATGCGCCTGGTGGACAAGTCTGACTGTCAGCTGTCAGGCGTTGAGTGTCTGAGGAAGACTGTGAAGTGGTATCACAAGCGCTTCCTCCACCTAGTTGATATCACGATGCTGAACGCCTACAACTTGTGGTTGGTGAAGAAGGATATGTCCCCAAACCAGAAGCTGAAATTCCGGGAGTTCGTCTACAACGTCTCATACCAACTCCTGGAGAAGTATGGCACCACCACTCACAGACGTACGGCATGGCGTGGGGATCAAGTTCCTGACCGAGTCCAGGTGGGTGTCCAAAGACACTACCTAACCAACACCGAGCTGATTGGCACTCGTCACAGGCAGGTGCAGTGCACCGTCTGCAGCTCTAGTGTCAGGAAACCCCATGTCACCAAAAGAGTCACCTCAATGTGCGGCGAGTGCAAAGTTCCACTCTGCCTGGGTGACTGCTTCAGGGACTACCACACCTTCAAGAATTACTGAGTGTCGCCCCCTGCCCTGCCCTGCCCTGGACTCGCCCCCTGCCCTGCCCTGCCCTGGACTCGCCCCCTGCCCTGCCCTGCCCTGGGCTCGCGCCCTACCTTACCTGACCTGACCTAATTGATCACGCTACCTCATAATGTAACATATATATTATATAATGTATAAGTTCCAAAGATGTCCCTGTGATATAGCTTTTACATTATAAAATTGTATGTTTCATTATTTAGTTTATAAGTTTCAAAGATTTACATGTAATATGCCTTCTTTTTTCAGTATATCAATATATATGTTTGTTATTAGCCTAAGTAATGTGTATATAATTATTTTCTTACCTCAAATGAATTGTACAAACATAAATATGTTTCAATAAATCCTGTCAAACCTACTAAGATAATAAAAAAAAACAATAAAAAAAACAAAAAAAAAAACAAGGTCATGTCATTGTATTCGTACAATATGATATATTCTATGAATATTTCATATTGTTTGAATACAATGGCATGATCTTGTAAAAAAAAAAAATTATCAAAACATTTCTAGACAGTATAAAACCTTCCCCATAACCCCCTCCTGGATTCGATCCCACTACCCTACCACACTTTGAGTTTTCCAGTCCGCGACCTTACCAACCATGCCACTGGAGCTCATACCAAATATCACTCAAAACTCGCGTGTCTACAATCGAAATGACAATATACCCAAAAAAATGAATTATCCCACCAATTTACATTTGTAATATGATGGGATTATCAATTATATCATGCAAAGGTTTATAAAAGTGTGTCTCTGTCAAGAATTAGTAATTATATAACTTTATTCTGTCAAAAATTGCCCAAACACTCAGCAAAATTGCCCCTCTCAGTGTGACTCCACTCATTTTCACACGGTCAAGCGGTCACGGGGTGACCCTTGCCGCTCCTTGATGCTCCAGCCACAGCAGCTTTGTCTGGGAACAAAATTTGTATAAATACAATAATGCATAAAATACTCTTCACAAATACATTTGTATTGTATAATATTGTAAATAAAAATGAATAATAACTGTGTGGGTGTCGAAAATTGCTCAACCAGCTTTCTTATGTCTCGCCTATGCGCGTATATTGGATTATACATAGTCATGACTGTCATACAAATACTTGCAGTAGGTCTCTAATATACATTTAGATTGCATATTACTTGGAAATAAATAAATATAAGTTTCTCTGGTGGCAATCTACCCTTTTGCAAGTGTAAGGAGACACCAGTCTATATTTAGCTCTCTATCACAAAAGGCAATCTGCCTGTGTTTACTGACCACCCTCGTTGCTGGTCTATAATATAGTACTTTATTTACAGTCAATGGCCTACATGTTTCTGTGGTACTTCACATGTGTCTAAAATGCAATGTCTGCTTGCATAAAAATGCAATTCTGAAGTCCATTTATACGTACGACATACGCATGTCTCAGTTTCTCTCTCTCTCTCTCTCCATTCATGACTCATGTTATTGTAGACCTCTTGGTGGCATCGAACACCAGACACCTGGTAGACATAAGGTTAAAAATACCAAGACATCCATACGCCTCGGGCGCCTCCACAATTATCACAAAGCTGGCTATCTATCTAGAGATCTCCCTGCCTGCCTTCCCTCTCTCCACGACTCACTCACTCACTCCCTGCATGCCTCCTTCCCACCCACCCACCCTTTCAGGCTTCCGTCTGCTAGAAACTCATTGATAATGTGCGTAAATATCGCATGAATTGGTCTATATGCGGTATATATTTTGATATATGGCACGTCTACATACGTACAAGTCTGTATTATAGCATGACAGTGCTCTAAGTACAAGATATAAGTGATATTTATGGCGTAACACACCCTCTCCCCCTTCATTCCCAGCACAACTCACTCACACCTTTGTTCACGCATAGAAACTCATTGATAATGTGCGTAAATATCGCATGAGTTGGTCTATATGCGGTATATATTTTGATATATGGCACGTCTACATATGTACAAGTCTGTATTATAGCATGACAGTGCTCTAAGTACAAGATATAAGTGATATGTATGGCGTAAACCACACTCTCAGCTCATAAATTGCCGCCAAACCTCCAACACATCTTCATTCCCGCCTAAAAATTATCGTATAATGCCCTTATATATTGCAATTTTTGGTCACTATGAGGCATATTCATTGTTATATGGGTGGCCTACACACGTATTCATACTCTACATAGCCTAAAACAGCTCAAAAATGGAGATATACGTGATAATACGCGGTAACCCACCCCCTCCTCCCTCTCCTTCTATCCCCTGGGCGCGTGAAAATTCGGCAGGGAAATCTCGCCGCTCGATGACAATCTAGCCGCGCGGTGCCATTCGCTCCACATTTTTCAACTACGGACCGTTCCCCCACCCCCCCAGACATTTTTTGGGGGGTCAAATATATATGGGCCGATGCACGCAAACATTCCCTATACGATGATGTACTTTTTATCGAAATTGGCAATGGGTCCCAAAATCATCATAGGTGCGCACAGTCTTACCCTGTAGAAAACCCCCTGTGCGCACGTCTTAGGTTAAGGTAAGATTGTGAGAGTGGAACAATATTTTAAGTACGACTATTAATAACAAGTAAAACGAGTAAATATATAATGTAATATATCTGTTTCCTGATTACTTACCAAAACAATGACAGCAAATTAAGCTATAAAAAACATTAATTAAAAAGACTAGGCAAGTAAACTTGTTTGCTGTATGATAAACATTAAACCCAACAAATCATATTCAACAATAATATCTTAATATCTTTACTGTAAAGAAACAAAAGTTCCTTGAAATATAATTTAACACCTTACGAGCGGCCTATGCGGTTTATTTATATGTACCGCCCAGCGGGGTGTTTTTAGCCAAAATAGGGCTGTTTACGTGATCATTTTCATGCCTAAATAAGACCCAGAACGTAAAACAAGTATCTATCCCTGAAAGGGCATAAACAGAGCTTTCGAATGACACCATAACGATCCTTTTATGATGGCTAGTTTTCTTGCAATAACCGTGCAACGCGAGTGCAAAAAGCATGTAATTAGGCACTTTCCCCATACAATTCCGTATATAGCGAGTGAGAGAGGGAGGGAGGAGGTGGGATTCGTGTCAGTAGGTTCGCCGCGGTGGTCTGGAGCAGTCATACGCTCGCTACTCTCCTGCCACCACTTGTCTCTCTCTCTCAGCAACATTACGTGCTGAAATTGCCACACAACCTATGTCGAGCGCCGCCACATAGTCCAGCTTTATTTAACTCGACTTATGTTGCTCGCCGCTAATTAAGGGTTAAGTCAGTTATGTAAATCAATTTTCCGCAATAATGACCATAACATTAAGGACTAACTATAATGATATAAACAAAGGAAGTAAGCTGAAGTAAGTTGAATTGACGAAATAGGAGAGAGACCATGTGATGATGGATTTTATTATGATGTCTTTGGTTGTAAAAATTATTGAAATAATTTGTAACTGCTGAAATATAAAGTTTATAGCCAGGTGATTGTTGCATTGGTTAGAGTACACATCAGTGCCATAAAGAAGGGTAATAATTATAATAATCATCATAAAGATTTTGTTAGTTAGGGTGTAAAGGCGGTATTTCCCGTATACTTATTGTCAATTAAAATCTATCTTTATTTCTAACTGTTAATCAGAATTTATGCTTAACATTTACACCTTCGGATGGTACTGTACCAATTTGTAATGTTACAGTATCTGAGTCAATGGAGTGGTCATGCCACTGGATTGGTAATCCAATGGACCCGGGTTCAAATCCCGATATGTCAATGGGAAGATATTATTGGGATTGAATTTATGCTGTACCTAGTATCAGTGCATTACCACAAATCCCACCGAAATGCCAAAAAAATACCCTCATTGTTCTCTGATTAAATAACACTGTATGAATATTCCCATATTCAAAATATGTTACAGGGGGACAATGCCGAGTGAGTTCACTGCTCAATAGGTGGCGTTCTGAGAGTGAGGGTCTGAGTCTGGAGGGTGAGACAGTGAACCACTTGAACGAAGCAACCAGCCGCTTCAGAGATGGAGCTGCTTCGAGCCATGATGGATGCTTCACATGTCTCACTCACCAGACTGGAACAAGACCTCACGGGCTTCACCGTGTTGAGCGGTGGAATGTACAGGCTCTCAGCCTATGCCCGAGAGGGAGTAGTTGGAATATAGAAAAAAATAAAATAAAATAAATAAATAAATACATGCTCACACATGTTTTTATTGTTAATTTTGTACAGACCTGTAATCCTCTGATGACTGTGTGACAATCGTCCTGGGAGACTTTATCACTGACCTCCACCACCAAGCCGTCATAAGCACCATCCCGTAGAGCTAGGTGGTTGCTGCCCGACCACTCAGTACTCTTGGGTTTGTTCTCCTCAGCACCCTTTTGTCTTTCCGTTGAATAATCTTGAACCTTTGTGTGTTGTTTTTCCCATCCGAGTTTGGTTGTGTAACTAGTTCTCGCATCCTTTTGCTGCAACTTAGAGGAAGTGCCACTGCCATGCCATTTCTTCAGATCGTTCCTCACACTTCGCCTCGGGATAGTGCGGATATCTGATTTGAATTGCATTGGCTGTTCTAGGAGGTTTTCACCGTGCCCGTGTTTATGGTTGTGGGTGGTTGTGGGCTCACTCGAGGTGGTCTGACCCATGACTTGTGCCGCAAACATAATCCGGAATACGAAAAGGGCCAGAGCACACTGGATTGAATTGAGGATTCCTAGTTTCAGCATAATGATGGTGGAGTTCTAAGATAAGTAAATATGATGTGTCTCACACTTTTGCTCATTTGCAAGAATTTGATATCCCTATCTTGTTCTTTATTTTCATTTGATAAACACAATTGTAGGGATAAAATGTAGTAATATCGTATAAAGCTATGTTTTGTCTCTTAATGCTATGAAGACATTACCTCATCTGTTGTTAATTAGTATATGATATATTTATTTTCTGGTAATGACTGGCAAATCATTTATATTTTCTTATAATATAGTTTCCATTGTGTACTAACTACCGTGCCCAAATGTTCCATATATCATATTCATATACTTTCACAGGGAACTCACCATGTTCATATATAACTATCACACACTTAATAATTTACTTTGGTCCACATATATTTTTCAACCAGATTTTAGTGTTATCCAACTGAAATTATGTATTTTCAAAGGCTCAATCAATTTTACTCATAGGCAAACTCACATTAGTCAATACATTATTGTCAAACTTATTAAACAATATTCTTGCATATCACTTTACTAAACTTTAATTATTTCACTGGAAAAATGGCCACCCTACAAAAGTATTCTTAATATACTTTAAGGACAATTACTGTAACACTTACAGTTATTAAATTCTGTACTAGCACTTGAACCAGGAACAACTAAAAAGCTTTTCAGTAAGCTCAGGAATATTAACACATTTGGCAAACAAACGCCGCTTTTGTAGCTGCTGTTGAAGGGCTATTTACATAGGTTATACTTCAACATTAAGACATCAACACTATTAGTAGCCATTGATTCATTGAGATATTGCAAATATGTGCGATGATAAGCGGTATAGTTTTCATTGAATTATTTAGACATGTATAGTATATGTAATACTCGCAAATTCTCCCTATAAACCAATGCCTACAGGTAGAGTTTTGCTTTGCATGTTCAATCTATGTACAAGGCCTCATATGTACTAAGTAGCGTAGCACCTACTTGTGCACTCGCTTGTACTAGGACCATATATTGAACCAAGTATACTAAACTAAACACAGAATTATTAAATAGACTTTCACATACTGTATAATTAATAATATGGTTATACTGATGTTTTGGACCGACAGTTAGCCCATCGATCTGTTTAGGCCTAATAGGTCCGGTAGAGCATATACATCATTGCTATATATGGCATTAAGAGCTGAAATGTATTATAAGGGAGAAAAAAACAAAAACGCTAAAATACATGTATAGGCCTAGGCTACTGTAAAACAATAAGTTTTTCAGCCAGCACCCAACCAGCGGGGGTGTGGGGGCGGCAGCCCCCACCCATATACTAGGTTAGGTTAGGTTATGTTAAGTTAGGCTAATAGCCTAGTTCATAAAAAAAAAAAAAAAAAAAAAGTAAGCCAACCACCGGGGGTGTGGGGGCAGCAGCCCCCACCCATATACTAGGTTAGGTTAGGTAAGGTTGTTAGGTTAGGCTAATAGCCTAGAACATTAAAAAAAAAAAAAAAAAAAATCTAACCCAACCAGCGGGGGTGTGGGGGCGGCAGCCCCCACCCATAATACTAGGATAGGTTTGGTAAGGTTGTTAGGTTAGGCTAATGTCTTCCCAAAGTTGACTATTTTTATAACATGAGATATTAGGCTACCCACTCCACCCCGTGAAATCCGAGCCAGCTTTCGTCAAAAGTTGGCTCGGGTATTCACAAAATTGGTTTGTATGGGTTTGCAATTTGGGAAAACCCGAGCCAAATTTTAATACAAAACGGTATATTATTGTATTTTTACGCTTTTAACCCCTCATTTTCCCTGAACTTCATAGCCCTCCCCACTTGTGGGGGGCGTGTTTTTAGATTGTTGGATAATGGGTAAATACTCATTTCCGCTCCTCTTCAGTATAAAACAACACTATATCTGAAGGAAAAATTACAAAAAACAAAATAAAACTTACTAAAATCGCTGTCGGTCCAAAAAGTCAGGTTTACCAATAATATCAATATATTGCCACTGTATTTCTTTCATGTACACAACATTTTTCAAATGAAGCTGTGGTATGCAAAAAGTGAAAACAATTGTTTAAATCGATCTTTCCTTTCACAACTACACTACTTTCACAACGTCCATTAGTTTATATTTCCTGGTTTATGATTCCCTTTAATAACTTCTTGGAATAAATGTCCTCATTAACCATTATCTTGCTTTGCATAATTGCTAAAACAAATATGTGGAAACTCATTCAAAAACACTTGTATTGCATTATTTTGTTTCGTTTCAAAGGAATTATAACATTATGGAAAACTGAAGGTTCCATTAAAAGCACTTCCATATTACCACTTTGTACATTTCACATGACAGAGCATAATTATACACACAATCCTGGCTAAAGGCATATTAACACTAATATTACATCCGGCATTTATAAGCTGACTCTCTGAATCAAATGTGTATTAATGTAATTGTGCAATATAATGTTCTGTATAAATACAAAAATAACACATTACGAAAAATATAGTATTTGAAATGCTTTATAATCCATTCTGTATCTGTAATTGATATTACAAAAGGTGAGAGTTTATTTTATGGTCCAACTTCTTTCTGCATTTTAGAACAAATATTAGGCCTACCACTTGTTTCTAAACACCATCAGACTAGTTTCATGTATTTGTTATGCTTTCATTATTGCTACTCCATAGAACACTCGATTAATGAACCACATTCACAAATGTGTTACAACATTACAGTAAATATAATGCCCTTGCCGAGTAATGACATAAGCCTTGTAGGTTATCGCGAGGAGTTCCCACTGTATTTGTGGAGGGCAGGTACAGTTGGTCAAGGATGAAAGTATACAGTGTTTCGTCTGTTATAGCCACACATGGTTTGTCATGTTGGCAGCCATGACAGCCTTTCCACTAGCCCAAACCGGCGCTCGCCTCCGTTTCATTGCCCTTTGGATCACATATAATCCAGCCTTGGGGATGAAAGTGAAATATCAATATTTACCTACTTATTAATTAACAAGTATTATTAGATTCCTCTTTCTACTCATTATTTATTATGAATGTTATAATGTTAAGTGTATATCGTAATATCTTTTATAGCCACTCCATATTCGTCTACTTTAGATACACAACAATCTAATTCCTAAACGTGGACGTAAGGAAGCCTGTGTGTTCAATAGGGTAATGACCCAGCAATTTTACTCATCTTGCGAGCGCCATTGGTTTATGAGTCAGTCCTCGAAGCATAATGAGGCTTTACTTGTGATTTTGATTTATTTATTTATTTATTATTATTTTTATTTTTATCAGCAGAACACCTGCAAACCAACTGCAACATTGATATCACCATAACCTACATTATTAGCCACATATTACCACGTGTGAAAATATACCTGTATTCCACTGAAATATCGTATATAGGTAGACGTTTTGATTTTCGTTTTCACTCTCGCATTTCTTGTATATCTATCAATAACATTAAGTGTTTAATATCTCCGAAGTGATATTCACGTCAAAGATTATAGAGTAATATATTCATATTTCCGTCTGACAACTAAATCCAGGAACACGTTTTTAAACACCCTGTATAAGGTGGGCGGGCTCTGAGATATGGCTACCAGGGCTGCCAACATGACAAACTATGTGTGGCTATAGCAGACGAAAAACTGTATACTTTCATCCTTGACCAACTGTACAGATCAATAACGCGGGCGGCGGCTCACCTCACCTCACAACGGTCACACCAACACTGGCACGGTCTGACCGACTCCTGAGTCCTGACTAGCAGGGTTGCCACCAGGGTTTCCAAGCATCCCCAAACTTTACCCCACATTTTGTTTAACCAGTCATAGGATCAAAGGATAGGTGGTGGGAAAGGTTAGACCAGGGGGAGTGGGCGGTACTTATGCATATTCTATTAATTTAAAGGCTGACTAAATATGAAATTGCACATTTGTACTACTCTACTGGAATACTATATACAGGTTACATGCCTGCCATTGATGACCACACCTGTGCAGGTACGTGTACGTTAGGTTACCTGGCGTTTGTGTATCATCACCGTGGTAGGAGAACCCAGGCTGGTACACAGTAGACATCCTTTCTATAAGATCTTTAGTAAACATACTGTAGGTTACGGCATATTGTCCAGGTTACCTCTGTTTACCTACTGCAGATGGGTAGTCTCATTCGTCCGGGTACATCCGTGTTCCTAATAATTTCTGGTTTACAGATGCATGGCGCGTGGAGAACTGTCTATTAGTGGTTCCGTCTGAAATGTTGCTGTTTGATAAGACGAAATGTACACAAACATGGGTTGAAGCGAAATATTTTTCAAGGTGAAATAATATTAACCGAATGTAGAGAACAATGTTAGGAGGATGAAGTCATGCAAAATATGTTCAAATAAATAAAGAATGACAAACACACCTGTCCGTATTTAACTACAACCTAACACATGTCTCTCTCTTAGTGTGTATCCACTTATTCGATAGTTTAGAAAAGTTTGCAATATGTTGGGTAATATAAGAAAAAGTAAGTCAATTTAGCACATAATATGTTCGGACTATTATCGATTAATAGTATTATTTCGAGGAAAGTAATGTTTAGCATGTATAGGATGAACATAAACATTTGTCAGAAATGTTACACTTATGTGGCAGTTCTTATTCAGCAAGCAAATGCAAGTGCATGTACAGTCGGTCACCTTTCCGACTGGGCCACCTATGGTAATTTCGCAGGGAGTCTTTCGCTCTGATATTAGTAAGATCGCTAACTCCCCCCACCCTGAATCTGTTGCATATTATGTCCCATAGATGGTGTAGTTAGATTTGCGGGGGGGGGGGGGGGGGTATTATTGTGTAGGAAAGGTTGGTTATACAAAACAAACAAACAAACACAAATAGTGTATTAGCCTTTTGTACAATTTGATCATGGGCGATTTACATATTAACCTTATTTGATATACAGTATTTTACTATCATTTAACTTTTTACAAAGCAGTTTACAAAATTTACTGGCCATGAACCTTTGTTTATTTGGCCTATGCCTATTAACTCAAGATAATCGTATTCCGAAAGTAAATTAGTTGATGAACTACCGTAGGTATATATAATAAAGAAAATGACTACGGTATGTATTTTATGCCATCCAGGAAAATTGGTATGTCAATAATTAAAATGAAGCTCTGCATCATCAAACTTCCGTTACCTCACTGTAGACGTGTATGCTATCTTGACCTCTTTTGTCTCATGAGAGAAAGTTGAAAATGGTATGGCTCAATTCCTCGCCACCCTAACACCTCTGAAAATGCCACACTTACAGCTGTTCAGGCATGCCAACATGTGTCACGATATCAATATATACCCTCTATCTTTACTGTCCTTAACAATATAATGGTTTTGACCCACCTGCGTTATCTGTTAATGCTAACAAATAACAGGTGCTTGATGTGCTTCCTGTGAAGTTGTTTTGATTAGAAAAATGTGCAGAATATAACTGTTGGTATGCCTGGAGACAATATATCCTCGTGACTTGCATTGGAAACCATTATTATAGTTATACCAATTAAAATACAAAGGATTACTGTGGTAATTTGATTTGGAACTTGAATAAATACTATATGCAAATAAATATACATTTCTGTTCTTACAACATAACTTATATGTATATATTTCTGAACTATAATTACTACACTATAACACGCCACAAGCATATGCAAACAAGCAGGCATGCACACACACACGCATACGCAAACGCAAATAATGACAATTGTTATGTCACCCACTATTACATGAGGTGTCACGCAATATATGCTTATGATTTATATCTCAATTGCGTAGCATACATTTAGTACTGTTGCTAAATAATGACTTTGCTAAGTGTTCCATGTTACAACCAAAAATAATTATCTATAAAAAGCATATTCACTCCGATAATGCTTATTGAGGTACACAATATTCTGAGTGTGTGTGTGTGTGTGTGATTACCAATTATACCAAGAGTAATGCTTAGTTGACGTAGTTTGTGTTTCCGAGGTTAGAGAGTGATGGTCGACCAATGACTATCACTGTTGCCAATTGCATGAGAATATGTTATTAGTTGTCTGAGATTGCACAGCATATAAAAGAAAAGACAATGCTGTATTAGTTTAAAAACAAAAATGCCTTATATGGTGATAATGACGTTATATGTGGACTTATTTTACTCCATATCATTATATGTGTATCTGCTCTTTTGCAATCATATTTACAAGCAGCCTCGTAAGGATCAGTATATCTGTTGTTGATTGTTTTCCTTTTTACTTATTTGTTAAACGTGACATGTTGGGTACACTTATACAAATTGTGTCACAATCGTATGATAATAATCAGATTATTTCCTCGCTCTACCATGGGTCACACCTATCGATTACTTTACATAATCCGTGCCCGATCTATATTTATGAAAATGGACTGAAACCTGTATTTTGGCTGATTATTTTGCATTATGCTTACAATATATTTGTGTCGTGCATAACTTCACATTTTAGCTGATTCGTTGACATTCCTAATCTCTCGCACAAATATATATGAAGCAAATCGAAATCGCCAGGCTCCACATTGGTGAAATAAGGTTGGCTAATGTATGATGGCTACTGTCTGCATAACATGTAATTCTAAATATTTAAATATTCTTCTGAAGTTATATACTTTTAACTATTTTGTATTGGCATATACAATAGATTTAATGATTATGGTAACGATTCATACAATAATGTAATTGTATTGAAGGTTGTACTATAAACTATTATTACATCTACCAAACTCAAAATGACCACTCACATCCCTCTTTACAGAACGAAGACCCATTCATTCATACAGACTTACACTAATATATCGCTATCGCTCGCCAGGAAAAAATCGACACCTAAATGACACGAACAGAAAACTAATGGGGCTAAACTTGAGAAAGGGGAACAGAAAAAAGACCCATCTCCCCTTAACCTCGTATAATTTAGGCGAATACTCCTATTGTAAACAGATTAGGTTCTCTGAGATAAGGTAATCGTAGGATAGGTTTAACTCCTTCTGTACCGTGACGTCTTTTTCATTTTATTCTAGCTATATTTAGATGATTTTGTGCAGCTTAAGAAGGATCTGTGGTAGAATAAAGGGTTAATTGAGATAGTTCAAAGCCGCATAATTGCTAGAGGCCCTTTTTAAGCTGAAAAATATCGTCTAATAGTAGTTAGAAGAAAATAAAAAGACGTCGTCGGTACGAAAGGAGTTAAGAAAGACTGAGTAGAACTATTAACCTCTTATTGGTGGCACGCGACATATGTCAAGTGAAATAAATTTGGACTATGTGGCGGTTCACGACATCTGTCGAGTACCATTTTCAGCACGTAATGTTGCTGAGAGAGAGAGCTGAGCAGTGGGACGAGCGTAGTACCCTTATGACCGCTCCCCACGACCACCGCGGGTCTACTGAACTGTATTCTAACTTCCTTCCCCTCTCCTCACTTGCTACACAGGGAATTATGTAAGGAAATTACCTTATTTCAGGGTTTTTGCACTCGTGTTGCACGATCGTTGCAAGAGAAGCAGGGGTCGTACAAGGATGGTTTGGGTGTCATTGGAAAGCTCTGTTTACGCCCTTTCAGGGATAGATACTTGTTTTACGCTCTGGGTCTAATTTAGGCATGAAAATGAGCACGGAAACAACCCTATTTAGGGTAAAAAAAAAAACGCTGGGCGCTACGGTCAAATAGACCACCTAGCCCGCTAAATAAGGGTTAACACAATTATGTAATTTAGGTGGTCGCCACGTTTTAAGGATAAACGGTTTACGGATAAAGGAAAAGGACATATTGATATTAGGGAATATTACATAGAAACACACACAAAATATACGAGAGAATGGAAGTGAATTACATAATAATGACGAAATACGGTAGAAACTCTTATAACTCTATACCTCATACATTGAAGGCCTTCGATATGTCTAGCGCAATAGAAAAGGTCTCACCGAAGTCCCGAAAGGAGGATGACCAGGAATTAGTAAGACATGAAAGAAGATCTCCAATAGAGTGACCCTTAAGAAAGCCATACTAGTGATCTGAGAGTAGATTATGAGAAGATAAATGCTTAAGAAATTTGGAAGTAAGAATAGTTTCAAAACCTTTAGAGACACAAGAGATGAGAGCAATTGGACGATAGTTGGAGGGTTGAGAATGGTCACCCTTCTTTGGGACAGGTTGAATGAGAGCGAACTTCCAGCAAGAAGGGTAGACGTTAGAGAAGAGACAGAGACAAAAGAGTTTGCCTAGGCAGGGAGTCAGCACGGAAGAACAGTTTTTGAGTACAACAGGAGTAACACCATTCGGACCTTACGCCTTCTATGTACTAACCCCAGAGAGGATAGAAAGTAGATCTTTAGAAGAGATTAGGGTATTAGGCATAAGTAGGAGAGAGGGGGGTGGAGAGGGATGAATAGCACCGGAATCATCCAAGGTGGAGTTTTTAGCGAAAGTTTGAGCGAATAGTTCAGCTTTGTCAGAGGAAGAAGTGATGGTTGTGCCATCAGAGTGGAAAAGGGGAGGGAAAAACGAGGAAGAAAAATTGTCGGACAGGTTGTAGGCTAGATGCTAGAAACCTTGGGAAGAGCTAGAGTTGGATAGTTCAGTGCATTTATTATTGATGAAAGAGTGTTTGGCAAGTTGAAGAACAGATTTGGCTTGATTCCGGGCAGAAATAAAGGAAGAATGAGATTCTTGAGGTTTAAGACGTCGGTACTGTTTAAATGCTTCCTCCTTATTGCAGACAGCAGTAGAAAAAGCATGAGTAAACCAAGAATTTTTGCACTAGTCAGAGAGAAAGAAAATGGAATGTATGCCTCCATGCCCGATAGGATTACCTCGGTAATGCGTTCAGCACTCTCCGAGGGTCCTCGGCCACAGAAGCAATATTCATTCCATGGGAAATCAAGGAAATACTGCCAAAGAGCCTCCCAGTCGTCAGCGACAAAGTGCCACAAGCGCCGCCTGCTAAGAGGATCAGGTGGCCATACTGGAGAGATAGGACAGATGACAGAGATAAGTTTATGGTCGGAGGAGCCCAAAGGAGAGAAAAGATCGACACTATAAGAAGAAGTGTTAGAAGTTAGAAACAAGTCAAGAATGTTGGGCCAATCTCCTAGGCGATCCGGGATACAGGTAGGTTGCTGAACCAACTGTTCTAGGTCATTTAGGATAGAAAAGACGTAGGCTTGTTCACCAAGTTGGTCAGTAGAATTAGAGGAGAGCCATTGGTGGTGATGAACGTTGAAATTTCCTAAAATGGAGATTCAGAGAAAGGAGAAATGGCTAGAATGTGTTCCACTTAAGAGTTTAGATAATCAAACAATTTGGGAAAGTCGGTAGAGTTAGGGGAAAGACAGATATCACATAAATATTTAATATGAGTATGACAGGAAAGTTTGAGCCAAAAAGTGGAGAATTCAGAGAAGCCACAATCGGAAATACGAGAGCAAGTGAGTTTGTTGTGCAAGTATGCACAACATCTGCCTTTGGCTTTGAAACTAGGATAGAGAAAGTAGGAGGATACAGAGAAGGGGCTGATGGCAGTTGCTTCAGACACCTGATTTTCACACCCACTAAATATGTCAGCCTTGGCTGGGATCGAACCCAGGTCAAGCAGATTCACACGTGAAGGTGCTTGCCACTCGATCGCCGTGGCTCCAGTGCTGAATGAAATTATCTAGCACTAGTCTCAATAAAATGTATGATTGCAGCCAAAACAATAAGGGTGAACCATGGTCGGGAGGTTTATGGTCGATGTATGAACTATTAACACGGATATTATATGCGATTGTTGTTACAGGAATGGATGGAGGAGGTTTGTTAGGAAGAACATGTGAAGGTATTTGTAACCTTTTAATTGACAAACCTGAAAGGTTATCATCCCCGATGTTGTGAAGAGACTTTGTTGTGGAAGTGTATATCATCTGAGGTGAAGTCAATGATATTGAGGCCTGGTGAATGTTGTTCCGAATGTTGAGATACTTGCTTTGGAAGGTGTTTATTGTATTCATTTTCTCCCGGTCATCATTGTTCCCTTTCTAATGTCCCTTGCTAATCCTCCCCATCTATTTAACGGGAATGAAGGGTTGGCTATTGACTGTCTGACTGCCTGTTACACTTTCTGTGGTAGCATTAGCATGACCAGGTGCTGTCTGTTATATACTAATGACTATACTGTTTCAGCGACCAGGTAGATGTCAATAGTTCCAGCTGATTGACTTGTGCGACCGTGATTATTTAAATCTTTAAGAATTAATAATTACTAAAGGACGAGACATTAAACACTATCGCATGAGCCAATCAGCTAGACTTATTGACATCTCACCTCAGCGTCGCTGAAACAGAGTATAGTGATCCAGCAGCCCACATAATGGACACATTAACAATACCCAACAGGGTTTTACAAACTAATGGTCCTCGGAGTCACCGTCCTACAAATATTATCTGCCATCACTCACAGTGGTTACAGGAGAATTCGCCCCGAAACCAAGTCGCCCCGCTCTTGGACAACGAGTTCGCCCCGTTTATTCCCCCCCCCCCCCCAATACCACCACCACCATCACTCCTGGAGCTTACCACTTATTTCCATCCCTCCCCCAACCCCTGAGGTCTTCTGTAGTAAAAACTGATGCAAAGAAGGAATTGACGACATTACTCAATTGTACTCATTTGTTAGGTTAGGTTAGGTTAGGGTTAGGTTAGGTTAGGATTAGGTTATTTTAGGTTAGGTTAGGTTAGGGTAAGGTTAGGTTAGGTTAGGTTTGGTTTGGTTTGGTTAGATAGATGAATAGAGGGGGAATTCTTCAGTACCCCTTTAGGGTGGAGGGGGGACATTAACGGGGCGAACTCGCGGCGGGGCTACTTCTCAAAGCGGGGCGAACTCGATACGGGGCGAATTCTCCAGTATTCCTCACAGTGTACTCGTTTTATGGTTACGCATATAGTTATTAATGATTATATAGGGTGACACTCTCTTATCTAACTTATACATTTTACTGCACATAATATATAGTTACCCTTGCATAGACTTAATCATGAGATATTTAACGTTAACATAGTTATATCGGCATTTAACGCCCCCCCCCCCCCCCCCCCACACACACACACACACACACATTCCCTCACACACATACAGCTGCCACGTGGAATTGTGATATAATTATGGCCTCTTCAGGCCTAGCGTGGTTGCTAAGTTTCAGTATATCTTAAATAGTTCCTACGCATGTTTTTCTCTTCTAGAAGCCAATAGGTATAAGTCATAACATGATTGGTTATTAAAATATCAGTGGATATATCTTGTTCATGAGCTACCCTGGCAACCTGTAACACGCTGAGTTAGTTGCGAAAGATAATAATTGGTAGCAGGTCAGGTTTCCTGCTATCAGTACCATGTAATCTGATACTACCTGTTTTCATGGTCGGATTGTCGGCGACGAAACCGGCTCCCCCACCAGGTTCTTTACTTGGTGGGTGGGTGGCTAGACACCCTGCAGGACTAAAAACAATACATGCAAAGGGCGGAGGAACTTTTTAGTCAACGGCCATCTAGCAACTTCATGGTAATGTTTTGCCTTACGGTAATTTTTTGCCATGGTGGATGAATTGGATATTGCCATAGCCTTTGTACCAAAGTCTTCCTTTGTCTGTTTTCATCCATCCCTGCTATTACAGCGCTCTTTCTATCACAACAATCTCCTGTTTTTTTCTTAAGGTGGTACAGCAGGCTGATATGGAAGACATAAAGTTTGGTGGATTTCCATGAGTATTGTCCTTCTTTTCTGCTATCTCTCTGCATTTCTTTAAAATCCACCACTACTGTTCCCTCTTGGATATGGTGTCCTTGGGGGTTGATTCGCCTTGCCCAGATGTGATGGTTCCTTCTGGGTTGACTCCTATATATACATCCGTTTTTCATATTGTATGGTTTGCTTCTTTCAATTATATATGTTTTTGTTTGCTCTTTTATCCAGTGATATATAATTAAATCCCGGTCCTCATAGACCTAATCATCCTGCGAGAAGAAGTTGCTGTATTCTGTATTCTAACATCCGTGGACTTCATAAGAACATTAAAGATCTTACTATGGCATCAGTGGATTATGACATTGTCTTTTGTTCCGAAACTCTTGTTTCTGACCATAGATACATTTCAGAACTGCTCATACCTGGCTTTAATAAACCACTTCTTATTCGCCGTGACTCTCTTCCTCGTGCTCGTGGAATGAGTTTATACATCCGATCTGGCTATAATGCCCAGCCTTTGACGACATTTCTTTGTGGTTGCCACGAGATCCAGTTGGTTAAAGTTTCCAGTAAATATCATAACCACTACATTTTTAGCCTATATAGAAATCCTGATGCCAATAACAATCTATATGACTGTCTTTTAAATGCCTTGGCATTAATTCAGTCTGTTGATGTCAAGTCATCTTTCGTGTTTGTTGGAGATGTTAATGCATATCATCAAGAGTGGCTGAACTCGGTCTCTCCAACAAATAGAAATGGTCACGCTGTCTTGGATTTTGCTAATTTGTCTGGGTGTGAGCAGTTGATTGCTGGACCTACACATATTTCTGGAACTGTCTTGATCTCGCCTTAACAGATGTTCCTGGTGTTGTGGAGACTGCAGTTCTTGCTCCTGTAGGTACTTCTGACCATAATGCCGTAACCTGTAAAATCAATCTTGAATTTACTGTGCCAGATATCACTATATCTCGTAAAGTCTATCCTAAATCTCGAGTTAATTGGGATAATGTATGTGATGATGTTACCAATATCCACTGGAATCGCATACTAAGATCTGATGACCCTGTTTTATCCCTCAATAACTCTCTCTTAGACATCCTGCAAAGAAGAGTCCCTTCTAAGTTAATAAAATCCTGTATTAAAGATAAAGCTAGGTTCAATGACGACTGTAAGCGTGCATATAATAACAAGTAGGCTGCATATCACCGCTGGAGACGTAATCGAACCCAGTTGCTTTGGGATGACTATGTACATCTTCGGTCAGGTGCGCAGAGAGTATATAGTACAGCCGAGAGGGATTACAATTCCCATTTGCAGGAAGTTCTCGCAGGTGCTACTCAGCCACATAAATGGTGGGCCTCACTTAAGGCCTCACTATTTGGAATTGACTCCACCATGCCCCCACTTCGTGATTCTGATGGTTCTATCTCTTTTGATCCATTAACTAAGGGTAATATGCTTTCTAATATTTTCATAGGTAAGCATAGTGATCAGGAATTGCAATTACCCTTGACATGTTTCCCTAGTCCTAATCTAAAGTCGATAGCATTCAAAGCAGCTGAATTGAGACAATATTTATTGGATCTTGACACTTATGGTGGGATTGACCCAGATGGATTTTTCCCTCTCTTCTTTAAGAACATTGCTGTTGTCTTAGCACCTAAATTGGCTATAGTATTTAGGTTGCTCTTGAAATCTGGTAGTTTTCCTCTTTGCTGGCGAAAAGCTAGCATCACTCCAATTCCGAAGGGAGCTACTGCTTCGTCATCCCCATCTGAGTATCGTCCTATATCCATAACGCCTATTCTCTCAAAGATCTTTGAGAGGCTTTTAGCTAGACGCCTTTCTTCATACTGTAATCGTCTTGATATAATACCCAATTCACAGTTTGGTTTTCGCAAAGGTTTGGGTACTTTCGATGCGCTTTTAACTTTATCTCATGATCTTCAGTCTTCGTTGGACAAAGGGTATGACTCTCGTGTTATGGCTATTGATTTTAGTTCTGCTTTTGATCTTGTTAATCATAAAGCCCTTTTATATAAGCTGCAACTTCATGGTATTGGTGGTAGTCTTTTATCTATTTTTAAAGAATTTTTGACAGACAGGTCTCAGCATGTTGTCGTTGATGGGTGCACTTCTGTTTCTGTGCCTGTTGTTTCGGGTGTTCCACAGGGCAGTGTGCTTGGGCCTCTGTTTTTTTATTATTTTTACTGCTTGCTTGTGCTATGAGCTTGAAAATAAACTAGTTTCTTATGCCGATGACATAACTTTATACTCATCAATTCCATCTCCAGAGAGTAGAATTGAAGTTGCAGCATCTCTAAACAGGGACTTCGCAAAGATTACCTCTTGGTGTGAACTTTGGGGTATGAAGCTTAATGCTAAGAAAACTCACTCCATGATAATCAGTAGATCACGTACTTTGGCTCCTCCTCATCCTTGTTTGCATGTTTCTGGTGAACAAATTGAGGATGTGTCAGGTTTGCGTTTGCTTGGAGTGACTCTCGATCCTAAGTTGACATTTGAGAAGCATATTCGTTCCTTGTCTTCTACTATTGCTCAAAAGATTGGTTTACTTCGCAAGTGTTACAAAACATTCGCTTGTGAAACCACAGTCATAAAATCTTTTTATGCTTTTATTTTGCCTCATTTTGAGTATTGCTCTCCTGTTTGGAATTCGGCTGCTGACTGTCATTTGAAATTGCTTGATAAAGCTCTTAATTCTATTAAATGTATTCTCCCTGCTCTATCTCTTGATCTTCTTCATCGGCGTCGGGTTGGTGCCCTTAGTCTTTTATTTTAAATTGTTAACAATACTCGGCATCCATTGCATAGTGTTTTACCAGAACCTTTTATTCCAATTCGCGCAACAAGATTTACGAGGAGTCTTAATGACCTTGCCATGACTCCAATTAATGTTTCTACATCTCAGTTTTCTCGGTGTTTTATTCCTTCAATGATTCCCTTTTGGAATTATTTGCCAAACGAGGTTGTACAGTCAACCCATATCTCAGCTTTTAAGTCCAGAGTTAATGTTTTATTACAGCAGTACATTTTTGTTTTAATCATGATTTGCTTTTATTCTTTTTAGAATGGTGTTTTAATTGACAAACTGATCTTTTCTTCTGGGCTCTCTAACTACTGTAGCCCTTTTCCTTTTTCTTAGTTGTCTTAGTCTCTCTCCAGTACTTACGGGTATTTTGTGGGGATTCATCTATTATAGGTGTATCTGCACCCTGTTGGGAGGCTTAGACAGCTTCTATAATAATAATTAAAAGTGTGGTCCCTGTGACTCTCCTGCCAAACCACTATTCCTACACACAGAGAGAGAGAGAGAGAGAGATGGCTAGAGGCATAATATATACTGATATGCGCGTGTATGCAGTGAAACATTAGTGTATATCGAAACACAAGTGTGTGTGTGTGTGTGTGTGTGTGTCTTTGAAAGATCATATTAGCATTGTTGATTAAAAAGTTTCCCAGAGGTTAAGTTTGCTCAATCGTCTGTTACCCCCTTATCCCCGTACAGCCTCTTTCTCCGTACAGGGACACTGTTGTAAGCGTATCAGGTATTGTTCGCATATGAAAAATGCCTCTGAAAGGGTGCAGTCAAAGGCATGTAATCTCTACTCTTCTCCACCATATTGTCTACAATATCTCCACATTGTGAAAACTGCATGTATATTACTGTTATGCCATTACTATAATCAGTGTTCTTCACAGCTGTCCCAGCGTATACCTCTCACTCTGCAGAGACAGAGGGCCACCCGCTTCGTAACTCATTCCCACCACTTTTCTGCTCACCATTCAAAGCCAACAGTTAACTTAAATTTCCCCGTAATTTTTCAGCTCAACAAGACTAAGTAAAGTATGGAACTCACTCCGTAAATGTGTCTATCCCTCACCCTATGACTTTGTTTCAAGCTTTGCGTGTCCTGCAGTTACATTTCAGTGCACCTTGAATATGGTTCTGTACTAATATCTGGCTGGGGTAAGGGGAACAATAGGACGTCAAATTGTTTATAAGTAGTTTTGCCTCTTGTCTCTTTCATACGCAGAGAAATAATTTATTAGGTAAAGGGAAGTGGAGAACATCAAACCTTTAATTTGTCATATCGAGGAATTGGGTTGCTTGTAAAGGGAATTTGCATTACATAGGTGAAGTGGCTCTCCGGGTAATTTTTTTCTTATGTTTAGATGAATATATAGAGTAAACATTACCGAATACTAATTATTTTGATTAATAAATACTCTATCCACAGATATTAGGAGTCAAGCTTTCGTGTATAAGTCTCTTCGATATATTCGTCCATTTAGTTCGTCTCTCCCTTTCCTTCTCGCTCTCTCTCTCTCTCTGAACGGTTTAAATTATATTTGCTTTGCTATCCAAATGTATATGCTAATAACAAACACCTTTATCATACATATCAACATTGGGAAATGCCAACCACTAAAACTTCTCTGGGGCTACTTTGAAAGTATATAGCGTTTTCCAATGACATTTTAATAGGACCTATTTTTCTTATAAGTTATAACGACTTTGAAGTTTGTAGCACTTATTTCCGAGCAAATCATTTATTTGTTTCTATTTAAGTAGGTTCCAGTTCTAAAGTCAGATATTTGTGTACTGTATTTTAGTCATATATATATTTTTCTTCTCCAAACCCCCTTCTCAAACACAAAATACACATCTGGAGAATATTATAATTATATCAATATATATTGCACTGCTTTTATTGCTGACTGACCTATTTTCTCTAACAGTGTAGGATTCTTTAGTGTAAGCGACTAGTTATGAAAGGTGTTATTTTGGTATGGGAATTTCACTAATGACGACTAGATGGATATGGATATGCAATACATTATGTTATTTTAAGTAACAACACAATGCTACACATAATGCTGTATTTGAAGAAAAAGGTATTAGACAAAGAGGTATGAGGAGCCCCAAAACAAATGCCGTAAATCGACAATACCGCCCAGCCAGAGACCTCAACCAAAATTAAGAGACCAACATTAACCCAAAGAAGAGCAAATGAACATCAGCTAAGGAAAAGACTAATATATAATGTGGATAGATATAGATAGATAGATAAATAGATAGTGAATCTAACAATCCCTACAAATTGGTTTGTAAACAATAATTACACATAAACATATATTTCTTAAAGGCAGATTTCACTAGCAAAAACTATTTACATCTTAATTAATATCAAGAGATAAAACAGTAACCATAACACTGGTGAAATAATTCACGTAACCCCCCTCCCCCACCCTACACACTTCAAACTTTCCCTACACAATCCCCCCCCCCCCTTTCTCCGCGTAGCCCACCCCTCTCCTTCCCAGCAAATCTAATGACGCCATCTATGGGACATAATATGCAACAGATTCAGGGGGGGGGGGAGTGAGCGATCTTAGTAATACCAGAGCGAAAGACCCAGCGAAATTACCATTAGGTGGCCCAGTCGGAAAGGTGACCGACTGTACGTCATTATTTGATGCTACCGAATCGAGGCATATAAGGCGTTGGCAATAACCGCACTGCAGTAAGTTAGGCCAAATAATAGCCTACAGGTATTGTTTGTGGTGAGAATAATAACTATGAAGCGTCTATTATAATGTGTCATAATGGTGAACAAGTTAGGTCTAATTCGTTGAAGGATCCACGGATGGCTGTGCTCCTGTACTTTAAAGTGAAGGAACTTAAACAGTATTAATTAAGATAAGAGTGATCGATATAGTTAGAAATAACATAACAAACACAGCCTTTACCTAATGGAATATTACCTATAGTAAGTAAATAGCTTACATGATATTATTCCGAACACATACGCACACACACACACACACAAACACACACACACATTAAATTATTGGTGTTCCAACTGCAGTGGTTGTTGTTGTTCCCTAAGCTGCCTGGCCGAACAGCCCCGAGTCCCTGAGAAAGGCCATGGCCACGATTGGGCTTTCCCACAGAGCTCTCATTGAGTGTAGATTGTGTTGTTGGCGTAAGTGGTTGTGTGAAATGCAGTCTTCTATGATGTGTTTAATGGTATGGGGTGCTGTGTTACATCCCGGGCAGGCGTCGACAACGGAGTCATCCAGTCTCTTCTGATAGCTCAGGAGAGCTGGATGGTGTCCGCATCTCAGCCTGGCCAGGTGGACTCTGTCCTCGCGAGGAAGGGAGGATTCGGAAGGATGGATTTCGGGAGGTTGTGCATGCAGCTGCGTGTTGTCTGTGAGTGAGTGGATGGATCGATGAGAGATATGAGTATGGATGTGCTTTTGGAAGTTGGTTCGGGGTGGGCAGGGAGGGAGAGAGGACAATAATTGTGTGTGATACCGTGTGCTGGGTGTTGTTTTGATATTTCTTGGTGTCTGTGGGTGTGTTGCCATGTAGTTTAGTGGATGGTCTTGGTTCGTGGAGGCTGCTGCCAGGAATTGAGTGCCTCTCATGTCCAGATGGTCTTTGACTTTGAGGATTTTGGTTTCTTGATGTAGGTGATCTGTGGGTGAAGTAGCTGTGCAGCCTGTAATGATCTTCAGGGTTTTGTTTTGAATAGTCTGTAAGGTCTTATGATGTGTTTCAGCTAGGTTAGAAGCCCAGGCTGGGCTTGCGTATTCCATCACTGATCTAATGTATTGTTTATATACTGTGGTGGTAGTTTTTTTGTTGTGTCCAAATTTTGTGTGAGCAAGTGACCTGAGGGCGTTAAGTCTGGGTGTCAGTTTCTTTTTAATGTTTGTGGTGTGCTGTTTGAATGTCATATGAGTATCATATGTTACTCCTAGGATTTTGGGTGTGTGTGTATGTGTTAAGGGTGTGTTGTTTATGGTGAGTTGAGGGATGTATTCGTGTTCTCCTGTCCAACTTGTGAGCAGGGTTGCGGTGGATTTGGCTGGGGCTAGATTAAGTCTGTTTGTAGTGCACCAGCCATGTAGTGTGTTGAGATAGGGTTGAAAGAGATCTGTTGCTCTTTTTGGGTCATGGTGTGTGCATGTGAGTGTTATGTCATCTGCATAGGAGGCTAAGTTTATTTGGGGCGTATTGGGTGTAGTTATATCGTGCATGTACAGATTGAAGAGTGCGGGCGATAGGACGGATCCATGTGGGACTCCGTTTGGAAAGTTTCTGATTTTAGATGACTGACCGGCAAAAGATACGTGTGTACATCTGCCTGCTAGGAAGTTGGCCAGCCACCTTTTTGTGTTGTTGTGCATGTTTGTGTTGTAGATTTTGTTTGTTAGGTTGTGGCGGGGGATGGCATCGAAGGCTTTACTAATGTCGAGTGTGGCTAATAGTGCAGTGGTTCTATCACATACCTCGACGTGCATTATTATTAGTGATTAATTTCTTGGAAATAAAATATATGATATGTTCACCCTAATGCATATTACACCAGCATTGGTTGTCATACACGCATGCACTATGACAGTTGACTGTGACAACAGGCTTAGTTATACATAAAACTGTCACGCCTACTCCTTGGTCTCACCGACCATTGGTTGTCATACACGCATGCACTATGACAGTTGACTGTGACAACAGGTTTAGTTATCAGCTCTACAAAAGTTAAACCTTTTCGATTATCGTCTGTATTCATTTTCTGAGATCTTATTTTATGTTATTGGTCGTGTTATTATGTTACGATCACCGCTAGCTAGTCATCAAGCTAATCTTACATATATTATACATTTAATAATTACATAATGTTTGTTTTCAAAGGATGAAAACAAATATTCAGGACAACTGTACAATAATTATTAGTTCCTTACGTCAACAAACTATCGTATAAAATATCACCATAATGATTATGGACTGGCAAACACGTCTGCTAACCTTTTGTCCACCAAATATCGTGTGTAGTCCTGCCGAACAATGTAATATAATAATGCCATAGCTTTGATGTTATTATTTGGTGAGTAGGAAAGTCTGATGATTTTTGAAGTAATGCTATAATCCGGGTCTGGTTGTGTGAGGGCTTTAATTAACTTAGTAGAAATATTTAATATTAGTTTAATTAGTTGACCTTTTAAATATCTACACATCAGTTATATATGTATGATAGTTAAATGTCCCTTGTTTAATGCTAGCTCTAAACGAGTTATATTTTCTGATGAATGTGCTTCAGCAATTAATCAGTGGACCATTATATCAATATACAGTACCTTATACCTTCCAGCAGTTCATTCCATAGTGTACAATCTTATAATAATAGCCATGATGTACAGTACAGTGTAAAGAAGATGGCTGGTTCATGCAGGACTATAGTTAGTTTTGTTCCAGCTGACGGTAAATTGGCATGTCTGTATCTTGGTTACTTGGCTACTATGAAGATTTGTAGCGAAATATGTTGCTTATTATGAAAACTCTGTAATAATATTAAGTATAAACAGTGTAGTTTCATATTACCCATTAAGTATTGATAAATCAGCTACACAGGAACTGAATGAACCGTCTGCTGGAAATAAACCGACTATAGTGAAGAGCCGTGAGGGTAATGGTGGAACGTGTGTCAGGGATGATGAACGGTCAAGAGTAATGTGGTGGGAGGGCTCGTGCTTACAAATTCGAGCCATCACTTTGCCCGGCATACTTTTCGGGTTTTCAGCTCTCAGCGTCTGAATTAAATTGTTTTGAAACATGGCTTAACCTAAGATCATCTACCTACAGTTTAGTCGCCGATTTCCGTGTAACTTAACGGGACGTTATTTGATTTATATATACTGTATATATATATATATATATATATATATATATATTTACTCCGTAGACCATCCCAATGATCCTCCTTCTAATTCAATGTGTACAGTTTTCGGTAGAAACATCTACAGGCCGAAGTCAGGTTAATCCTAAAATACAGGATCGCTGTCACTCGCCAGGAAACATATGACACCTAAATGGCACGAAAGGTCTTAATATTGACAAAGAAATGGGAGACAGTATTAACATTTGAAAAATAATGGGGATAAACATGAAGGAGAAGGGGGTTCAGAAAAAAGTAATACCTCTCCTTAAGGCCAAAATGATGTCAGGAGGTTTATGTCATACCACAGTGTTTGACAAAGCTTCAGGGTGAATTCCACTTTACGGATACAGTTAATCAATATACATTCAATATATATGCCTTTGCTTCTTTTAATATCACCATGAATACATTTATGTGTCTCTTTTTTTACTGGCGAGCGGTAGCGAGCCTGTAATTTTAAGGGTAACCGGCTTTCGGCCGGGATATTTTTCAACCGAAAAAATTACAAATTTATCTTGAAGAGTGTCTTGGGGGTGTTTTTTAAAACTTGATGGAGACCTAGCGAGGAAACTAAACAAATAATTATTGAATAAATAGATAGACCAAAAAATAACATAATGTCTCCTTAAACCCCTCAATACCAGTGCCGTCCTTGTGACTTTATTCTGGCCAGCCGTCCAGCTGGCTTAGTTGATAGCGTGCCTGATTCCCATCGTGAAGGTCTCGCGTTCAATCCCCGCTCAGATTGAACAGTTTTTCTGGGATATTGCCGGCGGCTACCATCTCCCCATGAGCAAGGGGGATGGGTAATGGTCTCTGGTAGACTAAAGAAAGCCAAGCGCTTGTGAATCCTCGAAGGAGGAGAACGGGCGCTATATAAGTAACCAGACGATTATTATTATTATTATTATTATTACTATTAGACGATTTGATTCGGTTTAAAAAGAGCTGCAAACAATTAACAGGCTTTGAAATGTCTCAGTTTGCCCTTTTTCCTACCACAGATCCTTCTTAAACTGCATACAACCGTATACAAATATAGCTACAATAACATTAAAAGGACGTCGCCGGTACGGTAAGGGTTAATATAAGGGAGGGACCATAGTATTTAATAATTATGATGCACCATTGATTATCACTCATTAGTTCCATAGTTCCAGTAGCATGAAGAATTGGTACCACTTTGCTATCTCTAAAAACAATATACATCATAATTATTTGAGAATAATTGGGTTAAGTTATCTAAGGCGACAACATACTGACTTTCCTTTATGAAAAAGTAGAAATGAAGGCCTTTCGTATCATTAACTCCCATCCACTCACCAACTCTCTGCAATATCTCTCTCTCTCCGCCGCAATGTTGCAACTCTCTCGCTATTCTATCGCTACTATAATAATCAGTGTTCCTCAGAGCTCTCCTAGTGTATACCACCTTCTCTATGTAGGGCACTTAGTACCCGTCTTGCAACACAATCCCACTCCTCTGTGCAACTCTCCAAGCCAAGAGTGAAATGTTACTCTCAGACTTTCTTCTATTCAACAGCTGAGCTCTGGAACTCTTTCCCAGAGTCAGTCTTTCCCTCTTCCTATGACTTAAGTTGCTTCAAGCTCCGTGTGTCCAGGCACTCTTTCAACTCTGGGGGAGGCACTCGCCACAGGCAGTTCTGCCTGTTGCCTCCCTCACTCACATAGAAAACCCCCCCCAAAAAAACAAAAAATAGCAAGTTAAGCAATAATCACATATGTCATACTAACACACAATCATTCACTAACAAACAACCACCCATAACACCATAACCGATCACATCTATACTCTGTTCATTATACGTAGGCCAAAATCATCACCACTAACCTCTATAACTAGAAAACGACTAGAGTAATAGAGCTAATATCTAGACCATTTGGGAAGTGTCAGCCAAGGAATAGGTGGGGTTGTTTACAGCCTATTTGATCCATCCGTTTTTTGAGTTAATGAGGATACAGGTCACGATTTCTAGCCTACCCATAATTAACAGACTGCAGCATTACTCGTCGGTACAGGGCACAACACAAATATTGATAATGCAAATATCACAATGCCCTCCCAACCGATGAATGTACGGACAGAAAACATGGATATTTTACCGTCACCCAATGGCACTGTGTCATTATATATCGAGTTCCTAATAGCTATCAATGGTGGACAACGGTGTGTGGTTATATATCTCACTCTGTGATAAATATATGCATGGAGACATCCCCAGCAAAGCAATATACATACCAGATTCCTATTGTATGTTGCGGGTTTCAGGTGTTCTCTATCGCTCTCTCTCTCTCTCTCTCTCTCTCTCTCTATATATATATATATATATATATATATATATATATATATATATATATATAGCACCAAAGGTCATGGCAAGTCGGTTATTGTAGAGTTTTTTGTCTACCTCTTCTCTTATTTATGAAAGCATTCTTGCCTTCCGTAGGAATTTGTCTGATGATCTCTTAAAACGTTATTTTGGGTGGTACTACAGGATTGTATGTACATAATACTTAGCTAGTACGCGTTTTCGTACCTCTTGGCACTTCATTAGTAGCAGGAAAGTGAATTATAAAATGTTGTTGTGAGGGAGTGAGCTAATAATTATACCATACACCTTCCAGGTGTTTGGTATATAAGCTTCATTGTTCCATCCAATAGCCGCTCGCTATTGCTCTATTGCTCTCACTCTCACTCTCCAGAGACACACTTCACTGTTCCATCCAATAACCGCTCGCTCTCACTCTCACCCTCACTCTCCAGAGACACACTTCATTGTTCCATCCAATAGCCGCTCGCTATCACTCTATTGCTCTCACTCTCACTCTCCAGAGACACACTTCACTGTTCCATCCAATAACCGCTCGCTATCGCTTTATTGCTCTCACTCTCACTCTCCAGAGATACACTTTACTGTTCCATCCAATAACCGCTCGCTCTCACTCTCACCCTCACTCTCCAGAGTCACACTTCATTGTTCCATCCATTAGCCGCTCGCTCTTACTCTCACTCTCCAGAGTCACACTTCATTGTTCCATCCAATAGCCGCTCACTCTCACTCTCACCCTCACTCTCCAGTCACACTTCATTGTTCCATCCAATAGCCGCTCACTCACTCTCACCCTCATTCTCCAGAGTCACACTTCATTGTTCCATCCAATAGCCGCTCGGTCTCACTCTCACTCTCACTCTCCAGAGACACACTTCATTGTTCCATCCAATAGCCGCTGGCTCTCACTCTCAATCTCCAGAGACACACTTCATTGTTCCATCCAATAGCTGCTCGATCTCACTCTCACCCTCACTCTCAAGAGTCACACTTCACTGTTCCATCCAATAGCCGCTCGCTCTCACTCTCACTCTCCATAGACTCCATCAGCTCTGGTTCTTTCAAGTGTGAGTTATGTCACGTCCCAACAATGGATTGAGGCAGCTGGGGGCCTCAGTATAGGTCGGCCTCCTTTGGTAGAACACAAATATGTATTAATCTTGGAGGAGAGGAGAGGAAACATATTTAGTTTCGACTACCAAGTTGTGGCCGAACGTACCTTTGGCAGCATCAATATAAAACAAGCAATCTAACCTCATCTATCCTAGCCTAAATGACCAACCAATTCCTTATCGATATAAAGACAATTGTATTATGAAAATGTACAACATTTTACATATTTATAGTATATGTGGTTACAAAACACATGTACACCGGTCGTACCACATGTACAGTAATTAATACAAATAGAGTAAGCATGTATATGAATCTTAATCGAACCCAAATGAAACAATACATTGTACTTAGTACTCAAAAAATTTAAAACAAATCATATTTCAGATCCACTAAGAAAACCTGCGACCAAAGGCAGCACAAATATTTGGTTGACCTTCTTTGCTATCCACGGTCATTTATAGGGAGTTATGGTAAGTTACTTTATCTACTACAAACCGTAATTTTGCTTTTAGCGACTGCCATTAACCGTTCCATGTTATTGAAACGTATTTATACAACTGTACTCAGACGATTGGTAGCTTAAATAAGAATGTGTAAAAGGTTCAAAGGTATTGTAATAAATGGAGCTAGATATGCCTCATGGCAGCAATCAAGTAATGTTAAGGCGAATTTGGACACATTTTCTACAACAATTTTGTCATGGCAATCGAACAGCTTTTTAATTTAATATGTATAGCAATTCTGTCATACATAATAGACGATCTTTAATCTAGTCACCTTGCATAATGATTTATATATGTTGCTAGAAAAGAAGTTGCCATTCAAAAATTGCTGCAAGAAGCGCTCATGTGAAAATTCTTGGGCGATATTTGAATGCATTCATTATTTTTCTAGGTTCCTCCCTAGATCTCCATACAATTTAAAACAAACATCCAATAGATCCCCCTTCTAGATTAATTTGTAAATTTTTCGGTCGAAAAATGTCCAGGCCGAAGGCCGGTTTTTCCGACATTACAGGCTCACTATCGTTCGCCAGGGAAAAATCGACACCTAAATAGCACGAAAGGTCTAAATATTGACGAAGAAATGGAGCGAAAGGTCTTAATATCGACTAACTAATGGGACAAACATCTAAATATCTGATAACTAATGGGGCTAAACATGAGGGAAACAGTGGTCCAGAAAACCGGCTCATTCCCCTTAACAGGAATGAAGAACAGGTGTTCCGGCAAGACTAATCTGTCCATCAATGATCTGGTCACTGGTGGTAAGGTTGGTGGCGGCCACACAACCTACACACTAATATATGGTGAAGTCCACACCTACTGATTAATATGATCTACGATTAGTGGTCTTCAGTCAATAATATATGTTGCCCACCACCTTACACACACAATATAATCAGGGGTTATGCTTATTTGATGTTCTACCGTACATTATTTGGCAACAGTAAGATACAATTAATGAAGTATATGTTGCTGTACTCTCTCTCTCTCTCTATCTCTCTCTCGTACATACAACCTCAGCACTTAGACTTCAGCTTCACCCAAGCATTCGGACATGGAGATAGGTTTAGCTGGAGTTTTCTTTATGAATTCAAGGAACATTAATAATGTTGATTCTTTGTTCGGTAGTGGGGAGGATCCTTTCACACCGCATGTCTAGACAAAGTTGCTTCAAACTCCGTGTGTCCAGGCATTTTGGCTCGAACGTCCCTTGATTTTGGCCCTGTCACTCTTTCAACTATGGGGAAGGCACTCGCTATAGGCAGTAATGCCTTTTGCCTCCCTCAATCACATAGAAAAAAAAAAAAGTAGAAGGAAGGCTTTTCATATCATTAACTCCCGTCCTCTCACAAACTCTCTGCAATCTCTGTCTGTCCGCGTCAATGTTGCATCTCTCTCTCGCTATTCTATCGCTAGTATAATAATCAGAGTTCCTCAGAGCTCTCCCAGTGTATACCACCTCCTCTATGTAGGGCACGTGGTACCCATCTTGCAACACAATCCCACCCCTACTCTCCAACCCAAGAGTAAAACGTTACTCTCAGACATTCTTCTATTCAACAGCTGAGCTCTGGAACTCTCTCCCAGAATCAGTCTTTCCCTCTGCCTATGACTTAAATTGATTCAAACTCCGTTTGTCCGGCATTTTGGCTCGAACGTCCCTTGACTTTGGCCCTGTCACTCTTTTAACTCTGGGAGAAGCACTCGCTACAGGCAGTTCTGTCTCCCTCACTCAAATAGAAAAACAAACAAAAATATCTTCCACAAATACCACAAGAAAAAAGAACGTCAAAAAGGTATAGCTCTCAATCATAATCCAAACTGCAGCCTTTCTTGATAAAACTATCTACTTAGCAGAATGATAAATTGCAGATTATTTAATACTGCAGCAGTTACAGCTATGGAATATTGATTTATCCAAGACTGGAAGTGAGTGGAGTTACACATCACCCGTAAGAAATTATCGAGGATAGTATTATATGTCGGAGGTAACATGTGTTAAATAACCAACACATTGTAAATTATTATTGCTGAGGCTACAAGATAAACATTGACGATAAAAGTAGCGAGGGAAAGTGATGGTGTGAATAGAAATATATTGGTTATGTTTTCCGTAGTGTACGTGCTCTTCCTCTGCATTTCCTTTCCCTCATTGCCTTCCCCATCTCTTCCCCCTCCTCTTCCAGGACCTCCTTTCCGTCTCCTATTCCAGCACTCTATCATCAGATTCGTCTTCTTCCTTCTTTCCTCATTCTTCGTCCTGCTGTTTACCATAATCCCACTAACAACCCGAGTGATGGCCAGTCGATGGTGATGCAATTGCACTACATACACATTGGAATTCTTCTTTGCTGTGAATGTATGCATTATTTGTTTGGAACAGAACTATAACTATGCTATAGCAGGATATGAATAATACATTATAAACAAGAAATTGGGGACCACCAATACTCTGTAAGTGTAAGATATACATAATTTAAGGAAAGCTAGTTGATTGGTTGATTATACAGAAACAAATATGATTGTTAAAAGTGCTTGTATGATGATGCATTTATGTATTTATAACTGGCTATCCTTGTATGATTATGTTTAGCTTAGGAAGGACCTGTGAGGCTAGGAGGATAATTTGTAACAAGTTTCACACCTTTGCATCCTTAACACCTTACGAGTGGCCTAGGCGGTAATTTATATGTACCGCCGAGCGGGGTGTTTTTACCTTAAATAGGGTTGTTTACGTGATCATTTGCATGCCTAAATAAGGCCCAGAGCGTAAAACAAGTATCTATCCCTGAAAGGGCTTAAACAGAGCTTTCCAATGACACCCAACCATCCTTGTACGACCACTGGTTCTCTTGCAACGATCGCGCAACACGAGTGCAAAAACCATGTAATTAGGTACTTTCCCTACATAATTCCCTGTGTAGCGAGTGCGAGAGGGTGGAGGAGGGTGGGATTCATGTCAGTAGGTCCGCCGCGGTGGTCTGGAGCAGTCATATGCTTGCTACGCTCCTCCCACCACTCATCTCTCTCTCTCAGCAACAGTACGTGGTGAAAATGGCACACGACATAAGTTGTGAACCGCCACTTAGTCCATATTTATTTCACACGACATAAGTTGCGCGCTGCCAAAGAAGGGTTAAAGTCGACGATAGCCGTGTAAAATCGTCTAATGTTAACCAGCCATAAATTGAGGGGTTGCCATGGTGTTCAAGGGGTAAAAAGTAGGAAGAGCCTGTGATTATATTTCAATTAACTCTTTGAACATGAACATATACATTTAATTTTACAGTGCACTGTTTATTTAACAATTTTGCTCAGCTTAAGAAATAATCTGGGGAAGACACAAGACTTCCCGTAATCCCGTAACATAGTATATCGGTAACGAGGATATAGATTAACCCCTTCAGCACGATGACGTCATTTCCATCATATTCTGGTTACCATTAGACGATTTTCTTTACCTTACAATCTATCTTCTTGGCCCAAAAGGGTAAGTACGATCTTAGGAAATCGTCTTACTAACATAGGTCCTTCTTAAGCTGAGCATAGAATTGTCTAATTTAACCAGAATATAAGGTAAAAAGATGTCATCGAGTTAAAGGGATGAATGTATGATCACATCGCAGGGGTCTATACATTTGGAACAACATTTGAGACAACCAAACACACAGACTCAACTGTGTTCCCTGTACTCGCAGATGCTCGATCCTCTTAGCCTGGCAGTGGGTTAATTAAAACTGCTATTATTTTTGTTGGGTTCAATGTATCCCCTCCTACTTCCTAACAGAGAAAATAATTGGTGGGAATCTGGATCTGCAAATACGGTAAATAATTAGTAGGAAATGTGACAACGAGATATGGCCCTCAATTAGAGCTGAAAGATTTTCTTCTCGCTGTGTGAATATTGACTCAGGATTTTGGGAATTCCTGTTTACTTTTGCCTCCTCTTACTGTTGACGATCATAGGTTTAATAATAATTGGATTAACACAATCGTATCCTTAATATAAGTTAACGCTAAACAATGATTTATCTGTCGATGTATATTCCAATAATACATGCATACAGTATCTTTACCCCAAAACACATAGTATATTAAGTTTAAGACTGTGAATAATTTAACATGTTAACCCCTATTGTACTGTCGGCATCCTATATATTTTTATCCGGATCCTACTAATCGTTTATTCAATTTAGGGATGATCTCTAGCAATTATAAGGCCTCTAACTATCTCAATCAACCCTTTTAACTACCACAGATTCTGCCTGAGTTGCACAAAATCGTTTAGATATAGCTGTAACAGAAAGGTTTAGATATAGCTGTAACAGAAAGGTTTAGATATAGCTGTAACAGAAAAACAGAAAGGTTTAGATATAGCTGTAACAGAAAGGTTTAGATATAGCTGTAACAGAAAGGTTTAGATATAGCTGTAACAGAAAGGTTTAGATATAGCTGTAACAGAAAGGTTTCAGATAGCATTCAAAGATTAGCTTAAATTATAATACCAAACATATGACACCAGTCTATATAAATATCTAGAGTCAGCTGCTAAGTATAGAATAAATACTGTACATAATTATATACATTAGTAACATTTTGCTGTTGTATAATGAGGAAGGTACATAAACTGAGCAAATTACGAGCGGGAGAGATGCCACAATATTAGTTCCAGTAACAGGAAAATATTAATGGCATTAAGCGATAAAAAGTAGCAAAGACACAGAGATTAAAACAGGAAATTCGTCGACCACTTTTCATGTTTCAAACCTGATATGATTTGTACTCGTGCACATTCTCTGCATCTAACCTACACAAACAGTAATCCAGCTAACTCTCACAAACACCTTCTCCTCCTATTAATTTAACTACACTTAAATATGCACACAACACTTCTTTCCAATACATAAAAACAAAAAATGAAGATGACCACCAACTGCCCTTAATTTAACTTTGTCACTCATTCAACGTCGGGGGAGACACTTGTTATAGGCAGATTTGTCTGCTGTCTCCCTCATAGACTTAGAACAAAAGTAAAACCTAATTACTCACTTTATTTGGTGTTCAAGTACAGTATTTGGTGTTCAAGTGCTGTACCTATACACAACATAATCAATATATAGTTTACATGGGTTAGTCAACATGGCGCCAGATCAAACCAAGGTGATATAAGTATCCCATTAGTCGATCTCCGGGCAGACCTGGTCTTAATGGATTTCAACGACTGACCCATTACCGTGATTAACACCTGGATGGCTAGCAGGGGAACGGTTGGTAGGGGTTAGGGACTGGCAAGGAAAGAGGCTCGTAAGATGTAAGGAGGGCGAGGAGTGCTGATAATGCAGGGGGAGAGAGAGAGTGACATATAATTACACAGTGTTACACATGTACTCAAACCACACACACCTTTCGGCCCCTACTAGGTGGTCCGGCCTTATTACTAACAGCCAGGGACAGTCTATAGTAGAAGAATAGGACAACAAAAAGAGTTACATACAGTTACATAGGTACACAGACTACACAGACATTGCGGTCCCTACTAGGTAGTCCGGACTTAATGCTAGAATAGAATTTGCTACAAAGTTGAAGGCAAGGACAGCACAGAAGAAGGCTCTCTCCCCACCCCCCTCTCCCTCCGACCGTTGGTCGGTATGAAATTAAGTTATAGAAAGAAGTCACCCAGCAGAATGAGAACAAAAATAAAAACTTCTATTGGGAAATTTATAGTAAAGAACCAAGATGTGAAATATTATATACTACTGATGCTTATTTTTTTTTTTTTTTTTTTGTCTCTCTACTATATTATTCCCACCTCAAAATGAATGTCTAGACTTCTTTTGAAAGTGTCAATTGTCTTACATTGTACCACTTTCTCGGGCAATTTGTTCCACTCGAGGACCACACTGTAGGTGAAAAAGTTCTTTGTGACATCGAGATTCGCCCTCCTGGTTTTTAATACCATTCCATTTCCCCGAGTTAATGAACTATTATCTATTTTGAAAAGTGAATCTACATCAATTTTGTCAAATCCCTTTAGTATCTTGAAACACTTGGTTAATTTACCTCGCAATCTTCTTAAGTGAAAATAATTTTGTATTTTTTAGTCTTTCATAATAAGATTTATTTTTTAGTGACGGAATCAACTTTGTCGCTCTACGCTGCACCGACTTGAGCTTCCCAATGTCCTTGCTCAGATAAGAAGACCAAAATTGCACACCATATTTAAGATGGGGCCTCACTATGCTTTTAAATAAGGGTACTATAATGTTCTCATATTTATAAGTAAAATTTCTCTTAATATATCCCAATGCTCGATTGGCCTTATTCGCAGCTGCTTCACATTGATCTGAGGTCTTTAGGTTTTCAGATATAAGAACCCACAAGTTTTTAACTAATGCACTGTTATGATTGGCTGACCTTTCATCTTGTATTAATATTTTTTTGTTTTTATTACCTATTTGCAAGACCTGGCATTTGTCAACATTGAATGGCATCTGCCCTTATTTCGGCCACTCTACTATTTTATTTATATCAGATTGCAGTTTATTTCTGTCTTCTTCGGTTAATACTGATTTTCCTATTTTTGTGTCATCAGCGACCTTTGAGATAGTATGATTTAGTTCAACATCGATGTCATTTATATAGATTAGAAACAAAACAGGCCCCAGGACCGATCTCTGAGGCACTCCACTATAAACAGGCTCCCACTCAGATTCTACTCCATTTATCACTACTCTCTGCCTTCTGTTTGTCAGCCAGCTTTTTATCCAGGCATGAATTTTTCCTTTAATGCCCAACATTTCCAATGTCTTCAATAATTGTCCATGAGGTACCTTATCGAATGCCTTTTGGAAATCTAAGTAAATTTTGTCTAATGATTTAGTAGAGTCGTTATGTGTAAATAGTTGATTATAAAATTCTATCAAATTTGTTAAGCATGACTTACTGGATCTAAAGCCATGTTGGCTTTCTCTTATTAGAGAGAGAGAGAGAGAGAGAGAGAGAGAGAGAGAGAGAGAGAGAGAGAGAGAGAGAGAGAGAGAGAGAGAGAGAGAGAGAGAGAAGATGGCATTTGGTAGTAGAGTAAAGTAAATTGAAAACGGTAATGGATATTTATTGTAAAGCAAGGTAAGAGATGGACAGAAAGGGGAGAAAGAGGAATTGTATTTGATGCGAGGGAAGATAATACAAACTAATAAGAGGGGTGTTGTGAGATGGTGAGATATTAAAGATGAGTTAGGAAGGGTTGACAGGGGATGATAATGAACCCAAAAAATAACAATAAGGATGGATGGAAACAAGGTGGATCATTTGGATTGTTGAAATCTTAAGCTTGCCCCTTCAACACCATGGCGCCTTTTTTCCTTTGATTTTGGCTAAAATTAGACTATTTTGTGGAGTTGAACAAGGACCTCTGTTACTAAGACGGCTGTTTGAGATCGTATTTACCCATTTGAGTCGTTAAGGTATATTTTAAGATAAAGAACATCGTTTAATGGTAACCAGAATATAATGAAAATATGCAATGGTGGTGAAGGGCCTAGATGATGGGTGCCGCCAACAAACTGGGCTGGGGAATAGGTGGAGAGGGAATTATAATAATTAATGCAAAGCATAATACATATATTATAAAGGCGAAGAAGGGGTGGACTTGCCTGAAATCCTAGTTGGAAAGGAAATCAAGTAATACAAATTATGATAGAGGAGAATGATAAGAAACTGGAACTGCTAGTGTATGTTGGCTTGAGAAGTTGAGCAAAGGTAAAGAGGGGACAATAAGAGAGAGGAAGAAAGTTGAGGGAATGTATTAGATATATATAAATGTACAATTAAAATTTAATTAAGAATGGTTGACGATAGAGAGGGCGAGAAATAAGATAATAGGGAGAAGGAATGGCACTGATAATGGAGAGGACATTTAATGGAGGGAAGGACAATAGGAAAAAGAGAAAGAGAGAGTAGAGTACTGACGCTGATAATGGAAGTGGTGTAGGATTTGAGTGATGGGTCGATAGGAGATGGAAATGGATAATGCCAGAGGAATTAGGATGGAAGGAATGGATTAGGAGAGCAATGTAATGCTGATGGCTCATTGAACGTTTGCCTTTCAGCAACTGAACTATATTGCAATGAAGTTGACGTAATACTGACCCAGCATGTTGTTAAAGTGACTGATACTGGCACAATGCTAATAGTACTTCAGCACGACTCCACAAAATACCACTGCAATACTTATCTGCACCACATCAGTTTACACAATGCTGCAATATGACAGACTTTAATGAATTGGATGACCTTTGGTACAAACATAGGCCGCCCCCCCCCCCCCACACACACACACACACACTCGTTTTATTTGTCTGCTATGCCATGCAGCTGCATATACTGTATATTAGTGGCCCCTTCATCATTGACAATGCGCCTTAACATTGTTTATGGCCAATCTTTGAACTCTAGCTTGCTGTTCAAACTTCCCGCCCGGGGAGAGAGCAAAATACGATTGCCACACATCGTGAGCGAAACGCTCTTAAAAAAACACTCACAGACTCGTCCTTTATGATGTGGGTACCACTACTAGAAAAAACTAGTAAAAAATAATAAAATAACAAATTTAAACGTGATCTTGGCATTGCGCTTCTCATGCGTCTGCTGTTTGGGTACGGTACGCCAAACTCCTCGTAGCGCTTGTTCCTCCTTGTTTTCCCCGGGCCCGTTGTGACCAGACGTGTGTCGCCGGCACTCCTGCCTACCCTTGTTCGTCACCTCTCCTCAGTAGTGGTGAGTCTTTGCTCATTTGTACATGAAAGTGCTGAGGACAGGTTAGCTTTATAGACTAGGTGTAGGCTGAAGTGTTAAATACAGGCCCTGGAGACTGTTTTTCTGGGTCTAAACAATCGTGTTAGGCAGAGTCCTCGTTGTGATAAGGCAAGGCTCCCCACGTGTTCTGATTCATTATCCTAGCTCACTATTAGTTCACTATTTAGTCATGAGGCTTCTTTTAGGGTGAACTGCAGCCTGTTGCTCGGTCCCTTCAGGGTGTGCAACAAGTATGCCATGTGGGCTAGTGCCTTTGGATTTTCTCACTTAGCTGAGGGGTCCGGCACGGAGCCATGCTGCTCTTCAATCTACTCTTCGTGTATTCTACGTGTTGCTGTGGTCGACGCTGGATCGCAGGTTTGTGCTATATGACTGAATTCATCGCCACTTGCTCCCATCTAGTTGGCCTCATCTATCTATCTATCTATTGCCTGACGCCGTGATCCCCGAAGGTGTGACCACGAACGAACCGCCCCCATGCACCTCTGTCCCCAGTCAGTCGACGCCCCTCCCCCCAACCAGCACTGCCTTCGTTCATGTAGTTCCTCAATCCATCCTTCCCCCTCATATTCGGTCTACCTCTCCCCCTCTGTCCCTCCACCTCGCTCTCGTACACCCTTTTAGTCATTCTCTCGCTTTCCATACGTTCCATATGGCCGAACCATCTCAAGTTGTTCCTTTTCACACTTTCCAGCACATCTACCTCCACACCACACCTCCTTCTTACTTCCTCATTAGTCTGTCTATCCCTCCATGTAACTCCGCACGCACTCCTTAAGTAATTCATTTCCACTGCTCTCACTCTTGGTCTGAGTCTCTCAACCAACGTCCATGCTTCGCTTCCGTAAGTCAGTGTCGGGATTACCACACTGTCATGCAAGGACTTCTTCACTTCCATACTGACCACCCTATTTCTTGTTACTGCTTTTAGCGTTCCTACAACCCTCTTCCCCTGTTTTACCCTCTCCCGCACCTCTTCATCCATAGTCCCATTTTTACTCAACACACTGCCCAGATACTTAAAAGAGTTGACGATCTCCATAGCCTGACCGTTCAGCTTCACCTCACACTCTGTAACTTCACCCCTTTCGAAGATCATAACCTTGCTCTTCCCCATATTTACCTTCAAATTCCGTTTTTCGCACACTGTTCCAAACTCATTTACCAGACCCTGCAACTCCCATTCATTATCACTCATCAGAACTGTATCATCCGCAAACAGCAGTATAGGTAGCTTCCACTCAATTCCCTCCCTTTTCAGCGATATACCAACATCCACTGCTCTTGATAGTATTTCTTTCATGACTCCATCCATATATACAGTAAATAACCACGGGGACATCACACACCCCTGTTTCAAACCAACATTCAGGTAAAATAACTCGCTCTGCTCACTCTCCACACGTACTGCCGCCTTTGCACCCTCATACATGCTCTTCACTGCTTTCAGCAACTTGCCCTCTACTCTGTATATGCTAAGTATTTTCCACAAACCTTCTCTATCCACTCTGTCATAGGCCTTCTCCAAGTCCATAAAGGCAACATACACCTTTTGTTTCTTCTCCAGATACTTCTCCACAACACAATTCAGGGTAAAAATCTGATCTACACATCCTCTTCCCTTCCTAAAACCTCCCTGCTCGTCGCCTATCCATTTCTCCATTCTCACTCTCACTCTCTCAATCACTACCCTACTGTATACCTTCCCTACTACGCTTAGAAGACATATTCCTCGGTGGTGACCACACACTCCTCTTTCCCCTTTGCCCTTATATAGGGGGACTATTATGCCAGTCTTCCAGTCATCGGGTGCACTCCCCTTCTCCCATGCTAGTTTGCACATTTTCCATGCCCATTCTATTACTATCTCACCACCATACCTCAACATTTCTCCACACACTCCATCTGTTCCTGGTGCTTTCCCCAACTTCACTCTTTTCATGGCTTCCCACTCTTCTGACCTCCTGATCCCCACCTCCTCCTCCACTACTTCTCTTCTTCTCCCTCCCATACCATATCCAGCTATGTTTGCTGGCTCTTCATTCCTTACATTTAGCAACTCACTGAAGTACTCCCTCCATCTTTCGACTCTCTCTTGCTTCTCGGCTAGCATTCTCCCATTCTTATCTTTCACACCCTTACTGTTTCCCTTGCCTTGGCCTCATTAGGTTACATATATATATGGTTAGGGTGTGTTATTATTGATTATTGGTGCGGCAGTTTGTCTCCCACACACCTGCAAGTGTGGTGGGGGGATGGATGCTGAAGGTCACCATGCCTTGTCATGTAATTACAACGCTGGCCGCCTGCCAAGACACTCTGCTCTAAATGATGTCATAAAACGGGCCTTGTAGAGTGCTAACCGTGCATCAATCCTCGAACCACATGGACTTCACAGAGAAGACGGCAAACGGACAGATGGGATGACCACTTTCCCATACAAGAATGGCCGGTGCCTCGTGTGGGATGCCACATGTGTTGACACTTTCTCCACAACTAAAATCGACAGAAACGCCGACAAAGCAGGTGAAGCCGCCCGGATAGCAGAAAATAAAAAGCGAGAAAAATATCAAGCCATCGCCAGAAGTCATCAGTTCGAGCCCCTGGCATTCGAGACTTCAGGAGTCTTCGGCCCTACCACCCTTAAGATGGTGAATGAAATAGGCCGTAACATCAGAGAAGTTTCAGGAGAACCCCGGGAAACCCTCTGGCTCAAGCAAAGACTAGGGATGGCTATCCTCTGGGGCAATGCCACCAGCGTCATGAGCTCAGTACGACTGGACTGGGCCATGCCACTGTGTGAGGCCCGGGCAGGAGTGGTGTAAACTTTATTTGTATTTAACATGTGTGATGCACATAAATAAAAGGGGATGTGTCTGATGGTTGAAATCCACAGTTGCTCGCGCGTTTGGGGCTAGCAACACATATTATGAAAAACATGAACCAGGATACCAGGTTTTTCACAATACGTAGACGGAGGTCTTTAAAAACAACTTACTTAACAACGTGTCTCTGGGTGTTTCACATGTTTTTTCTGCCTGGAAACACTCGGAGTAATGTAAAAATTCAGTTTTTCCACGCTTGGTGCTGGATGGTAATGGATTTTGTTTGTTTTGTTTACGGCGTATAGTATGATTTCGGCTGAGCCTGATTTCGGCTGAGCCGGCATGTTACTAAAAAAATCGGGTTACGAGAGGTTCCGGCTATGCCTTCCTCCGTAATCACTTTTTCCGCCGCATAAACTTAACAAAGAAAAACGTTCGTTGCTTGGTACTGTCGAACGTTACGCCGGCTGGCATTAAGAGGGGAGCCACTGCCGCCGCGCTAATAACGGCTGAGCCAAGAAACTAACTCACCCATTCCGATCTTTTAGCTTTCAGTTAAACTGTTTTGCTTTAAATTTTTGGCGATTGGTCCGCCGGGGTTTTAGAATCTAATTCCGTTTTAGCGTTGGTCGCCGGGGTTAGTTCTTGCATCACAAGATGGGTTGGGTCAGTGTTGGTCACTTAGGTAAGAAGTTAACACATTTTAAGTAGCACATGGTCGGCTACTATCTACTCACTTACATTTCTGAGAAATGTACTTAACATAAGGGGAATTAAGATTGTTTAGTGTTATTCAATTGTTCCTTCTTTTTTACGTGGAGATTATACTGTATATTGAAATATTAGCTTTTCCATCCTAGCGTGTCCTTATGAGCATTGATTCTTGGAATTTTCTCTCACACAGGTTTGCATGTGGGATACCTAGGGAGGATAGTATCTCCTTGGCCGGAGGAAGTGTAGTCATGGATAAGAGTAATTTCTCTTTCTGTGCAGCTCTGGGTTGTCATAATTTAGCGGTTATTGGTCACACTCTCTGTGTAAATTGCGTCCCTTGTTTAGACCGTTCTAAAGGTCGTTGGTTGTCCCAATCGTGCACTAAATGTTCAGCCCTCCGCAACGCATATTTAAACCATGCTGATAGTCAGTGTAAAACTGTCTTGCTACACACTAGATCTGATTTTGTAACTTACTGTAAGACAGTCGCTCATAAGTCCCTCCAATTGGATGACCGAATTTTAGATGAATTACTTAAGGGTTCATTAGTTACTTCACCCCTTCCGGGTTCATCTTCTCGTGACACTTCCTCCCGCCAACTGAAGCGACCTCGGACCGAAGATCCGCCGGATGCTCCATCATCGTCCAGCCGGCGTGACAGGTCCCGCTCACCTATACCAAGACCTAAGTCTCCGTCAGTTGACCTGGCTCCCAAGAGACCTCACTCGGACTTTGAGGCCGCACTGTCTGCCGGCGATAAATCGAAGTCGAGCCGGTCTAGGAAGTCCTCCTCACTAGGGAAGAAGGCGGCTCAGACTCCAACCCAACCGGTCAAGAAATCTTCCACTAGGAGGGAGGCACCAAGAGACACATCTAGTTCGGTCTCAGGCTCATCACACTGGTTCACTATCCCTCACAATCCACAGCCGGAGCCCGCGGCTTTACCAGTTTTAGGGATGGAAAGAGGCGGCAGTGTGATTTCTGACCGGCGGGAGTATGATTGCTCTTCTGACCGGCATTCTTCTGTTCAAGAATCCCCTATGTATGACATCCCGGATCTAAATCTACGTGACCTGTCTCAGTCCTGTGTTCTCGAAGACCCACAAGCAGAAACACCAGAATCCGCTGCCCGGGTTGGCGAGTCTCGGTCGGAGGCTGTACCAGCCACCCCAACCCGGTCACCGGGTTTCAACCTACGCCAACAAGGAGTACATACTGAGGAGCTGGCGTCTGGCCAACGCCCAGCTTCTCTGCAATCTGGAATGCAGGACTAAGAGATGTCACAGTCCGCGTCCCAGCCTGATCAGGAAAGTGGTATTTTTGTAGCAAAGCACCAGTTGCAAGATTGTTTGATTTTATGAGGCAGGTAAAGTGTGAGCGACAGGCTGCTATTCCGGTGTACCAATCTGCTTTTCCCCCCATCCGAAATTCCCCCTGGGGGAAATCTGACCCAGGATAGATTTCCCCTGGGGGGAATTTTGGCCAAGGATATTATTCCCCCCGCTTGGCCAAAATTCCCCCAACCCACCCGGTTATATGGTAAGTGTATCAATGACTTTAACATGACTGAAACATCAAACAATGGCTCGACCATCACAAACAAATTATTAACATAACATTAGGTTAGGTTAGGTTAGGTTAGGTTAGGTTAGGCTAGGTTAAGTTAGGTTGGTTTGGTTAGGTTAGGTTAGGTTAGATTAGGTTTAGGTTAGGTTAGGTTAGGTTAGGTTTAGGTTAGGTTAGGTTAGGTTAAACAGTCCTTCAATAAAGTCATTATGTCAACTAATGGTTCATATATAAGGGGGGAAAAATGGCCAAGAGGGGCGCAAAATATCCTAGGTCTGAAATTCCCCCCTGGGGCAAAATAGCCCAGGCCACTTTTCCCGGGGGGAAATTGAGTCTAGGCTACTTTTCCCGGGGGGAAATTGAGTCTAGGCTACTTTTCCCGGGGGGGGGGAACTTCAGTCAGGGGGGACAAATTTCCTGCTACACCGGCACAAGTAGCCCGGGCAGTGTGACCTCTTGGGCAGGTGCCAGTGCAACCTCAAGTTAATTTAATTTCACCCCCTCCCCTGCTGTCACTCCTGTAGTTCCTACTTCGGGGGGCACTGCTCTTTTGCCGTCCAATCTGAAATTGTTTTCTGAGTTGTTACCTCCCCCACTCGATAAATCCATCCCCAGCAAAAAGGGCCCTATGCCACTCTTGTGTGGACCGGATACTTCCTGGTCAGTAGTTAAGCCTTTACGCCCCGAGGTCCCACAGCCCACTGTTACAGGTGAGTTGCCTCCCTGGTCATTGGGTTATTGAGGTGAGTGAGGCGAAAAAGTTACGGGCCAAGAACCAGTCGGGAGAGGTGCTTGATGTAGTCATTAAGGCCATTCCAAAAAAATGTCAATCATGAATTCTTTGTCTACACGCAATACCCCGCCTTGCCTCCCACTTCCGCCGGAAAACTATTTTCTGACTGGACTAAAACAGATGGGATGAATTATTTGAGACTGTTACAGGGTTTGACCCCAGAATTTAATTAAATTCCCTTCAGGGACTCTCATGGGTCATCATTAGTTCATATTCAGGGAGGGGAGTCTGGGCCTTGGGTTGCCTGGGGACATGGGGCCCAGCTGTTTGCCAGCACCATTACCAACAACAGTAGTCACCAACTTCCGTCTGAAGACAATCATTGGTTTTCAATGCCGGTAGGCAAGGCGGACGGGATTCCTCAACATATTTTTTATTTTATTGGGGCCCCGAAATTATCTTTATGCCAGTTACCTGAACCATTTTGTCCCCCCACACAAGTCCAGATCGATAAAGATTATTAAATGAGACAGAAAGCCTGGAGACTGGCGTCCCAATACCTACTCAGCCGCCAGCTTGGAGCCTCTGTGGCTCAGACGACTGAGTCGGTAATGGACACCGGAACCCAGAAGACTCTTTCTCTGACCAGGCGCTTTCTTCTCCAGAACTCTATTAAGTCTCTCGGCGATGTTCTAACATCTCTCTTTGAGGCTGTTCGAGTACGACAAGACCTGAGAGTGTACTTGGTGAGGAGGCTCCCGGCGGAGATTGGTAGGCATTTGATATTGTCCAATGTATTCACAACCACCCTAGTCTCAAACGACACTTGGCGCACCGTTAATTTTCTTTTAGACTCACAACCTGCTACCACTTCTAAGTCTAAGGGTGAGCAGCCAGGTAAATCAAATTTCAAAGCTAAGAGTGCATTTCGTGGTCAATCACAGTCACATCAGTCAGCCAAGACTATCACAGCCCCTGCTCATACCGGGACACCTAGAGGGCGTGGTCAGCCCAGGGGTAAAGGGAGGTGGTTTCGGGGTCAATCTAGGGGTAAACCCAGTAGCGATGGTAGCAAGGCCTCTTATCCCCCCATTCCAAAGTCAGAGTCACAATCCTCCTCTTCAAAAAACTGATATACCACAAGGCTCTCTCACTCCCAGTGCCAAGGCAAGGCGAGACGGATCTGAGAGTAGTACTGCCGGACAAAACCTGTCATGTGACTGGCAACTTCCGAGATTATTACCGGGCATGGCTCCGGCGAACATGGACAAGGACAGTGGTCCGCAAAGGCCTCTCGTGGCGGTGGTCCCGGCGACCCCGGTTCCGTATCCCCACAGAATTCAATCGTGTTTCATTGGAGGTGGGATCTATCGTCAAAGAGATGGCCCAAAATCAGATCATAATCCTCAGTCCTATGTCAATGCCAGTGTTCATATCCCAGTTGTTTTTGGTGCCAAAGAGGGACAGTGTTCAGATGAGGCCGGTGATCGACCTCTCATATCTGAACACCCACATTCACAATCAGTCATTCAGGATGCTGAGTGTGACTCAGATCAGCTTGTCACTCCCGCCGCAGGGCTGGATGTGTTCCATAGATCTGACAGATACCTGCTGGTACGTCCCAATCAACAAACGTTTTCAAAAGTCTCTAGCTTTACGCAACGGGGATCAAACGTTTGTGTTTCAGAGAATGCCCTTTGGATTAAATCTAGCACCCCGAGTTTTCACAAAGATAGTTCGACAGGCTTTGCTACCATAGCTCGAGCAGGGAATCATGGTTCTATGGTACCTAGACGATTGGCTAGTGGTAGCCCAATCCAAGATAATTTGTCTTCATCATGTTCAACAGGTATTAGATCATGTAGCTGCCTTGGGGTTCAGGGTAAATCTAGCAAAGTCTTCTCTAATTCCCACCAGGAAAATTCAGTGGGTGGGCCTTATCTGGGATACCGAGTTACTCACTCTGAGTCAGAGCGAAGACAACCGTCAGAGATTTCGGAAGAAACTCTTTTGGTTTCTTCATTCTCAGACGACAACGAGGAGGATCTGGGAATCTCTGGTAGGCTCACTCAATTGGATACAGCTGACGGTACCGTTAGGTCGTCTGAAGGTCAAAAGAATTATTTTGGAAGGAAACAGGTGCTTTCCGCTTTTGCCGGCAGAAACACGGAGGACAATTTCAACATTAATCCACAACCTTCTGGCGGCTTGGGCGAAGCCAGAAATAATTAACTCCTCCTTGACTTGGACAGCTTCGCCTCCGACGGTTTGGGTAGATACAGGTGCGTCAGGAACCCTGGGATGGGGTTACCAATCAAATTTAGGCCATCAGGGTCAGGGTCTATGGTCAATATCAAATCATCTTCATATCAATGCCAAGGAATTGCTAGTCCCACTATTCTTTTTACGGGAGCACGGCATGAGCCAGGCGGGAAAGTCCCGAGCCTTCAGAATGGATAATTTGACTGCAGTGACATGCATTCAAAAGCAAGGGTCAGCGAGATCTCGAGTGTTACAAGGGTTGTCAGAAAGGATATTTCACCTAGCCGCGAGGCTCGAGATTTTTCAAGGCGCAACATCAGTGTCCATATTGCCCCTGCTCCGGACTTTATCGCTAAGAATGAACACATTAATCATATTTTTACAGAGTTTGAAGTGCCAGCTCTGAAACAAGGTGATAGGCACCATTTACTTTGCCCAGTGCAGTCACTTATGTTATTTATGCAGGCTTCCCGGCCGACACAGGCAGGAGCCCTCTGAGTTTCACGGACAGGTAAACGCCTTCAAAAATGCCGGCTAGCTGCGTTATTAGTGGAAGTTATTCGTAAGAGTAATCCGGGCGTGTTGGCTAGGTCACACGATATCCGGAAATGGGCGGCATCACTTAGATTCCTCCATAATTACTCACTCATTAATATTCAACAGACCCAATTGTGGTCATCCAATCATACATTCCTCACACGTTACCTGTCCGTGAATCTCATGAAACCTTCTCTTACATGTGTAGCATAAAGGCAGAAAGTCTAGTTTTAAGCTACTTTTTGAAAAGAAAATGGGGGGGGGTATCCTAGCTAAGGACTCTACCTGCCTCTTATGTGATACAAAATGTAACAAGTATTAAGGTCATGTGATAACCCGTTCCTTAAACTAAAGTAAGTCTAGTCAGGAATTTTTGTATATTAACTTTATGTATGGCAATAGAGTGTCCAATATACTCAATAATGTTAAAGGAGGTCTGTGGTGTTAACACCTTTACGTTTGACAGAACAGTTGGTGAAACATATATATAAACTATTTATTTAGCTTATAAATATATAAATAAAATGAAAATCTCATCTCTTATCAAATACTGATAATATGTTGGCCTATATATTCATGGCCCAGGTACTGTATTACATAAATATTTGTATTCTCGCTCTAATCCTAGTCCTTAAGAGACGCCGCCTGTAACCTCTTTATTATTTTTTATTAAACTGATCTTTTTAGTACGTGTTTCTTTGGACCTTGTGTAATATATTAGTGGTTTTTGATGTTCATGATGAATGTCCCGCTCCAGTCTTGAGATATCAGGCGCATCGTCAATGATGAAGGGGCCACTAATAAATTATAGGTTTGAGTCCCGAAGGGAAGAAGGAAAACCTATGATTTAGTAGTGGCCCCGGAATCAATGACGATTTAGGCCCTCCCTTCCATCCCCTTCCCATTCATCTGCTATATTTGGAGTCTTGATATGTCAGATTAAGGAGGAACAAGTGCTATGAGGAGTGTGGCGTACCGTACACAAACAGCAGACGCATGAGAAGCGCAATGCCAAGATCACGTTTAAATTTTGTATTTTATTATTTTTTACTAGTTTTTTCTAGTAGTGGTACCCACATCATAAAGGACGAGTCCGTGAGTGTTTTTTTAAGAGCGTTTCGGTCACGATGTGTGGCAATCGTATTTTGCTCTCTCCCCGGGCGGGAAGTTTGAACAGCAAGCCAGAGTTCAAAGATTGGCCATAAACAATGTTAAGGCGCATTGTCAATGATGAAGGGGCCACTACTAAATATTAGGTTTTCCTTCCCTTCGGGACTCAAACCTATAATGTGGGCCATATCCTTGTTTTATTAACACCTCACTATCGGGTCCTTTTGTAACACTACTACCTGCCAAGTGGGCAGATTTACCCTAAACAAGCTTCATTCCATGCTATTCTTCATGCATAAAAAAGAGCCAGAGCGTAATATAATTATATATCCGTGAAAGGGCGATAAGTGAGCTTTCCAATGACACCTGAAGCACCTTGTACGACCACGGGTTTTCTTGCAACAATGTTGCAATACGAAGGGAAAAAACCTAAAATACAGTAATTTCTTCAGTTTTTATCCTGTCTCGCGGGACCAGGGAGGTGTAGACATGTGGTGGTTGTGTCAGTGGCAGGACTAGGTCCACGCTGAACGGTCAGAGCCCGCCTGCAGTCCTCCCACCGTGTGGACTCTCTCTCAGAGCCGATAATGTGCTCAAAATCGCATACGACTTAACCCTTAAAGATCGAGGTCGGACTTAAGTCCGGTTCCAATTTGCAAGAAGTTAGGAGCACTATTAATGCTTTTAAAGGGTTAAAATCGAGTGCAAATGGCCGGGAGCGCAGCGGGCCAGACAGCCGACTCCCAGGGCTTACCGCCGCCCATTAACTCATGTTCCCTGTGTTCTCGAGAGGCTGGCAGTGTAGCCAGTAGTGAGCATAGCTGGGAAAAATATGCCGCTATACGCTAAACTCCCATGTTACTGGTATCACTGTATGAGAACCACGAGTGCTACGTAGCTCGTTCTGGTCTCATTTTGAAGCTTTTAGCGCCTAGTTTCTTGCTAAATATTTTTTTTTTCATGTAGATACTTGATTTATCATGCAGGAGGGCCTGAATATGCCCAAATAAGCCTAAAAACCCCGCTAGACAAGGGTTAAGGCGGGACCCGCTGTTTAGGCTTTGGTTCTCTACCCGACTTAACTAAATTATTAAGGCGGGACCCGCTAATTAAGGATTAATATTTTGTTATCCTTCATAAAATGTTATGGACTCCTCACTTTTAGGTGTGAAGAATGCTGAACACTAGTTGAATGGTGTTGGTCATTCGTCTCAATAAATAGTATTACAGATAATGATATGCTCAAATAGCTTAATGTTAAAGGAACTCAGGTTCCCACAAACTAAAGGCGCCCCAGTGTTGGGCTCAGACCCTAATATCTTACCCAGGGTTTAATTGGGCTCTAAAAGAAAATGTGCACTTTCTATTCTAGGCCGGTCTGTATTATGTAGTCGGTAAAATTGTAGGTGGAGTGTGAGGGAGCTCTTAGGTTTAATGTTCAGACCAGACGGTACTGGTTCATTAAGGCTATGTGTATATACTCTTATACACAAATATATGTTCATAAAGGAAAACTAATATGTATGATGTATCTACACGTATTACAAAATGTTCGCCTTTATTCGAATAATGGTCGAGTAGAATCCTAAAATATCCCACGAATAAATAACTGAACTATTCTCCGTTTTCTTAACCAAAAAATATATTTACTCTAAATGCTTATTACCAGCAGACACAATCCTTCTGTTATGACAAACTAAGGAAGAAAGAGTTAAACAATTCCTGATAACACTTTTTTTCTCCAAACTAGATTTACAAGCTTTAATAATGTTTTTTGAGTTAAACTAATATAATAGCCAGAATGGCATTATATGGCTGAGAGTGATACTTATTTGTATAATAATACTGTAGAAATATTTTACACTTTCTCTAGGATACTTTGTATCAACCAAACCAAATTTTATAAAAATATACAGTTTATATAATAATTATACTGTATATATAATTTCAAGAACTATCATAATATTATACATTTAATAATATACATGAACATATACATTTCCTTGGCTATTATATCTATCAAATATACAGTAATACTATTTTATTTGATAGTGGCTGTTACACCCTCGGCCAACGATATGTTTTTTTACCTTCGTTTGTCTGCCTGTTTGTGTGTAAACAAGGTATCTCAAAGAGCTATGCACCGATGTTCACGAAACGTTGGTGCAGATATAATCTGCGCTAAAGAGGAAGTGAGGACATCTAGGCGATTGGTGGAGCGCATACCTCTGCCAGCGTAGACGAAGGTATGCGTTCTCCGGACCTCTAGTTTGAAGATTACTTTCAGCTTGGGAATAATCACTTTTTAGTGAGAACATTTATTAGTTCAGGGATATTTATTGGTTAATGTCTGACAAAATATGTTATTTTAGAATATTTCATGCACAAGTGATATTGCCTTGCATTGTCAATAAAACAAAACCGTGATATTGCCTTACATTGTCAATACAAAACAAAAAATTCACTTTTGCCGTATTGGTGACACTCAATCTTCATCTTGCAACATTGCCCTGAGCCATAATCATCGTTTTAACCGAAATTGACGCTCAAAAATACATACCCCAACTCAGTTTAGGAGACATAAATCTGATTGCATATACTGTACATTCAGACATAAGGTATCACACTATTATGTTTAGATATACATTTGGTTCCTACTTCATTGAATCACCACCAACCACTAAGTTAGTGTACCTGATTAATTAATATTAACATAAAACACATAACGTTTTGTATGTGATCCAAGTTATCCTGTAAACTTATTTCAATAAATTGTTTTAATTACAATGATTTGGCAACAAGTACAATATATCAACGTTTTACAATAAGATTCAAAATTAATGAAACAACGTTGATTATAAAAGTGTCATAGCCAGCGAAAATCACATAACTCAGACAACGTTACAAGTAAAAAACCATCACAACATATACAAGATGACTCATAAGAAGCTGTAATGATTATGTGTTTTATCTTAAATTAAAATGTCATAATTATCCATATGATGTAACGATGGACTATTGAATCCTGCTGTACATGGCAAGGCTAATATTGACTACAGTTTGTATACAACTGTAATTATTTTTACAGCGCTGAGTTGTTCACCAGCGGGCGTCTATTGTTTCGGGTGGTAAATGTAGTTTAGCTATTAAAATTTAGCTACTGTAAGCAATCGTATTTATATACAGTATGTGTTTAATCATATAACAATGAGTGTGCACATGCAAACGTTTTATACCCCGGCCGGTAGCGAACAAGGACTTTAATATTGGGAGTTAATCATCAAACCCACCTCTATATTGTATATTGTGTATTCCTTACACAATCACAGTTAACCCAGCATGAGGACATTACCCCAACCCCTCGTGCATTTGCAGACATGTCAAGCATGTCTTTAACCCTTCCGCCCGGGCAGTATTTTAAAATGACACCGCGGCAGATGGGCTTGAAATCAGTAAGCTTGAAAGCCTATTAAGCTTGTTTTGAAAACCGTGCGTCCGACGTATGTAAACACAGCTGGTCGGAGGCGACGTGCGCACCTCCGAAAGCAAGCAGACGTCGGAGCATTGTTATTGTGTTGTCTTCTAAAACAAATTTAGTGTTGAAAAGTGTGTCATATTGATAACATTGCCTGAAAACTCTCTCCACCGAAATCGTCATCACAACTGAACCAGTTGACTTAGAGAGCTCTACTCAACGCCAGTCTACAGATTGGAAACAGCAGTACGTTTAGAGATGTGTGGGAACTTTCTAGCAGTCAAAATAACAAAGATACGGTAGCCTATTAAATTCGTTTTTTCGGCAAGATCGCCCGGATCTCAACAACGTCCTTAGGAGGGTGAGCCCGTGTGGGAAGGGTTAAGGCTAATCAATATATTGTTCTCCTGTTTCTGCACTAGTGTGAGTGTGTGTGTGTGTGTGTGTGTGTCGTTCTTTATGTCCTTGTTCCTCATATGCCACAACTCGCCTTCGTGTTTACGTTTATGCTGTAGGCTATATTAGTTTTCTTTCTTTTCGCGCTTGTTGTTTAAGTTCGCCCGTGATCTATGTTATGTAACCGATATCTCTCAGTTACCCTAAAATAGCCTACATTATTCTAATTTACTCAGACATCTCATACTGTACCATTTATGTAACCTGCTATGCCTCATCTGTAAAACTATACGTATTTGCCTTAAAATATATAACACATACACAATAAAATAATGAGTCTTGAAAAGCACATGATATGGTCTCGTACTCAACATTGTTAAGGGGGAATGGTAGTATTGATTTCCTCGTTTATATATATTTTTATATAAAGTAAGTCTAGTCAGGAATTTTTGTATATTAACTTTATGTATGGCAATAGAGTGTCCAATATACTCAATAATGTTAAAGGAGGTCTGTGGTGTTAACACCTTTACGTTTGACAGAACAGTTGGTGAAACATATATATAAACTATTTATTTAGCTTATAAATATATAAATAAAATGAAAATCTCATCTCTTATCAAATACTGATAATATGTTGGCCTATATATTCATGGCCCAGGTACTGTATTACATAAATATTTGTATTCTCGCTCTAATCCTAGTCCTTAAGAGACGCCGCCTGTAACCTCTTTATTATTTTTTATTAAACTGATCTTTTTAGTAAGTGTTTCTTTGGACCTTGTGTAATATATTAGTGGTTTTTGATGTTCATGATGAATGTCCCCCTCCAGTCTTGAGATATCAGGCGCATCGTCAATGATGAAGGGGCCACTAATAAATTATAGGTTTGAGTCCCGAAGGGAAGAAGGAAAACCTATGATTTAGTAGTGGCCCCGGAATCAATGACGATTTAGGCCCTCCCTTCCATCCCCTTCCCATTCATCTGCTATATTTGGAGTCTTGATATGTCAGATTAAGGAGGAACAAGTGCTATGAGGAGTGTGGCGTACCGTACACAAACAGCAGACGCATGAGAAGCGCAATGCCAAGATCACGTTTAAATTTTGTATTTTATTATTTTTTACTAGTTTTTTCTAGTAGTGGTACCCACATCATAAAGGACGAGTCCGTGAGTGTTTTTTGCCTCATCTGTAAAATTATACGTATTTGCCTTAAAATATATAACACATACACAATAAAATAATGAGTCTTGAAAAGCACATGATATGGTCTCGTACTCAACATTGTTAAGGGGGAATGGTAGTATTGATTTCCTCGTTTATATATATTTTTACTATATTATTAGTTTCCTCCCTAGACCTCCATCGAGCTTAAAAAAACACCTCCCAAGACTCTCCTTCAAGATAAAGTTGTAAATTTTTCGATATAAACATTTCCCCGTTGAAGGCCGTTTCCTCTTAAAATTCAGGCTCGCTATCGCTCGCCAGGATAAAATCGACACCTAAATTACACAAAGGTCTTAATATTCACAAAGAAATTGGGCGTAAAGTCTTAAAATCCCCAAACTAATGAGCCGAACGTCTTCAAACCGAAAACACAGTTGGGCTCAACACGAGGGATAAGGGGTCTAGAAAAAACAACCCTTCCCGCTTTAATGATCTGAATGCATTAATATAACGATAAGGTAAGTGACTAATATATTGAATCGTGTTTTCTAATGTGGTCATGTATGGTTTTCCTCGGATAATTGTATGGATATTCCTTAATGCCCAGAATTTGATGTTCGTGTTAGTATTGACTCGGCAAAACCACAATTGTCGATGTTTCAGAGGTGAGAATAGTCTTGTTCTGGGTTGGACAGGACGTTCAGCAGTTGTGTCCCTCGTACAGACAATACACTTTTATCTTCTTGAAATATGAAAATGCTGTAACTAAACTTCATGAAAACAGAACACTTGAATTTATTTATGCTTGATTATAAATTCTGAATATATTATAGATTAACACCTTAAGAGCGGGTGGAGGAGTATATTTGATGTGCCGCCCAGCGGGGGGTTTTACCATACACGAGCTTGTTTCCGTGCTCGTTTTCATGCATAAACAAGAGCCAGAGCGTAATACAAGTATGCATCCCTGAAAGGGCGTTAATTCAGCTTTCCAATGACACCAGAACCATCCTTCTACGATCACTGGTTGTCTTGCAACGATCGTGCAACCGAAGGGCAAAATCGGTAAAATACCATCATTTTCTTACATTATTACGTGTGAAACGAGTGAGAGAGGGCAGAGTACAAAGGAGTACAGCTCAGTAGCTCCATGGCCACCGTGGTGAGCGGTCATGAGGTAACCTACGCTCCTCCCACTGCTCCGCTCTCTCTCAGAGCACATTACGTGCTCAAAATTGCACTCGACAATAGCCGGGACCCGCCACATAAGCCACATTTATTTCACTTGACAATAGCCGGGTGCCGCCAGGTAAGGGTTAAACGTAAGTTGAATGAAGCATGTTCGGTAAAACACATAATTATATCTTCTATCTGTTTACTCTTTATTTTGAGAAAGATAAATGATGGGATAGATGGTGGGTCATCAGTTACATGCAAAAACAAATAGTAGTATTTATATGTATCATATTAAAGTTTTGACAAAGGTTCAAATAAGTTTGTGAAATACCTTGCTAACAAAGAGACAAGCATGTACACAGACACACACATGTCATACATTTCCTATACAACTTAATTCTATGGAGACCTTTAATGGTTCACTTTTTGGGCAATTTTTGCATGTATTTATTAGTTTTCTAGTTTCCTCCCTAGACCTCCATCAAATTAAAAACAAAAATCCATTAGATCCCTCTTCTAGATTAATTTGTACATTTTTCGGTAGAAAAATTTCCAACATTACAGGCTCACTATCGTTCGCCAGGGAAAAAATCGACACCTAAATAGCACAAAAGGTCTAAATATTGATGACAAAATGGGGCGAAAGGTCTTAAAATCGACTAACTAATGGGGCAAACCTCTTAACATCTGAAAACTAATGGGGCTAGGCATGAGGGAGAAAGTGGTCCAGAAATCGGCCCATCCCCCCTTAAGGTGGTAGTGATATGCAGTTAAGATCGTGACTGTACCTCCGCCACGGTATGTATGTCCCTCGTACCCTGCCACCACCAGCCAGAATTCCTTAAGGTGGTAGTGATATGCAGTTAAGATCGTGACTGTACCTCCGCCACGGTATGTATGTCCCTCGTACCCTGCCACCACCAGCCAGAATTCCTTAAGGTGGTAGTGATATGCAGTTAAGATCGTCACTGTACCTCCGCCACGGTATGTATGTCCCTCGTACCCTGCCACCACCAGCCAGAATTCCTTAAAGTGGTAGTGATATGCAGTTAAGATCGTGACTGTACCTCCGCCACGGTATGTATGTCCCTCGTACCCTGCCACCACCAGCCAGAATTCCTTAAGGTGGTAGTGATATGCAGTTAAGATCGTCACTGTACCTCCGCCACGGTATGTATGTCCCTCGTACCCTGCCACCACCAGCCAGAATTCCTTAAAGTGGTAGTGATATGCAGTTAAGATCGTGACTGTACCTCCGCCACGGTATGTATGTCCCTCGTACCCTGCCACCACCAGCCAGAATTCCTTTCCATGACTTATGTGTTTGTCGGCGGCCAGACCATCATGTTGTCACGATTTAATTGAAGACCCTTTTTCCGTGCGAGCCAAGTACGGAGGGAGGGGGTGGATATGATGGTGGTTTACATGGTAGGTGAGGGCAGAAGCAAAACGTTGTTGCTGTGGAAGATAAATTCATATTTATGTTCACCAACCCATCAATTAATTTACAAATCCATCTAACTAATGAAATCATTGAAAGTAATGAATACATGTGATACTCCAAGGACTCGAACCTAGGATACTGACACCGAAATTCGTCACATTAAGCATTACGCTATCAAGACCCTTGCGTGGATGCAGAATATGAATTGTGAAGAAAGTGAATACAAACAAAGTATCTTAACCCTTCCTTGGCGGCGCGCATCATATGTCGAGTGAAAGAAATTTGGACTATGTGGCGGCTCACTACATAAGTCGTGTGGCATTTTCAGCACGTAATGTTGCTGAGAGAGAGAGACAAGTGGTGGCAGGAGAGTAGCGAGCGTATGACTGCTCCAGACCACCGCGGTGGACCAACTGACATGAAACCCACCCTCCTCCACCCTCTCACGCTCGCTACATAGTGAATTGTGTGGGGAAAGTACCGAGTTACATGGTTTTTGCACTCTTGTTGCGCGGTTGTTGCAAGAAAACTAGCGGTCATACAAGGATCTTTGTGGTGTCATTGGAAAGCTCTGTTTATGCCCTTTCAGGGATAGATACTTGTTTTATGCTCTGGGTCTTATTTAGGCATGAAAATGATCATGTAAACAGCCCTATTTTGGGTAAAAACACCCCGCTGGTGGCTACATATTATTTACCGCCTAGGCCGCTCGTTAGGTGTTAAAGTAGTAGAGGAGTTTATGTATCTTGGAGCCATGATTGAGAACAGAGGAAACTATGCAAGAGAAGCATAAAACAAAATAGCAGAAGAAATGTAGTTGGAGTGATGAAATCCCTGATTAAAGGCAGCAACTTAAGTATGGAAGCAGTGAGAGGACTACATGAGGGTGTGTTGGTGTCAGCATTACTGTATGGGTACATAACTCTGGTATGACAAAATAATTAAATGTCACGAGTTAGTGAGAGCAGTTGAAACTCTTCTGTCGAAGAGTTAGAAGTGTGAACATATGGCAGGCATGTGGACAGAGGGAAACTGTTGATTAAAAGGTAGAACATTGTGTTATTGAAACTCTTCTGTCGAAGTGTTAGAAGTGTGAACATGAGGCAAGCATGTGGACAGAGGGAAACTGTTGATTAAAAGGTAGAACATTGTGTTATTGAAACTCTTCTGTCGAAGTGTTAGAAGTGTGAACATGAGGCAAGCATGTGGACAGAGGGAAACTGTTGATTAAAAGGTAGAACATTGTGTTATTGAAACTCTTCTGTCGAAGTGTTAGAAGTGTGAACATAAGGCAAGCATGTGGACAGAGGGAAACTGTTGATTAAAAGGTAGAACATTGTGTTATTGAAACTCTTCTGTCGAAGTGTTAGAAGTGTGAAAGGCAGGCATGTGGACAGAGGGAAACTGTTGATTAAAAGGTAGAACATTGTGTTATTGAAATTCTTCTGTCGAAGTGTTAGAAGTGTGAACATAAGGCAGGCATGTGGACAGAGGGAAACTGTTGATTAAAAGGTAGAACATTGTGTTCTCAGATGGTATGACCACTTGACTAGGACTGAAGAAAGAGTAGTGAAAAGGATGTATGTCAGTGAAGTGGAAGGAAGAAGATGTAGACGACCGAAAAGAAGATGGTATGATATGGTGACTCAATGTGTGTCCAAGTGTGGAAAGGGAATGAACGAAACAAAAGAAAGATTAAGTAATAGGAATGCATGCAGGAAGTCTTGTTAGGGTAAGCACATGAAGGTCTGTGTGCCCTTTTAAATAACAAACCTGGTAGGTCTTCATCCCAGATGTTAAAGTAAAGCGACTTTGGTGTGGATAATGTATAGCATCTGAGTCTTGCTGAAGCCAATGATTGTGGAGGTTGGGGAATTAATGGTGTACCGAATGCTTGAGTGTGTGTTTTTGGCTGGCGTCATTTACAGTATATTTATTATTCCCCTGTCTTCTCTGTCCGTTTGTTTGTATTATATGATTCCTCCTGTTCCTCCCTATTTCTTCCAGGGGGGTGGGCGTATTTATTTGCTCATGGATATATATATATATATATATACATTTTGTTTAGTTTCCTACCAAGACCTCCATCAGACTTCGAACAAATAACCCCAGGATCCCCCGTTAAAATATAAGTGTACATTTTCCGGAAGAACAATGTCTCTGCCTCCTAAATTTCAGTCTCACTGCAGCTCGCTGGAACAACATCGATACCTAACGCACACGAAAAGTCTTAATATTGACAAAGAAAAGGGGCAAAAAGTCTCAAAATCGCCAAACTAATGGACCGAACATTTTAAGATTTGAAAACTAAATAGAGCTAAGATTAAGGAGAAAGGTGTCCAGCAAAACAGACCATCTCCCCTGAAGGGAGTGCGGGATTGACTACTGACTAATTACGCATTCAAACTACTGTATTACAAAGGATGCAAAGCCATTAGTTCCCTCCTACCATTCCCAGTTCATGTACCGGGTTCATGTCTTAAGCCGGTGTCACACGAGCGATTTTTCCGTCAATTTTTACGAGCAATTGTTCTCCGGCAGCTTCAAAATAAAAGTTCCATAAAAATTATGCTAACTAAGCTAATATCCCTTCGATCTAGTTTCCGATGCCAATGTGAAAGAGCCTCAACATATTACTAGAACAAAGTTGCTCATGGAAAATAGCCGGGAATGCATTCAAACTGACACCGCCTTTAGCCACTGTACAACAATAATCAGGGGAATGTCTATTGTATAATATGTTATAGTGTTGAACAGTATATGCATCAACTGTAGAACACGATAATTTAGCAGGACTGTACACTGGCTTGTGGTGAGGGGAGGTGCGGTGCTGGTGAAAGGGGAGATATATATGGACACACTTGTGGGACAGGGTTTGTCATTGTAATTACTTTCTCTTCCCTAGTTTTCAAACACATTTCAGGCCATCAGACACACGTCGACAGACATCCTTGATACACTCGGATGCCATAGTCTCTAACCCACTCCCAAATATTCGTGGACCTCACCCATCTGTAATAATGAAAATATATCTCTGGAAACTAATTTAATGAATACAATTATCTACACATCAACTACAAAACTATATATACTATTTATTGAAAGGCAAGTTATCTCCAAAATTCAACCCAGATAGTTATAATTATATACATGAAAACATAGGGGGTCCACGAATTTGTATGAGTGGGCTAGAGGCTATGTTATCCGAGTGTACTCTACCTAGCGATTTAATGGAGGATGGTTCACTTTTGGGTAATTTTTTTCATATATTAATATTGTTCTAGTTTCCTCCCTAGACCTCCATCAAACTTAAAACAACAACCCCGGGATCCCCCTTAAAGATATAATTGTACTTTTTTCGGTAGAAAAAATTCCCGGCCGAAGACCAGTTCCTCCTAAATTACAGGATCGCTATCGCTCGCCAGATAAAAAAACGACACCTAAATGACTAAAACAGACAAAGAAATGGGGCGAAAAGGTCTTAAAAACGCCAAACTATTGTGCTTAACGTCTTAACATATAAAATGGGTGCGTTCTGAGTGTCAGGGAAAATTATACGTATATATACTATAGAAGAATAAATTATACGTATACTATAGAAGAATAAATTATACGTATACTATAGAAGAATAAATTATACGTATATATACTATAGAAGAATAAATTATACGTATACTATAGAAGAATAAATTATACGTATACTATAGAAGAATAAATTATATGTATATTGTGACGCCGCCCGGCGTTGGCAGAATGGTTGCGTGGGACATTGCAGCTCGCTAGCGCTCGCCAGGATGGGGGGATGGGCTGCAGTTGTCCTGGGGTGATCTGCTTTGTTTCATTAGTGTCGTGTTGCCACAGACAGTCTAGAAGTGGTCTTTGTTTTGGTCTGTGACCGCGCCTTATATTTTATATTCGCTATAATATAAATGTTGCTTGTGTGGGAGGCGAGCGAGAGAGGGTGAGGGGGTACACCCGGCAGCGAGGTGAGCTATGACGCGGCTCGCTTGGGCGCTGACGGCGTTGGCGGCCGGGTGGTCTACTAGTCCCTTCCCGTCGCTGCCTCATGTTCTTTACCAGCTCAGAGCTTGCCTGACACGCGTATCGTCTACATCCTTTGCAATTCTGTCCCCCATACTCGCCACTTTGCATACTATTTCTCTCTCTCGACTTCTCCTTTCTCATTCTCTAATCTTTATTAAACTCAACATCCCTTCTGGTTTCAGCATAGACGTTCACCGTCGGCCAGTCGTATTGTACGCGAAGCTCTCAGATATTTCTATGTATGAGGTTAGAGAGACGGACTTTTCCGTGTGTGTCCTCTCTCGGGAAGGTTGTAGACCGGTATATGTCTCCCTGGCAAGGTGTTGAGTGATTCTGCTTGGTTATCTAAAGCTAGACTGGGGGTAAGGTTACTGTGTCGTTGTCTCCGATGTGTGCAGTGTTAGCTAAGCCCTGCACGACATCGACAGGTACTGTGGGAGCCTAAGTTGTCTTCGGGTGGGTTTACTTTGCGAGCACAGCGCTGTGGTGTGAGAGGGCCATAGCCTATCCCTCACAACATAGTGCTGCCTCTTTGTGTTGACTTCTGAGCGATCGCCAGGATAGAACTAGGTACTAGAGACCTAGATTTATCAAGAGAGCATCCCCGTCATATAACGTAATCTTCATTATACCACCTTCGGACAACGTTAGGCTACGAGCCGCATGCTCACCCATTGTTGCCCTGCCTTGATACCCCAGCTAGACTTTATTAACTGAGCAGACACTGGTTAGAGATAAGCCCCCATTATTATATGTATGCAACATTATTATTCACTGCACTTTTGAGCCGAGGTTGTTGTTGAGTTGCACAACCCTAGTAGGCTGTTGCGTTGTGTCACGAAGCATTTCTTTAGTTGTCGAGCATTACTACCTTTGCGCAGTCTTTATTATTCGCCTGCCTATTATTACTATATGTCCTAGCATTTATTGTGACCCGTATTCTGCATTATAATTGTTCAAGATTCTTTACGAACATCTTCCCAGCATCAGACTTATTTCAGAAGTTTCCAGTTGATGTTGCAGGACTAGCATTGCACTTTCTTTAATACAGGAGTGCCAGTTATTTGAGTATCTACCGTACCGTTAATTAATCCCGTTAACTATCTTTTCTTTGTGTAACCTAATCGAGTAATCTTTTACTGTTTGAGAATAGGCTGTTTCATCGAGCGTCAGCCTAGTGTGTGTGCACCAGTTACCGAGTCATAGGATACCTCGTTGTCCAGGCACGACTCAGGGCGGTAATGGTGTTTTGTTTTCCAGTGTTTAAGGCAGGGGTTGGATATAGTGTTACCGTTGTTGCATTTTTGCCATTATCTAGTCCAATGTTGAAGAGCCCTGTGTCTTTGAGAACCTGGATCGTAATAAATGGCGACCTAGCTCAGGATCTTGTGAACTAAGAGATAATTGCAGGATTGTTGTGGTCATTTGTTTTATTGAGGAATATAGTGGGCACGTTAAAGTTTTTTTGGCAAAGTAGTATAGCACTTGAGAGTCTTCAGACATTTTTGGCAAGTGAATAGTGCTACATAAGAGTTTGGGGTACTTCTTTTCTGAATATTGTGGTGAGAAATTTTTGTGAGCATCATGTCTCATACCGGGTCAGAGGAGAATGGAGACACAGTACGTAATGTCGAAACTGAGGAACAGCAGCATGATGAAAGGGTTAATCGGGTGAACTGTGAGGAGGATGCTAGGATATTTTTGCAATGGCCTGTTACTGCCGAGCGGTTGGAGGGTATGGATCGGTACGGTCTTCAATGCCTGGCCACAGCTATCGGTCATGCGGTTACTAGCAGCATGACCAAGGATAACTTGATAACGTGTGTACTGGGCAGGGTGACTGGTGAGCGAGATGGGTTGAGTGCTCAGAGCCCTTCGGCCATGCTTCCCCTACACTCGACTCCCAGCCATCCCAGTAGTTTGCCGACCCCGGGTACGCTTCCGCAGTTGGGTGGTGACTGGCAGGGTGGGTTGCCCCTGGGGGGACCACCGGTAATTTCAAACATTGTAGCACCTTCACCTCCTCAAGGGTTATCTCCAGAATTATTGCTTCAGCTCGAACTAGCTAAGATCGAAGAGAGAAAGGCTATCAGGGCGGGTGAGCAGCAATTAGAATTAGCCAAGATAGAAGAGAGAAAAACTATCAGTCAGCAGCACATAGAGCTAGCAAAAATCCAAGCTGATTTAGAGTCGACTAGGTACTGTGCCGACATGGACGTAGAGAAGTCACGAGTAGAGACAACGGGACAGCGACTTGGGGCTGGTAACCGTGTTCATGAGCAGTCTCTCTCGCACTTATTGAAACTGGTTCCGGTGTTTGATGAGAGTGGTGTTACAGAATTTTTCGCACGCTTTGAGAAGAAGTGCCAGGAACACCAGTGGCCAGAGAATAAATGGGCAGCACTGGTATCCTCTAGATTAATAGGCAAGGGTCTTAAAGCCTACGATGCGTTGCCTATAGAGTCTTGTATTATCTATGAGGAACTCAAGGAGGCTGTCCTGAGAGCATACGAACTACAACCAGAGACGTACAGGTTGAAGTTCCGGGGTGTTACCAAGGGTCGGGAGAGCAGCTTTTTGGAGCATGCCCGGGAGCTGTCCGATGCTTTTGGGAATTGGCTAAGGTCGGAGAAAGCTACTACGTTTGACGACATTAAACAGTTGGTGCTTTTAGAGCAGTTTTTCAAATGCACGGGCGGCGACCTGACGTTAAACCTTAAAGAAAAGCAACCAAAAACTCTACAGGAGGCAGCTGAGATGGCTGACCTCCGGCTATCACTAATTCATGGGTGCGGGTCTGCCCAGCGTAGTGAGGCAGGTAACAAGGGGCGTGACGCCCCACCCCCCCGAGTTAGTGATATACCTTATGCAAACAAGTACAAGAGCCATGATACCAAGACTGACCACATGACTAGCACCGTCCCATTTAAGAAGGGGCCGGGCCCTTCCCAGTACCAAGGGAAGCCCAAAGGGGAGTTGGAGTGTTATCTTTGTCATAAAAAGGGGCACTTTGCAAGAGTCTGTCCTAGCAAACCACCTACAGCAGCTGTGTCTTTGGCCTGCAACATTGGTGTGTCTCCGAAGTCATCTGAGTTTGCCCAGGGCAGTTCGTCAGAGGCTGAGGCACAGCCAATGCAGAAGCACCTGGGAGGCTCGAACCCTGCTCAGGATGTTTTTTGCGACCATAGAGGGCGGGGTTGCGTGATGTGGGCGGGGCGCAAGCATGGAGTAGAGGTCTTGCGTGATACAGGTGCTTCCCAGACTCTGATGAAAAACTTGACTGGCTGCCCTATAAATGCGGCTCGGGTGGTGGTGGTGCAGGGTATTAATGCAACTTGGTCATACCCGCTGGTGCGGTTGGAGTTGGAGGTGGATGGTGTGGCACGTGAATTGGATGTCGGGATTGTGGAGAAACTGCCAGTGGAGGGCGTCGACCTTCTTCTCGGCAACGACTTTGCAATGCCCGCTTCTGAGGTTCTACCCTTAGTCGTTGCCGAGAGGCCGGCCGACGTGAGTAGGGAAGAGCAAGAGTGGGTCGAGCGGTGCCAGACACAACCCATGGCGTGTGTTGTCACCCGAGCTCGGGCAGCTAAAGTGTCACAGCCTAGTCCTCCGCCTTCAGACCAGCGGAGGAACGATCAACAGGAGGAGGCTAAAGCTGGAGTTGGTTTTAAGAGTTTTGACTCGGCGGCTCTCCTGGGTGATTCAGTATTAGCACTATTACTTAATTCTGGAGTAGCCCCTGGGCCTGTCATCGAGAGTGACGAGGCTGGGCATGACGAGTCTCCACGACAGCAACGTTATGTACATCGAGAGAGACAGAGGGAGCAGCCCAGTATCGGGGAAGGTCATGCATTGCTCCGGGAGCAGTTAGATCGCTTGGCACCCTCAGATATACGTCGGTTGCAACTAGAGGACCCTGAGCTCCAAACGTGTGCTAATGGAGCTGTAGAGCTCGACGAGGACGCCGATGCACAGCCAGGAGATTTCTTTTTATTTAGAAGGCATCCTCTATAGGCGTTTTCAAGACCCTAAACGTAGTTGGCAAGAGGGGTCCGGAGTTGTGGACCAGTTGGTGGTACCACGGGAGTGCAGGGATAGCCTACTGAGGTTGGCGCATGACATACCACTGGCAGGACATCTAGGGGTGAGAAAAACGGTGGCGGCTTTAGAAAAATTGTTTTGGTGGCCGGGGTTGAAGGGGCAGGTGGTAACCTGGATAGCAAGGTGTCATACGTGCCAGAGGGTTGGAAAACCTAACCAAACAATTCCGAGAGCCCCGTTGCACCCCATTCCTGTCAGTGGACCGCCCTTCAGTAAGGTCATCATTGATATGGTCGGACCCCTACCCCCTACTAGTGCCGGTAATAAATTTCTATTAACTATCATGGATGTGGCCACTCGTTATCCTGATGCATATCCAATGAGAAATGGCACAGCGAAAACTGTTGTCCGGAACCTGCTCTTGTATTGCTCGCGGTATGGTTGCCCGCAAGAGGTGCAATCGGACCAAGGCTCTAATTTTACATCTAAGCTGTTCAAACAAACTATGATTCAGCATAGCATCAGCACTGTCGTCTCTTCTGCGTATCACCCGGAGAGTCAAGGGGTGTTGGAGAGGTGGCACGCCACGCTGAAAAGCATGCTTCGATGTTATTGCGCAGAGAACGGAAAGGATTGGGACCTTGGTCTGCCGTATGTTTTGTTCGCGGCAAGAGAAGTACCTGGAGAGAGTCTCGGTTTCAGTCCGAATGAGCTTGTTTTCGGGCATCGGGTGAGGGGCCCTCTCCACATGGTGAAGGAAATTTGGGAGGGTACCGCTGTGCCATGTTCTATGTTGAGATACGTCCTCGAGAGCAGAGAGAGAATGCTTAGAAGTCTGGAGCTGGCCGGGCGTAATTTGGTGAGTTCGCAGGCCCGTATGAAGGACAGGTACGATACTAAGGCGAAACTCCGGGAGTTTCAGGTAGGTCAAGAGGTGTTGGTCCTGTTGCCTTTGGCAGGTCATCCTCTGGCTGCCAAGTACGCTGGGCCTTATCGGGTGGTGTCGAAGACCTCCGATCTGGATTACCTCGTTGCCACTCCAGACCGGAAGAAGCGTAACCAACTATGCCACATTAATTTGTTGAAGGAGTATGTGGGGCGCCCACCTGAGTCACTAGCTGTCCCTGTGTTGACCTGCTGCGGTCATGGTGGAGAAGGAGAGGGGGGCAGCAATGACCAGGTGGATGATAACTGGGGTTGTCATGTCTCGGCTGATCAGTGGGCGGGGAATTCGAGCCAATGTGCGCATGATGCTCTGGCGCACCTGCCGGAGGAACAGCAGGTGGCAGTGCAGCGCCTGTTCGATTCATACCCCAATGTATTTGCCGAGCACCCAGGCCTCACTACTCAAGCGGTGCATGACGTCGATGTAGGAGAGCACCCCCCCTTCAAGTCGATACCTTATCGGGTGCCACCCATTAAACTCCCAGCGCTCAGGGATGAGCTGACGTATATGCTGGCGAGAGGCTTGATCGAGAAGGGGGCAGTACGGTGGACTTCTCCTGTCACTCTGCAGCCCAAACCGGATGGAAAAGTTCGGTTCTGCATTGACTTTAGGCGGTTGAACGGGTTGACCCCCACCAACGCATATCCTCTTCCCCGGGTGGATGACAGTGTGGATAAGATCGGGAAAGCAAGGTACTTGACCAAGGTAGACCTCGTCAAAGGCTACTGGCAAGTACCACTGTCTGAGCGGGCTAGAGGTGTGCGGGTTTGTGGTGGATGGCAGTACTTACTGTTGCAACGTGATGCCATATGGTCTGAAAAATGCACCGGCCACTTTCCAGAGCTTAATGAACGACATCGTAGCAGACATCCCAAACTGTACTGTCTACCTTGATGACGTGATCATTTATGACAACGATTTCCAAAGTCACTGTGAGCACATAGAAGCCTTATTTAGTCAACTTAGTAAAGCAGGCTTGGTGGTTAATCTGGGCAAGTGTGACTTTGTGCAAGCCACGGTGCAGTATCTGGGGTTTGTGGTTGGGTTAGGGCAGGTGAGCCCGCCCCAACAGAAGATACAGGCTATCGACTTGTTCCCCAGGCCGACCACCAAGCGGCAGATCATGAGATTTTTGGGCATGATTGGGTATTACCGCCGCTTTATAAGAGGCTATTCTACTGCGTTAGCTCCTTTGACAGATCTACTAGCTAAAGATAAAAAGTTCCGCTGGGCACCTGAGTGTGAGCAGGCGTTTCGAGTAGTTAAACACCTTTTATGCTCTCACCCTATCCTCAGGGCCCCGGACTTTGAACGACCATTTCAGTTGGCGACTGATGCCAGCGGAGTAGGGGCTGGTGCCGTACTTTTGCAGACAGACGAGGAAGGTCTTGACCATCCAGTCAGTTTCTTTTCAAAGAAATTTAATTCAGCACAGAAAAACTATTCGGTTGTTGAAAAGGAACTGCTGGCAATCGTGTTAGCGCTCAGACACTTTGAGGTCTATGTTCCTGCCTATGGGCCAGTCGTGGTAGTGTATACCGACCACCACCCGCTTAAATTCCTCAATCAATTCCACAACCGGAATATGAGGCTGACCAGATGGTCGCTCATGTTGCAAGAGTACAACTTAGACATTCGCCATATTGCCGGATGTGAGAATGTGATTGCGGACTGTTTGTCGCGGGTGGAGGATCCGGGGTAGGCTACCACAGTATGTTGGTATAGCCTCCTGTCTTGGCTCGCGGTGTATTTTTGCGCTGGTGCTTGGTGGCTCGCGTGTGTAGCATCAGCGTAGGGTCGCAGGGCAGGAGTTGTTGGCTTTGATTAGAAGAAAATTAGGCTACATCTATAGTAGCCGCCAAAAACAACATTAAAATAAAATATGAAAAATTAAATAAAACTCTTTCTTTTAATAATTAATTTAAAGATAATATTGTAGCTGAGTACTGAGTGCAGATGTTTTCCCTCAGTAGGCTGTGCTTCTTAAAGCTCGCTCTGGGAGCACAATGTTATGAATTAATGTATTATATTTGGGAAGGGTGATAAGATTTGTTTTTATATAAAAATGTTGTTGTATTTTTTTTTGAGGAGACTGAGCTTGCATTACATGAGTGGCAGAGTGGTTCGCAGTGGCAGATTCTAGCGACATTATGCCTGTCCAGATATGGGCTCATGGTTGAGTGTCCCATATCTTGGGGGGGGTGTGACGCCGCCCGGCGTTGGCAGAATGGTTGCGTGGGACATTGCAGCTCGCTAGCGCTCGCCAGGATGGGGGGATGGGCTGCAGTTGTCCTGGGGTCATCTGCTTTGTTTCATTAGTGTTGTGTTGCCACAGACAGTCTAGAAGTGGTCTTTGTTTTGGTCTGTGACCGTGCCTTATATTTTATATTCTCTATAATATAAATGTTGCTTGTGTGGGAGGCGAGCGAGAGAGGGTGAGGGGGTACACCCGGCAGCGAGGTGAGCTATGACGCGGCTCGCTTGGGCGCTGACGGCGTTGGCGGCCGGGTGGTCAACTAGTCCCTTCCCGTCGCTGCCTCATGTTCTTTACCAGCTCAGAGCTTGCCTGACACGCGTATTGTCTATATCCTTTGCAGTTCTGTCCCCCATACTCGCCACTTTGCATACTATTTCTCTCTCTCGACTTCTCCTTTCTCATTCTCTAATCTTTATTAAACTCAACATCCCTTCTGGTTTCAGCATAGACGTTCACCGTCGGCCAGTCGTATTGTACGCGAAGCTCTCAGATATTTCTATGTATGAGGTTAGAGAGACGGACTTTTCCGTGTGTGTCCTCTCTCGGGAAGGTTGTAGACCGGTATATGTCTCCCTGGCAAGGTGTTGAGTGATTTTGCTTGGTTATCTAAAGCTAGACTGGGGGTAAGGTTACTGTGTCGTTGTCTCCGATGTGTGCAGTGTTAGCTAAGCCCTGCACGACATCGACAGGTACTGTGGGAGCCTAAGTTGTCTTCGGGTGGGTTTACTTTGTGAGCACAGCGCTGTGGTGTGAGAGGGCCATAGCCTATCCCTGACAACATAGTGCTGCCTCTTTGTGTTGACTTCTGAGGGATCGCCAGGATAGAACTAGGTACTAGAGACCTAGATTTATCAAGAGAGCATCCCCGTCATATAACGTAATCTTCATTATACCACCTTCACAACGTTAGGCTACGAGCCGCATGCTCACCCATTGTTGCCCTGCCTTGATACCCCAGCTAGACTTTATTAACTAACTGAGCAGACATAGTCGTTAAAGATATGGCCCTCGACATAACTCGATATTATTCACTGCACTTTTGAGCCGAGGTTGTTGTTGAGTTGCACAACCCTAGTAGGCTGCTGCGTTGTGTCACGAAGCATTTTTTTAGTTGTCGAGCATTACTACCTTTGCGCAGTCTTTATTATTCGCCTGCCTATTATTACTATATGTCCTAGCATTTATTGTGACCCGTATTCTGCATTATAATTGTTCAAGATTCTTTACGAACATCTTCCCAGCATCAGACTTATTTCAGAAGTTTCCAGTTGATGTTGCAGGACTAGCATTGCACTTTCTTTAATACAGGAGTGCCAGTTATTTGAGTATCTACCGTACCGTTAATTAATCTCGTTAACTATCTTTTCTTTGTGTAACCTAATCGAGTAATCTTTTACTGTTTGAGAATAGGCTGTTTCATCGAGCGTCAGCCTAGTGTGTGTGCACCAGTTACCGAGTCATAGGATACCTCGTTGTCCAGGCACGACTCAGGGCGGTAATGGTGTTTTGTTTTCCAGTGTTTAAGGCAGGGGTTGGATCTAGTGTTACCGTTGTTGCATTTTTGCCATTATCTAGTCCAATGTTGAAGAGCCCTGTGTCTTTGAGAACCTGGATCGTAACAATATATACTATAGAAGAATAAATGATACGTATACTATAGAAGAATAAATTATACGTATACTATAGAAGAATAAATTATACGTATACTATAGAAGAATAAATTATACGTATACTATAGAAGAATAAATTATACGTATACTATAGAAGAATATATTATACGTATACTATAGAAGAATAAATTATACGTATAGTATAGAAGAATAAATTATACGTATACTATAGAAGAATAAATTATACGTATACTATAGAAGAATAATTTATACTTATACTATAGAAGAATAAATTATATGTATACTATAGAAGAATAAATTATACGTATACTATAGAAGAATAAATTATACTTATACTATAGAAGAATAAATTATATGTATACTATAGAAGAATAAATTATACGTATACTATAGAAGAATAAATTATACGTATACTATAGAAGAATAAATTATAGTTATACTATAGAAGAATAAATTATATGTATACTATAGAAGAATAAATTATATATATACTATAGAAGAATAAATTATACTTATACTATAGAAGAATAAATTTAAGTTATTGGAAAGTTAATCAATTCCTTACTACATACGCAATGTTACAACCCGGAAGTTATGAGGAGTTTTAATTAGGCCTGGTAAGCACTACGGGTATGGTAACTCCCAAATTGTCACACTAGACTGAATAGATTAGAAGTGAATTCAGTGAGGAGAGTAATAGTCTGTTTAACAGACTTATGCCAAGACTCAGTAGTCTATTTTAGAGATGGTAGTTATAGCATATATATCAGTTTATTTATGTAAGTTATTATATCATAACCCACTTTGATCTTATAAACTTGACCACACCACTAACCCCTTTGTACCAAACTAATGCACATAATATAATGGTTAAGAAAAAACAAGATAACTTTAATATATATATATATATATATAATTAATTATAAAAGAAAAGTATCTATATTATATACAGAATTGCAAGTAACTAGATTAAAAAGTAAAATAATATATTTATATGAATATTAATATATAAATTATAATTTATCTCTATGAACAAATGTGTCGTTAACCACTCCGTTAGAACCGCATGGCTTGTCCTACAGTGACTCGCTAGGATCGCCAGGGCAGTGGATGGGGCTACAGTTTATGTATTAGAGTGTGCTTTATTTCATATGAAAGCTCGTGCCATGGGCAGTCCAGAAAGGCTCTTTGTTTTCACCCATGTCAAGGCTTTATATATTTAATTGTAAAGTATATGTTTTATCATTAACTAGTAATGATGGGATCTGGGAGAGAGAGAGAGAGTAGAGCAGAGTGAGAGGGAGCGCGCAGTGTTTTCGTCCCGCTCGATGACGTCACGGCTGGCTGCCTCGTGGGGGTTGGCTGAGAGAGGTCCTTACTATGCTGTTAGCTCCCTTGCTAGTGGCTAGAGGACTTGTAACCGCTTTTTTCCCACGCGGCTCGAGCTAGTGCGAGTATATATACAGTTCCTCGCCACTCTCTCCCTCAGATCTGGTTTCTAGAACGCATCTATCTCATCCCTTGCTATCTGTCCCCTGCTCTGCACCTGAGAATCTTTTCCTCTGCCTATCTCTCTCATTTTCCATATCTTTCACCACCTTTTATTAATATTATATCCCCTCTGGTTAACTCTGCAAAATCAGCTTCATGCTGGCCAGTTGTATTGTGCGTTAAGGTCTGATATAACCCATGTATGTTAGTTGTTAAGATAAGTTGATCACGAAGCATTGGTTGGCATTCATATTGTTTAGTACTGCTTCCTTTAATTATTAGTGTTCTGCTGGATTAGATAATGCTAACTAGGAGTCTGATATTATAAGGTATTGTTTCCTATGAGTGCTGGCTTTAGTTAAAAGCTGCACGACATACCTGAGAACTGGAGTTGATTGAGTAAATTCTAGTCTGTGTGCCATTGAGAGTAGAGCATGCACGAATGAGGGCTTTTTACCTATACCATTCTGCACTGTTCTAAGCTCGTTGTTTGTCTTTGAGGTACGCCAGGAGAACGCTTAATACTTCGGTATTAAGGTTTCTCAAGAGAGCTACCCTTCCCTATAACGTAATATTTGACGCACAGACTTGAGATTTGCACTAGGCTATGCGGCATGCCATGCGCACCAGTATCTCGTATCATTGACTCTAGCTAGACTTTATCAGTCACAGTAGACATTAAGTATATTAACCTAATTACTCTTTTTATGCATATCCATTTATCATTACACAAGCATTTCGCAGCCTAGTTTGATGTATGGAGACACAAACGACTTAGGCTCTTTTTGTTGATAGGAATACTGCATTGTCGTGGCGATTATTATTGTTATAGTGTTTAGGATATTCTTGGCTCCGACGGCATTATATATTCTGCCTTTTTGGGTTCCATTTCCGATACGAGCATCTTCATAGCATCTAACATTTAAAGAAGATTCCTTGTTAGTGTTGAAGGACTTTAGTGCTCTTTCTTTCATGCAGGAGTGCCTGACCTTTATTGATTAAAGTAACGTAAGCTGTAACTTCTCTTACCACCTTACTTTGCATACCATAACCAAGCACCTTCGGTTATAGGTAGTAATAGGCTGTTTTCACATAACATTAAGCCTAGAGTAGACGCACATTTATTGAGAGTTTGATAGCCTATTATTGCATATAGAACTCTGTAGAGTATTTGTGTTCTTTGTTCACTGGGAAAATACATCAGAGGTTGGATCTAGCGCTTTCCGTTGTAGCATTTATGCCATTACTAGTCCAATGAATAAGAGCCCGGATATATTTGAACCCCAGTCGTAACACAAATAATAAAAAAAAAAGGAAAAAAAGGAAAGAACCTTATATACTAATGTAAACTAATGACACACGTAATAATAGGAATCAGGCTATGACAGACAAGACACTACTCCCTGGTTATCAGCACAGCTAGCGGTATTTAGTAGCACACAATCCAGGATATCACCTCCAAACAAATCTCCAGGAGCCGATATATCAAAGACGCTGGTTGAGTATATAGTGATTGCATATGAATTCAAGAGGAATTACAACACCCTCCGTCACAGCCTGAACCCCTTATACACGTACAGAAAGGTAACTAGAAAACAGAAGATTGGCAAGTACAGCGCCATCTATTATTAAGAACATTAAATAATATACAAAATGAATCAATTGACTCACTCAACTGAGACGTCATAGTCGACCCTGGCTGGCACAACAAAACAACTCAGAGTGCTGAGCTATAGAGAGTCGAAAGGGGTCGAGCACAGCAGAAACTCTCGAAGCTTCACAGTGGCGAGGGATGCGACACCTCCCCCTGGAAGACCTCCGAATAGGGAGAGGAGGGCGAAGAAGCACAAGAAGCCGACTGAAAGGTGGGTGGTAGGTCCCTTGACAGTGTGTCAGTGATCCGATTGTCAACTCCTCGTATGTGACGCACAACCAGCTGGTACTTCTGAAGCTGAAGAGCCCATCTTAACACCTTACGAGCGGCCTATGCGGTTTATTTATATGTACCGCACAGCGGGGTGTTTTTAGCCAAAATAGGGCTGTTTACGTGATCATTTTCATGCCTAAATAAGACCCAGAACGTAAAACAAGTACCTATCCCTGAAAGGGCATAAACAGAGCTTTCGAATGACACCATAACGATCCTTGTATGATGGATAGTTTTCTTGCAATAACCGTGCAACGCGAGTGCAAAAAGCAGGTAATTCGGTACTTTCAGTACATAATTGAGTATGTAGCGAGTGAGAGAGGGAGGAGGGAGCTGAGATTTGTGTCAGTAGGTTCGCCGCGGTGGTCTGGAGCAGTCATACGCTCGCTAGTCTCCTGCCACTTGTCTCTCTCTCTGCCACATTACGTGCTGAAATTGCCACTCGAGTTATGTCGAGCGCCGCCACATAGTCCAGCTTTATTTAACTCGACTTATGTTGCTCGCCGCTAATTAAGGGTTAAAATCCGTTGATTGTTGTTCTTCATACGGTAAATGAAAGTAAGAGGGTTATGATCCGTATACAAGTCAATGTGGGGCGAATGCTGACGAAGGTAACAGTCAAATTTCTTTATTGCCAGACCAGAGCCAAAGCCTCCTTCTCCACAGTAGAGTACCCTCGCTGATGTCTTTTCAACTTTGTGGAGAAATAAGAGACTGGGTGGAGGATATCTTCATGGTAGGAGGACGGCTCCAACACCCTCCCCACTGGCATCTACCTGCAGTTGATAAGGTTTGGCAGGATCAGGGGCATGGAGCACTGGGTAGGTGGACAGCAGAGTCTTCAGGTGGTGGAAGGCTGCCATACACGCGGGGGACCACACAAACGCCACCTTCGTGCTGGCTAGGTCGGTGAGAGGGGCGGCAATAGTGGCAAAGTTGCTGCAGAATCTTCGGTAAAAGCCACACATCCCCAGGAACCTCATCAGAGACTTGCGGTCCTTAGGCTGGGGATAGTCCTAGATGCTCTCGATGTTGGTGGACTTCGGGCGCGCCATGCCTTGGCCCACCACATTGCCGATATAAGTGACCGTGGCCCGGCCAAAACAGGATTTCGCAAGGTTGATGGCGAGGCCAGCCTGGGAGAGACGAGAGAGCAGCATCTCCAGCCGTACCAGATGCTCAGGCCAAGTTTCTGCAATTACAACAATGTCATCCAAGTAGCAGTCTACGCCAACTAAACCAAGAATAGTATGAGACATGATTCGTTGGAAAGTGGCGGGAGCATTGATCATTCCGAATGGCATTACTTTATATTGATAGAGACCAAAAGGGGTGGTGAATGCTGAAGTGATTTGAGCCCTGCCTGTCATACCTATCTGATAATAACCTTTCTGTAGGTCAATAGTAGAAACAAATTTAGCCCTACCCACCTTATCAACTAAATCATCAATACGAGGCAGAGGGAAAGCATCAGGTACAGTGACCTTATTGAGCTTACGGTAATCTGTGCAAAGTCTACTGCTACCATCAGAATTAGGGACCAAGAGACTGGGTGAAGCCCAAGGAGAGCAACTCTCTTCTATCAGGTCATTCTCCAACATAAAGACAATTTCTTTCTTCATGATCAACTGCTTCTGGGGGTTTAGCCTATATTGTTGTTGCTTAATAGGTTTAACCTTATCAGATGTTAGAATGACATCATGCTGTTGGGTGTTATAAAACCCTGGGACATCTGAAGTAATTGAGGGATACTTGAGGAGTAACAATTTAAGATCTGCCTTCTGAGATGATGTAGTGCCAGGAAGGTAATCATCTAAATGGCGCAAGACCTGACTGTTTTTAGGATTTCCTATAGGTGATGGAATGTCAGTACCCTCAATTATATCAGGTCTACCAGGATGTACATTTTCAGAATTGGTTACAAGACAGGGTTTAACCTGTTGTGAATCATCCTCTAAAGACCTTTCATAATATGGTTTGATTTGATTGATGTGAACTAGTTGTTGAGCTCTCCGTCTATCTGGAGTTTGAATAACAGAGTTGAGTGGTGTCAATTTCTGAGAGACTATATAAGGACCAGAGTACTTACTTTTCAAGGCATGACCTGGAATGGGTAGAAACAACAGAACCCTTTCACCTGTAGAGAATACACAAGGTTTAGTTTTAGCATCATAAATGTACTTCAATTTTTACTGACTACGTTCAAGATTTTCCAAAACTAGAGCACGCACAGAAGATAAGTTTCAGCTTCAAAGAATTGATGTACTCAGAAACTGTGCGTAGAGGGTGATCAGAAACAGTCTTAAACCAAACATCTTTAAGTATTTTTTAACCCATAACTAGCGGCGCGCAACATAAGTCGAGTATAATAAATCTGGACTATCTGGCGGCGCTCGACATAGGTCGTGTCGTTCAGCACGTAATGTTCCTGAGAGAGAGAGACAAGTGGTGGCAGGAGAGTAGCGAGCGTATGACTGCTCCAGACCACCGCGGCGAACCTACTGACACGAATCCCACCTCCTCCCTCCCTCTCTCACTCGCTATATACGGAATTGTATGGGGAAAGTGCCGAATTACATGCTTTTTGCACTCGCGTTGCGCGGTTGTTGCAAGAAACTAGCCATCATAAAAGGATCGTTATGGTGTCATTGGAAAGCTCTGTTTATGCCCTTTCAGGGATAGATACTTGTTTTACGCTCTAGGTCTTATTTAGGCATGAAAATGATCACGTAAACAGCCCTATTTTGGGTAAAAACACCCCGCTGGTGGCTACATATTATATACCGCCTAGGCCGCTCGTAAGGTGTTAAGAGGGCCCCTAATTTGGCGACCATACAAGAGCTCGAAGGGTGAGTGGCCTAGTGATTCTTGTGGGCATTCTCTTATGGCAAACAGGAGAAAGTCTATGTTTTCATCCCAGGTCCTTCTCAGTTTCAATGCAATATTTTTTAATAAGCGACTTAAAGCTCTGGTGAAATCTTTCAAGGCAACCCTGGGACTGTGGATGGTAGGCTGTGGCAAAATGGTGGTGAATATTCAACTCTTTCATGACTTCTGACATCTTACTTGTAAAATGTGTACATTGATCAGTTTGAATGTCTTTAGGAATACCCACCCTACTAAAGAGGTGCAATAAGTGTTTTACCACTTGTCCAGCCTTGATGTCCTTCAGAGGGTAAGCCTCAGGGTACCTAGTAGAAGTGTCCATGACAGTAAGGAGATACTGATTACCTTTCTTAGTCCTGGGAAGAGGTCCAACACAATCTATAACAATGCGCTCAAACGGCTCAATAGTGACAGGAATTGGCTTAAGAGGAGCAGGGGGAATTACTTCATTAGGCTTACCTGCGATTTGGCACGTATGGCAGGTCTTAACATACTGGGCAACGTCCTTCTTGACTCCTGGCCAGTAAAAATGAGCAAGTACCTTTTTATATGTATTTTGCTGTCCCAAATGTCCCGCTAAACCGTCATGAGCCAATTCCATAACAGAACTGCGAATAGAAGTGGGAATGACTACTTGATGAACAGTGGACCAGGTATCAGTATCAGCAGTATCTGGAGGATGGAAACTTCTCATAAGCACACTTTCATGATAGTAAAAACATGTGTTTTTTCCTGCAGTGGGTGTGTCTGCTACATGTCTAATTTTAGCTAGTGTAGGATCTATCTCTTGAGCCTGAATCAGATTATCCTTGTTCAGATTCTGATATATTAAGTTATCACAAGGTGATGGCAAGGATAGGTTTGGGCAAGGAGCAGTAACAGTTTGTGAGCGGGTAACTGCACATACGGGGAAGACATGAGGATGTTTTTGATCGAGTGGCTCAGTGAGACTCCTCTCCATGAGTTTGTTTGACAGGGCCAATTCTGGAATCAGACCGTTCCCTGCCAAATCATTCCCCAGAAGAAAAGTCACACCAGCAACAGGGATCTTATCACGAATGGCTACTTTTACCTCCCCTTTGAGTAATCTACTGTCTAGTACCACTTTAGCAATAGGTGCTCCTTTGCCTGCATCTAGAGATAGTATTTTAATTTTTTCTCCAGTGAATGTGTGTTCTACTTATGGTAAAGCTTTCTTGCATAATATACTCTAAGCTGACCCTGTATCTCTAAGAATGGTAACTGGATATTGGGGAAAACCCTTACCTGTAGAGACAGTACCTGAAACCTTAAATGCAGAGAATACATCTTTAGGAGAATTAGTAGCAACACATGTGATACGTCTCTCATTAGATCTTCCTGAGTTTTTTTTGTGTAGGATTAGTCTTTGATGTTGTGAGAGTAAGTTTATATGCAGATGAAGTCCTACACTTAGGGTGTTGACAATTCAGGATATCATGACCTGACTGCTTACAATAGGTACAGAAATCAGTAGTGCTATTCATTTTCCTATTGAATTTAGGAAATCTCTGTTGTCCACCAGCCACATTCACAGAGTTATAGTTAGAGGATGATTTTACATTAAGGGTCCTGGATTTATCTTTGCAATGGAGATTCCTGTGGATAAGTGCATACGCATCCGCCAGCTGTGCTGCTTTGATCAAGTCTGTCTCTCCCTTCTCTTCTAGGTAAACTAACAAACTAAATGGGAACTTCCTCTTCCATTCCTCCAAAACAACACAATTAACTAGCTTAGCATATGTAGTGATATCAGAGGTGTCTAGCCACTTCTTACACAGGTGGAACTTCTCCCTAGCAAACTCCAAGAAGGTGTGTTTTTCAGGTTTAGTATAGTTACGAAACTTTTTACGATAACTATCAGGGGTGACTGCATAGGCATCAAGTATGGCCTTAACAAACTCGTAATCATCAAAGGTTTCCAGATTCGAAAAAAACAGTGGAAGCCCTACCCACCAACTTAGGTTGTAGTAACCAAGGCCATTCCTGCTTTTCCCACTGAAGATGCTGGGCTGTCTTCTCGAAGGTGACGAAAAAAGCATCAGGATCGTCCTCATGAAAAGTTGGTAGTAGTGGGATGTTCTTAGCCAAGTTAAGAGTCGTCGGCTTCTGGTGAGAGATACTTTGTTGATTAAGTTTGGCTCGTTCAAGTTCCTGGTCCTTCTCTCTTTCTTTAAGTTTGGCTTGTTCAAGTTCCCGGTCCTTCTCAAGTTTGACTCGTTCATGTTCCCGGTCCTTCTCTCTTTCTTCAATTTTGGCTCGTTCAAGTTCCTGGTTCTTCTCAAGTTTGATTTGTTCAAATTCATATTCATATTGAAGTTTGAGTTTTTCTAAGGCAAGTCTCTCTTCAAGATAGTGTGCTGGAGGTGGTGGAATAACCTTATCCGCTTGGCTATCATCAGAGTGAGACTTGGGAGACAACTGCGTCGTAGAAGTCATTGGTGTGAATTCATCTATAGCTTCTGGAGGTAAATGTTGTCTCCTAACCAAGTCTTCGGTGTTGAACGCATTACCGAGGTAATCCTATCGGGCATGGAAGCATACATTCCATTCTCTTTCTCTCAGACTAATGCTAAAAAATCTTGGTTTACTCACGCCTGTTCTACTGCTGTCCGCAATAAGGAGGAAGCATTCAAACGGTACCGACGCCTTAATACTCAAGACTCTCATTCTTCATATGTTTCTGCCCGGAATCAAGCCAAATCTGTTCTTCGACTTGCCAAACACTCTTTCATCAATAATAAATGCACTGAACTATCCAACTCTAGCTCTTCCCAAGCTTTCTGGCATCTAGCCAAAAACCTCTCCAACAATTTCTCTTCCTCGTCTTTCCCTCCCCTTTCCCACTCTGATGGCACAACCATCACTTCTTCCTCTGACAAAGCTAAACTCTTCGCTCAAACTTTTGCTAGAAACTCCACCTTGGATGATTCCGGTGCTTTTCCTCCCTCTCCGCCCTCCTCTCTCTTACTTATGCCTAATATCCTAATCTCTTCTAAAAATGTACTTTCTACCCTCTCTGGGCTTAACACTAATAAGGCGTACGGTCCGGACGTTGTTCCTCCTGTTGTTCTCAAAAATGTGCTTCCGTGCCGACTCCCTGCCTAGGCAAACTCTTTCGTCTCTGTCTATCCTCTAACGTCTTCCCTTCATGCTGGAAGTTTGCTCACATTCAATCTGTCCCAAAGAAGGGTGACCGCTCTCAACCCTCCAACTATCGTCCAATTGCTCTTATCTCTTGTCTTTCTAAAGTTTTTGAAACTATTCTTGCTTCCAAATTTAAGCATTTCTCTTCTCATAATCTGCTCTCAGATCGCCAGTATGGCTTCCTTAAGGGTCGCTCTACTGGTGATCTTCTTTCATATCTTACTAACTCTTGGTCATCCTCCTTTCGGGACTTCGGTGAGACTTTTTCTATTGCACTAGACATATCGAAAGCCTTCGATAGAGTCTGGCATAAATCTTTAATTTCTAAACTACCCTCCTTCGGTTTCTATCCCTCCATCTGTGCCTTTGTCTCTAATTTCCTTTCCGGCCGTTCCATAGCCGCGGTTGTGGACGGCCATTGTTCACTTCCTCACCCTATAAACTCCGGTGTTCCTCAGGGCTCTGTCCTATCTCCTATTCTCTTTCTAATTTTTATAAATGATCTCCTTAACTGTACCTTAATTCCCATCCATTCATACGCAGACGAATCAACCTTGCACTACTCCATTAGTTTTCAGAACGCCCCAGCCAGCAATCCCTCAACGACAAACGTAATGAAGCCATAGAACTCTTAAATTCTGATCTAAATACTATTTCCAATTGGGGCAGAGAAAACCTTGTTAACTTTAATGCTTCCAAAACCCAATTTCTCCATCTATCTACCCGTCAGGATCTCCCAGCGGACTATCCCTAATTCTTCAACAATACAAAAATCAACCCTTCATCTTCTCTCAATATTCTTGGTGTCTCTTTTTCTTCTGCTCTCATTTGGAAGGACCATATTACCAGTCTTGCTAAGGCAGCCTCCCAGAAGCTGGGTGTGCTCAACCGCCTTAGGGGGTTCTTTTCCCCTGCACAGCTTCTTGCTCTGTACAGGGGCATAGTGCGCCCTTGTATTGAGTATTGTTCACATGTGTGGGGAGGTTCCTCTCACACTGCTCTCCTAGACAAAGTTGAAAGGAAGGCCTTTCGTATCATTAACTCCCGTCCACTCACCAACTCTCTGCAATCTCTCTCTCTCCGCCGCAATGTTGCATCTCTCTCGCTATTCTATCGCTACTATAATAATCAGTGTTCCTCAGAGCTATCCCAGTGCTTACCACCTCCTTTACGTAGGGCACGTGGTACCCGTCTTGCAACTCAATCCCACCCCTACTCTGTGCAACTCTCCAACCCAAGAGTGAAACATTACTCTCAAACTTTCTTCTACTCAACAGCTGAGCTCTGGAACTCTCTCCCAGAATCAGTTTTCCCTCTTCCTATAACTTAAATTGCTTCAAACTCTGTGTGTCCAGGCATTTTGGCTCGAACGTCCCTTGATTTTGGCCCTGTCACTCTTTCAACTATGGGGGAGGCACTCGCTATAGGCAGTTATGCCTTTTGCCTCCCTCAATCACATAGAAAAAAATAAAAAAATAAAAAAACCTATACGAGCTAAACAAATTATTATTGTATTTAACAGGAAGGTACGACGAGGTAAGTGATGTGGTATAGGTTGCAATATGCGGAAATGGATTATAAGGGCATTCTGCCCCCCTCTTACCCCCTTACGAAGATCTACGGTTATTCACTCCACCCAAACCGGATTTCTACCGTTTTACCAAACCAGCGGGGGTGTGGGGGCGGCAGCCCCCACCCATAATACTAGGTTAGGTTAGGTAAGGTTGTTAGGTTAGGCTAATGTCTCTCTGAAATATTGTAAATCCGTGTCACATCTAGATTGATAGACTTTTGTCAGAGGGGGGCGGAATGCCCTTATAATCCATTTCCGCATATTGCCACCTATACCACATCACTTACCTCGTTGTACCTTCCTGTTAAATACAATAATATTTGTTTTAGCTCGTATAGGTGCAATTATAGAAATTTACCAAGTCTTCTACGACAAGGTTTTTTATTTGTTCTTTGGTGTGGGAACTTTCAAAAGGAATGTCAAAGGTGATGACCATAAACTTCCACTGGTCTTTCGAAATAACTCGATCCCTGAGAAGACTAATGGAAGGCTCATTACAGACAAAAAAAAATTAAGTTAAAAGGTTCAGTCATGTCTAAGCGTAACTACAGAATACTCGGAAGAGAAAATTACCCTTTAATCTGTTCCAAGGTTGGGATAGTCACGAGATAACAGGCGGGGAATGACTCTCGTTCCGCTGGGAATCAAGAGAGGAGTTGACATGCATAGGTGAGGTTATTGATATCTAGGAAAATTATGATCTGCCTAGTATAGACGTGGACATCATGATACAGGTAGAGGGACATTTAAATACCAATCTAGTTTTGATTTTAATGTGAACTCCCTATTAAACTACATTAATTGAGGGCAGAAGAAACCCAAGACAAAGCTACCGTTACTTTATCAAAGGACACCTGTTCAGCAGTGATACACGGACACACGATTCTATAGATAGAGGATAAGAAGTATGAGAGACTATGGCTCATCAATACTACTAAGATTAGGAATTATAGTAATCGTGTATGGTCTAACCTATAGTTATATTGTTCTATGGTAGACATATGATGAAGTCAGTCCTACTCCGAAATAAATTATTTAAGGGTGACTCAGGGGATGACCAGTGATGATTTGTAATCTATCACGAGATACTCTAGGATATACTTGGTACCGTCTGCCAATGGTGATACAAGTATGAAGGAGAATGAGGAATAAGATGAGCGCCTGAACACATCCTAGTATTATGTATTAATGTTCCCTGTAATTGTGAGGGAGAGCTACTTTTGTAATCTTACCTTGTTGTACAAACCAAATTATAGATAGGAATGAATATTTAAACAACATAAGCAAGAAAACAAGAGATCTAATAGTCAAGATTCCTTTACGACGTGGTATGAAATATAAATTAAATTACAAATATATGATCAGTAAGGTAACGGAAGTCAGCAATGGAAGTCAAGTAAAATGGCAAAAAAACTAAATCCCGGTCAGGCCCCCATTTGTTACAACCCGGAAGTTATGAAGGGTTTTAATTAGACCTGGTAAGCACTACGGGTATGGTAACTCCCAAATTGTCACACTAGACTGAATAGATTAGAAGTGAATTCAGTGAGGAGAGTAATAGTCTGTTTAACAGACTTATGCCAAGACTCAGTAGTCTATTTTAGAGATGGTAGTTATAGCATATATTTTATTATAGCAGTTTATTTATGCAAGTTATTATATCATAAGCCACTTTGATCTTATAAACTTGACCACACCACTAACCCCTTTATACCAAACTAATGCACATAATATAATGGTTAAGAAAAAACAAGATCATTTTAATATATATATATATATATATATATATATATATATATATATATATATAATTAATTATAAAAGAAAGGTGTCTATATTATATAAAGATTTGCAAGTAACTAGATTAAAAAGGAAAATAATAGATTTATATGAATATTAATATATAACTTATAATAATTTATATCTATGAACAAACAATACAAAAAAAAGGAAAACAAGAAAAGAACCTTATATACTAATGTAAACTAATGACACATAATAATAGGAATCAGGCTATGACAGACAAGACACTACTCCCTGGTTATCAGCACAGCTAGCGGTATTTAGTAGCACACAATACAGGATAACACCTCCACACAAATCTCCAGGAGCCGATATATCAAAGACGCTGGTTGAGTATATAGTGATTGCATAATTATGAATTCAAGAGGAATTACAACACCCTCCGTCACAGCCTGAACCCCTTATACACGTACAGAAAGGTAACTAGAAAACAGAAGATTGGCAAGTACAGCGTCATCTATTATTAAGAACATTAAATAATATACAAAATTAATCAATTGACTCACTCAACTGAGACGTCATAGTCGACCCTGGCTGGCACAACAAAACAACTCAGAGTGCCGAGCTATAGAGAGTCGAAAGGGGTCGAGCACAGCAGAAACTCTCGAAGCTTCACAGTGGCGAGGGATGTGACACGCAATAATACGTATGAAAAACCTATCAATGGAATTCTGTGAAGATAAATATTTATCATGACGGTCTCAATACTCTTTGACTTTTGTATATAGGAAGTGTTTTGCATGACACGGCTGCATAGTATAACTACACGTTCGTAAAATAACTACCTGAAACCAATTACGGAATTGATGCAACCAAAAGAGACCGTTGGGAATGAGAACACTTTGGGAACATGTCCTGAAGTTCCCTTTCTGCTTCCAATCCACTCCCGCGATCTTTGGTCAGCTGGGAGGGTTTGGAACGTATTGTAATTCATATGAATTATGTAATTCAAAGAAACTATTATCTCCTTCGATAAAATACTTAAAATATAACCATACATTCAACAGCTGAACAAAATGTATCTCGAACTCTAGGAGAGGTTGATCCTATCGTAATAGATTAGGATATAAGAAACACAGATATCAATATACTAGAAGAGCTGTTCGAGAGATCTGATCTCATGGCTATGAGATAACATTCCTAAAATATATTTATTATCATTGTGACAATAGACCAAAACAATAATCTCAGCATCCTGAAGGAAATGTGGCTAATTTACAGAAATCCAGAACTATATGTAAGGAAAACATACATTGCGTCGACTATATTCGCAATTAAGGAAAGTAGACAGACATAATGAAAATGCCATTTGACTGTGTCTCCCTTATGACACATCAAGCCAATTACGAGCTTTGATAAACTCTCACCAGGAATATATCGCTTCCGGAGCTTATCAAAGCTCGTGATTGGATAAGACACTTAGGTATTTTCTTGACTCAGTCACATAAACTATGAAAATATTCATAATCTCTTCCAGTTAACTTTATGATACCTCAGTTAAGATAGATTTAAGTATGTTATTTTATGCGACTTTGATTGGTGATATAATTTTTGATCAACCATTAAATGATAACATGGCTTGTAACTGCATACTGTAGAGAATACAAAGGAAATCAAGACAAAATACCAATTAACAAGGTAGACCTCAGCCCATGACGGTAAAGCACAACTCTTGCAAGGACAACAAATGGACGTGGTTTACTGATATTTCGGGAAGGAATGCACTATAGTTGATTTCGTATTGTGAATACATCAAAAGCCAAAGAAATAGTAACACAGTGGTGATGAAGTTTGTCCCTCGTTTCAGGTTATGTGCGTGATACCCCACAATTGACCTGGGCTCAATTTGAAAAGTATACCTCAAACTTCTTCAGCACCTTCTTCAACCACGTCATATCCGCGTCCAGCAGAAAAGATGGAAGATTGGGCAAGAATCCGACCATCAGATTGGAAACCTTGCAGCCCAAATTTTTTATTTTTTGTTTTCTATGTGATTGAGAGAGGCAAACGGCAGAACTGCCTACGGCGAGTGCCTCCCCCATAGTTGAAAGAGTGACAGGGCCAAAATCAAGGGACGTTCGAGCCAAAATGCCTGGACACACGGAGTTTGAAGCAATTTAAGTCATAGGAAGAGGGAAAGACTGATTCTTGGAGAGAGTTCCAGAGCTCAGCTGTTGAGTAGAAGAAAGACTGAGAGTAACGTTTCACTCGGGTTGGAGAATTGCACAGAGTAGGGGTGGGATTGAGTTGCAAGTCGGGTACCACGTGCCCTACGTAAAGGAGGTGGTATACACTGGGAAAGCTCTGAGGAACACTGATTATTATAGTAGCGATAGAATAGCGAGAGAGATGCAACATTGCGGCGGAGAGAGAGAGATTGCAGAGAGTTGGTGAGTGGACGGGAGTTAATGATACGAAAGGCCTTCCTTTCAACTTTGTCTAGGAGAGCAGTGTGAGAGGAACCTCCCCACACATGTGAACAATACTCAATACAAGGATGCACTATGCCCCTGTACAGAGCAAGAAGCTGTGCAGGGGAAAAGAACCCCCTAAGGCAGTTGAGCACACCCAGCTTCTGAGAGGCTGCTTAAGCAAGACTGGTAATATGGTCCTTCCAACTGAGAGCAGAAGAAAAAAAGACACCAAGAATATTGAGAGAAGATGAAGGATTGATATTTGTATTGTTGAAGAATAAGGGATAGTCCGCTGAGAGTTCCTTACGGGTAGATAGATGGAGACATTGGGTTTTGGAAGCATTAAAGGTAACAAGGTTTTCTCTGCCCCCAATTGGAGATAGTATTTAGATCGGAATTTAAGAGTTCTATGGCTTCATTAAGTTTGCCGTTGAGGGATTGCTGGCTGGGGCGTTCTGAAAAACTAATGGAGTAGTGTAAGGTTGAGTCGTCTGCGTATGAATGTATGGGAATTGAGGTACAGTTGACGAGATCATTTATAAAAATTAGAAAGAGAATAGGAGATAGGATAGAGCCCTGAGGAACACCGGAGTTTATAGGGTGAGGAAGTGAACAATGGCTGTCCACAACCGTGGCTATGGAACGGCCAGAAAGGAAATTAGAGACAAAGGCACAGATGGAGGGATAGAAACTGAAGGAGGGTAGTTTAGAAATTTAAGATTTGTGCCAGACTCTATCGAAGGCCTTCGATATGTCTAGTGCAATAGAAAAAATCTCGCCGAAGTCCCGAAAGGAGGATGACTAAGAGTTAGTAAGATATGAAAGAAGATCACCAGTAGAGCGACCCTTAAGGAAGCCATGCTGGCGATCTGAGAGCAGATTATGAGAAGAGAGATGCTTAAGAAATTTGGAAGTAAGAATAGTTTCAAAAACTTTAGAAAGACATGCGATGAGAGCACTTGGACGATAATTGGAGGGTTGAGAGCGGTCAACCTTCTTTGGGACAGGTTGAATGTGAGCAAACTACCAGCATGAAGGAAAGATGTTAGAGGATAGACAGAGACAAAAGAGTTTGCCTAGGCAGTGAGTCAGCACGGAAGCACAGTTTTTGAGAACAACAGGAGGAACACCGTCCGGACCGTACGCCTTATTAGTATTAAGCCCAGAGAGGGTAGAAAGTACATCTTTAGAAGAGATTAGGATATTAGGCATAAGTAAGAGAGAGGAGGGTGGAGAGGGAGGAATAGCACCGGAATCATCCAAGGTGGAGTTTCTAGCAAAAGTTTGAGAGAAGAGTTTAGCTTTGTCAGAGGAAGAAGTGATGGTTGTGCCATCAGAATGGGAAAGGGGAGGGAAAGACGAGGAAGAGAAATTATTGGAGAATTTTTTGGCAAGATGCCAGAAAGCTTGTGAAGAGCTAGAGTTGGATAGTTCAGTGCATTTATTATTGATGAAAGACTGTTTGGCAAGTCGAAGAACAGATTTGGCTTGATTCCGGGCAGAAACATGGGAAGAATGAGATTCTTGAGTCTTAAGGCGTCGGTACCGTTTGAATGCTTCCTCCTTATTGCGGACAGCAGTAGAACAGGCGTGAGTGAACCAAGATTTTTTAGCATTAGTCTGAGAGAAAGAGAATGGAATATATGCTTCCATGCCCGATAGGATTACCTTGGTAATGCGTTCAGCACTCTCCAAGGGAAAGCAGAAATCATTCCATGGGAAATCAAAGAAGTACTGCCGGAGAGCCTCCCAGTCGGCAGCGTCAAAGTGCCACAAGCGCCGCCGGCTAGGAGGATTGGGTGGCCGTACTGGAGAGATAGGACAGTTGACAGAGATAAGTTTATGGTCAGAGGAGCCCAAAGGAGAGAAAAATGCCCTATCATGTCTCAAAAAAAAAAATTCACTGAATTGGTGAAACGTCGTTCCAAGCTACCTCAATTCTGGTGTCAGATCCCTTGGATTAAACCACGACGAGTTGCCACCATCAATGAAGACGGGACCACAGGGATCGATGACGCCCCAGAAGAAGGAATACCCGAAGAAATAGTGGAAAGTGAGGATCCTACAGACATTCAAGATAACCTGGATTTTTAATCCACCCCCGCCTACCTGTCGCCAAACTGGCGGCGGCTCGTGATGGAACAGTCTCAGATAAACCCCCCATTTATAATCATCTTACGATTCAAGGTGTTAAAGCTAGACTTTTGATCGACACGGGAGCCTCCCGTTCGTGTCTATTCTCTTTATTCTTTCATAAGAACAAGGCCACTTTTTGGCCACTACAACTCCCATCCATCGTCTTACTTGATGCAAACAATGGCGTAATTCCAAATAGCGGACAAACCGCTCCCCTTTACGTAGCTACCAACATCCCAGATCACGGTCACCACCATACCTTCATGATCTTCCCCTCCAAAAAGTTAAATTATGATGGATATCTAGGCTTTGACTTGCTAACCTCCCTATGTGCCACCATTGATTGTGTTCAACGTATGATCAACTTTGTCCCTCAATTAAAAAAAAAAAAAATAAATCAGCGAACCTAACGGAACTTCTTCTGTTCGCCGCGAACCTAACGTCACACATCCCGTTCGCACTATCAAGACCACTCAAGTTATCATAACCAAATCTGTTATGCTACCTCCCCATCATGAACAGTGGATTTCTATCCTACCCACCTTGCCCAGTGATGTAATCATCACCCCGAACCTCCAAAGCCCCTTTGATAGAGACTGCCTTACCTCTCGAGCCATCATGTCCGATAAATTAAATTGCATCAAAATTGCTAAAATCTCTGACCACCCCCTGACTTTGCCAAAAGGATTAGCTATAGGAGAGCTAGAAAATCGTGATGAAAAATTATCCCTACCTGATGATAAAGAATCCGCCCCCCTCATAAATTCCCTGAGATTCTTTCCCAACTAACTCACCAACAAAGACAAGACCTACAAGACTTGATGACTTCGTTTCAAGACTTCTTCGCCACATCCAGCCGCGACGTAGGAAAAACCCAACTGCTTCACCACCCAATTCATACCGTAAGAACACCCATCCGTCAATCAGTTCGCAGGAAAAACCAGATTCAACGCCAAGAGGAAGATAATCAAGTATAAGAAATGTTAGACACAGGAGTCATTCGACCATCTACTAGTCCTTGGTCTTCCCCTGTAGTTCTGGTCAGAAAAAAAGATGGATCTACAAGATTCTGCATTGATTATCGGCAACTCAACAACGTAACCATCAAAGATGCCACACCCTTACCTCGCATTGACGATTCATTAGACTCATTGCTAGGCGCCAGATGGTTCACCACCTTAGACCTCCAAGCCGGATATAGGCAAGTACCCATAGTCCCTGAGCATCAACAGAAAACGGCCCTCTCAACCAGCCAAGGTAGACTGTATGAATTCACCGTACTACCGTTCGGATTATGTAACGGACCCGCAACCTTCTCACAGCTCATGGAATCTGTGTTACAGGGATAAACTTGGGAAATATGTTTGGCGTACCTTGATGACATCATCGTTTCGGAAAAACGTGGGCAGAACACCTACAACGGGTACGCCAAGTATTCCAACAGATCCAGGATTCCAACCTAAAACTCAAGCCCTCCAAATGTACCATGGCCCAAAAAGAAGTACAGTTCCTCGGCCACATAGTACCCGAAGAAGGCATTTCACTTGACCCAGCCAAACTCCAAGCAATAAGTGCCATAACCCCACCTAACAACGGAAAAGGAGTTCGAGCCTTTCTAGGATTAGCATCTTATTATCGTCGATTTGTAAAGAACTTTGCCACCGTAGCCAAGCCCCTACATAACCTCACCAGAAAAGAAGAGCCATTCCTTTGGACAACACAACGTCTACAAGCCTTCCATACCCTCAAAGACCTACTCGTAGCCGCACCAGTTGTTTCGTTTCCGGATTATACCCAACCTTTCCTCCTCACCACAGACGTGTCACTGTTCAGTATTGGAGCCGTCTCAGCCCAAACCAGAGACGGAAAAGAACACATCATTGCTTGTGCTAGTAGAACCTTCAATCCAGCAGAAATTAACTACCCCGTAACTAAGCGAGAGTGCTTAGGAATCATCTGGGCACTTCAAAATGTTAAGGCATACTTAGCCAGACTCAAAGTCACCCTCATCACAGATCACCACGTCTTACATTGGCTCCGGAAGTCAGATAAAAAAAATACCCTAACAGTAAGATGGCGAGAATCCCTAGAAGAATATATCTTCGAAATACCGTATCGACTCGGGAAGATACACACCAACACCAACGCCGTCTCTAGACTGCCACTACAGCCAACCTCCTCTGCCACCGCCCCCCAGAACCAACCCCTGCGCCAATACGTGCCATTCACCATCAGGATTCTACCGAGCAAGACCAACAACACCTACAGCAACAATTCCAACTTCAACAAAAAACAGATTGGATGCCAAGGCATATTTTTTCCCAATTACAGAGAAAAGGAAATAACCTCTACACCCCAGACAGAAAATGTTTCATCAGCCCCAACACTGCTCTATCTACAATGCAATCCCTACATTCCCATAATGGCATCCATTTAGGACAAAGAAAACTTGTCGCCACATTCCAAGAAGTTTACTGGACCCCTTCAACCTACTTAACTGCAAAGAAAGTAACCAAAGCATGCCGATCCTGTGCCCTTGGGAAAGACAAGACAAGAACTCCAGGACCCTCAGGAAAACTCATAGCATCCAAACCATGGCAACTACTCGCCGTCGATGTTATGGGGCCCCTGGATGGTGTCAAAGGTTTTAAATATATAATTACCTTTGTCGATACGTATTCCAAGTATGTAATAGCTTGCCCCACTAAAGAACACACTGCATTCGCAGTAGCTGAAGCAATGCTGCAACATGTGTTCCCATATTTTGGACTACCCCAAGCTATCCACTCTGACAACGCCCCTGAGTTCACTGGACAAATCTGGACACAAATATCCCAAATGTTCGGATTTAAGATCAGCCATTCCTCCCCTTACTGGCTCCAAGGAAATTCTGTTTGTGAGAGGAGCCACCGCACCATTGCCAACCAAGTCAGAACCCGGTTGAAACAAATGAACACAACCGACTGGCCCAGCCAGGTTCAAATCGTGCAATGGGCAATTAACACCTGCCCTCGCCATGACGGAATCACCCCCCATGAATGAGATTTCGGAGAACCACCCCTCCTACTACCACTACCTCATCTGTCCGTTCGATACGAGCCCTCGTCAAATTTGAATCAATCTCTCATCGATCTTAAAAACAGACTGAGACAACTGCAGTACCTCCAGGTTCTTCACCCCGATGAGACCCCCAAAATCAACACACACCATGTAGGCGATCTTGTCATGGTAGCACAACTACCCGTGCTCTCTAAACTCAAACCAAAATACAATGCCCCTTCGAGATTTTAACAGTACCAAATTGCTATCAGGTCACGGTTAATTACCACGGGGAATCCCGCACATACCGTAACCGTTATGTACGCCGGTTCCAACCTCTAGATGAAATGTTTTCTATGCTAGTTAACCCCAATGATGATAACGCATGCCCTGTTGACAATAATCCTAGCCTTTTTCCAACCAAAACAGAGACTTTGCTACCTCCACCCAGTTCCCATCATCTCCCCCCCCCTCCACCCCCTGCTCTACCTCTTCCCCCTATTCCTAACATTAAACGCTTTCCATCTATTCCCCAACCTATTCCCGCACCTACTACATACTTTACTAACCACCCTACTACTCTGCCTCCACCTACTCGACCTTTCTCAGCTCCTCCCATACATACCACTATTCCAAGCACTCACCCTCCACCTCCTATCAATCAAAAAACTCCTATCATCCCCACATCCATACAACAAACCCCCCCTTTAGCCAAACCACGACCCAAACTTCTTCAACCACCACACCCTCTACCAACACTGAACTCCCCATTTTTTCTCCGTCAACAAACAGTCAACCAACCTCCTTCCCTTTCTCTCATTCCTAGTACAACTAACTCTCCACCTAACCCTACATCTTCAAACTTAACCTCTCCTCTACCTAAATCTCCTCAAAAACCCTCCACCTCTACCATGCAGAACATTTCTACTCCCCTCCCTTCCAAAGCCAAATTAACTCTACCCTCTCCATTACAACTTCCTAAAGCAAAACCCTCCCCCCTCCAGAAACCCCCAACTTTCAAACTTCAAAAACCCCATTTCCGTTCTTCTCCCCCACCAACCCCATCTCCTCCTAGTATTCCACAGCCGATACCAACAAAATCTGGCCGCCGTGTAATCCACCTGTCACCCATGCACCTGCGGACCCCTCACCTGTCATCGTTACCACTGCTGAGACTTCAGCTACTATCAACCCGCCTGCTGATCATCCACCTGTCCAGCCTGCACCTGCCGACCACCCCACGCAAACAAATAAATTTGAAAATTACCCCAAGTGCACACCTGACAACCCCCACACTTCTCATACACCACCTAGACCCCCTGACCTTGACACTACTAAGCTCATCCCACCAACCCCCGACCCCACAAGTGACCCTGACCCTCCTCATATGCTCATTCCAAACTCTAACTCAGTTCCTACAACACCTACCAAGATGAAAGTTAAGTCTCTCTCCCAAGTTAAATGACGACATTCCAATCCACACACCTGCCCAGCTAATTGACCTCATCCAAAACTCCAACACACCCCTCCACCTCACCGTGTTCAGAGACGTAGCAGCCCCCAATAATGTGCAAGCCAGAGTATGGTACTATTTGTTAAAAAACCTCACGCCATACGTCCGCAGCAAAACGTCCAAAACGTACTTGTTGCAAGCCTGAGGTCGTGACTTTTTTCCGGGAGGCAAAACCAGCCAAGCACCTGCTCCCGTCTTCAGCTAGCAACGCAATAGCATAATGCCACATGCTAGCATAAGGAGTGAATCATGGCCGAACCAACTCTCCACCACCCAGACCCAGCCTCAACAACACACAGCGACAAACGCGGTAGAAAACGCGGCCCCAACCTTCGGCTAAGACCTACCCAACCCAGAGTTAGACTACAGTGAGAGTTTGTTTATATAAATTCCCCACCAGCCTCCTCAATATCCCCACATCAACTTTTACTATAATGAGCAAGTCAACTTTGACCAGGTGAGCTAACAAGCCAAATTCCCCTACATACCTAATTACTAGTAAGATAGTAAGATTCAGTTTGGCTTGAGAGTGATATTTTAGACTAGGTTAGCTTCGTTTACGTTGTTAGGTTGTATGAGGGTCGGTTTATGTGGGCTAAGATGGGTTAAGGTATATTATTTTGCGGTATATTTCATTATACTAGGGTTTTTGGTGGCGTTTAATTAACCAGGGATTGATTTAACCTGGAACTCCACAATACACCCAGAGAACGAGATTATTCTCCATTTGCTGTGTGGTAAAGCAATTTCGATTTTATGCCAAATTATATACTAGAGTAAATTGAGGCAACGATATAGTAATAATTCTGGTAAAATGCGTGCGTTAGTGGTGAGGGGTAAGGTTAAAGTGGAATAACTATATTTGATTGTCGTTGTAATTATCATTATACAGAATATAACAGAGACGTCATAATATCAATATTTGTTCTCGAAAATGCTTATGCCTGCGAGTGTTGGTTGCATTTAATATTACTTGCATGGTACTTATGAAAACATACATGGAAGGATTTACATTAATACATATGAACACCTATAACTTAATTGTAATTATCCAATATTTGTCTTTTAACCATAGACCTAGGACCGTTGGCTAGGAGGGTTATTAACCTGACAAGCGCGATATAGATGTAGGTGCTAGGGTAGTTATTTGTGCATTTCTAGCCCTGGATTCTGACAGAATTCGTTATATTTACAATATAAACCATTATTTGTTTTCGGTATGCTTTTATTTTACATATATGATGTATATATGAACCTTCAAGAGTGCTAAAATAAGTGGGAAAAGCATTTGGGTGGTGAAAAACGAAGATATTGGCCACCCGGTCATAATCTCAGGCGAGAGAGAGAGAGACAGGCAGCCTTCCCCTCTCGCTGTCTGGGAGTCAACTGAGGAGAGCGGGGCGGTGTGTGCCGGTGTCTGGGTGTTGCATAACGATCTTTTATGCAACCCACTTGTGCTACATTATCGCGGGAGAGAAAAATAACCGATAAATGATGATAATAAGAGGAAAAATAGGTGATAATTGAGGAGGGGAGGGAGGGGGGAATAAGGTGGGGAAGGAGGGGAGGGGGGTGGGTGAGATTTACATGGATGAGTACTGGAGGGGAATTATCTCACCTTGAGACAAATTCCTTTGTTTTGATAGGCCCTTTTTTTTTATGGAAGGCTTTTTTTATGGTCCTGCTTCCGTGAGGCCTATCGCGTTCCCTATAGGAAGCCTTCCGTGAGGCCTATCGCGCTTGCCGGGTTAAGACCTATTAGACCCTATTGGACACGTTTTCTCGATCATTCTGTTTAAACACCTTTTGTATTATATAATTATGGTTATCTAAACTTAAATCTTCATTCTTGTCACCGATACCAATAAAGAACAACCAAATGACATACAAAAATATACAAATACTAATTTTAGATTTACTGTAATCGCCCTTGGTAAATATGTCTTAGGTAACAAAAAAACTATCAGACGAAAAGGTTGTGCAATCTGAATTACGCTTACATGCTTCCCTCGCTATTTGTATACCGCAATGGAATCGGATATTTTTATTAACGTTCGTAAAAAGGTTAACATGTTTTACGAGTATCAAAGCCAGATGGTTTCCACACACGACGGACCTGTCAGTGACAGCTGGGATTTTATGCCAGATATTATACAGTTGGGTAATGTTTTTAACCATTTCTACCAACAATTACAAATTACATGTATCTGGGGAAAACGGGGGATGTGAGGAGAGACGGAGGGAGGAGTCGAATGGGAACGAAAGTAATTAGCATGAATATATATAATCTCCCCTGTCTCTCTCTCTCATAATAATGCTGCATAATAATGCTGCAACCCAAGGTAATGGAATGAAATCAATTAGAAAAAAGGCATCCTTAGATATGACACAAAATTTCTTCGCATAAAATGTGGTTACATTGAGGAATAGTTTACCAAGGGAGGTGGTCGGTGGTCGACAGTAATTTTATTGATACGTTTAAGAAAAGAATGGACGATCATCTAATGAAGATTGGATTAATATGAATTAATCAGTAGGGATGTGTAATTTCCTTTTCAAACTAATTTCTTAATATACTATATAAACACTTTCCTTGTGGGCATTTCCTGACCCATAAGGTTACACTTCATCCTATTTTTCGGTACGGCTTTTTTAGTCGGAGGAAGCGGAGGGTGGGGAGAGAGCCTTCTACTTTACTGTCCTATTCTTCCACTATAAACTGTCCCTGTCTAGTAGTATTAAGGCCGGACCACCTAGTTGGGACCGCAAGGTCTGTATGGTCTGAGTATCTGTGTAACTCTGTGTAACTCTCTCTCTCTCTCTCCCTCAATTTGGTTCGATACAATTATACCGTACTGGCAAGTGTAATCTGTTTTGCTTTGAACTGTAAAACTTCTGAAGTAAAACCCAGTAATGAAATTACCAGGTAAATTAAGGACGAATATGATGGATTCACTACGGGAGAGTTTGGGAATTTCTAGGGGAAATAATATTGACCGTACAACAGTTCGTTCTTGTAGTTCATGATGCAGTACCCAACCTTGACACATCGGTACCATCTGAGGGAACATGTTTATCATCATTATATATATATATATATATATATATATATATATATATATATATATATATATATATATGTATATATATATATATATATATAAATACAATATATACATACATTAATAAATATATATAAATTAAACAAAATATGATAATACTGATAAAATAATGGAAATAATAATAATAATTAAAGGCGTAATTCCGTCTGCCAATCAGGGGACGGGATTAGCTCAGGTGGAGAGGCAAGATTTTACCTTTAAATCTTGTCACAGGGAGACTTCTGCCACACCCTCGCTCTCGACCAATAAACAGCCTCCTGTGATGCAACAACTAGATCCAGCTGTATCTCCCTTTAAACGCTCCCCGTTTAACTCACTCCCACTTATAAACAACTGTCGAATTATTGCAACCCTAGTAGAACAGTGTATTTAAAAATAAGTACAACAATAATAATAATAATTATTATAATAGTAATACAATTAGTCCAATACTATTGCGAATACGAAAAAAGATATGTGATAAATGCGCATACCGTTTCCATCTGAATAGAAACACTGTTTTGTTTTTTTATTTATGAGCATAATTATACAGTATATGTTATTGTCCATACCAGTAATATAAAATGCTGCTTCACGTATTTTAGCCCCATGTTCCAGAATACATAATTATATATTTTACACTAAGGCCGAGGCAACTCAATCATGAAGGAATATTGTAATATGTCCCATCCTTTACTTAATGTTATTGTTATGCTTGGAAGCTCACAGATACACGTGAGTTTAGTTCCCTGCAAAAGTGTCATTCCTCTCTCAGATGTTCATGAATTTTAAAATAGTATTATTGAATTAGAAGCGTTCCTTGCTATACAGTAGTTAATTCACCTTGTTATGCAAATGTTATATATGATACTACACTCCAAATTTAATTATGCTATCTTTACTTCCATGAATATACTCTCAGAGAGGAACGGAACTTCTGCAGGGAACTGTACATAAAGTGTATTTGTCTCGAGCTAGGAATCGAACTCACTGTCTTAGGATTATGATCCAGGCATCCTGTCAACTATACTATGATTAATTTGTGAGCTTCCAAACATATCAATAGCCCTAAGTATGTGTTGGGATATATTAAAAGGTTCCTTCACGCATGAGTTACCTCACTTGAGTGTAAAATATCTATGACTTGTACAGTCTACGACAGTACTGCTGTCATGGCCTGAGGCAATGTGTTAGTTCACTTATCTTTTAATAGATGACCCTTTAATCGCTTCTAATAAAAGGGGGTGGGCTTCATATAGAGGTTGGAAGGAGGAGGAGCCAAACGTGTGTGTGTGTGTGTGTTCTAGAACAGCACGCAGAATAAGTTGATTTTAACATCACACACAGGCTATATTATTAGATTACCCCATGCCGGATCACAAATAAGTAACACACATCAGGTGTTGCGTTATTTATGGAATTTAATATACAGCGAATCAAGTTACTATCCTTCGAAATTCCCATTCCCCCCTCCTCCCCTTCTCTCTGCTGCCTTCCCCTATCTCCCCCCTTCTCTCTTTTTTCTCTCTCCCTTCTCTCTCCTAACCGAGTATATAATTTTCCTCATCATCGTGTTCAAAGCTGTCCATAAAAATTACTTTGGTGTTTTAATAATACTGTTCTTTTTACCTTTACTGGTTCTCAATTATTAACTCGTATTCTATTCTTTACCTTATACAGTGTGTTATAGAAAATAAATAGATATGCTCCGTTGCAAAACACTCAAAGTTGCCAACCTTGGCGTCCTGGTTAGTGTGAACAATCGTATATATAAGTAATTGAAACGGGATGTTACAATCCACGCATCAAGACAAGTTGGATCACATTGTAATCTAGCTCGGACCAAATTATAACCAAATATATATATCATAAAGACAAGATAATATCGGCTCAGTTAGAGAAAACATTTTAGATGAACCGAAACGGGTTTCTTTGTAATAACAACAAATGTTTATATTAGAGTAACAAATGTTTATATTAGAGTAACAAATGTTTTCTTCCATACCACTATTCACAGCACTGTGGTTGACCAATTCATAATCTACCATAATATGTAATATGACACGCTATGATTAGTGCATTATACTTCTCTCAGTGGATTCTTAATTACTAGCTTAATTACTGTGGCTTCCCATTATCAGTAAACAGTTCGGCGCTACCCATTGTAATGATTTACTATAAATTAAGTCATCGAATTGAACAATTAACGATAATCCAAGCAATCTGGTTATGTTGTTTTAAAGTTTATATAAATTGTTTAGGCTTTTATATTTTTACTTCTAAGTGTTTAAATTATCCTCCAAACATAATTAAAAGTATACTATAGCTCTGTGTATGTTACCTTGAATTTAATCTATTATGTATTATTTCACCATCATTATGTTACGGTAAACATTGGAAATACATACACATTATATAATATGTATAAAGGGTTCTTAAATGTAAACATTTACAATTTATATTTATTCAATCAATTTGATCTCCACCCACAAGCTGCATCAACTACCTCCTGTATTCTCGTTGGAGCTGATTTAAAAAACGTCCAACTTATATTAGGGCGGTGACGGATTCCCCCATCCCCCCCCCCCCCCCCCATCCCACTCCTCCCGCCCTTTCCCATCCTAACCTGGACCACATTCCACTCCATGACATGATGGCTCACAAATTCTCTATTGGGTTCATGTCAGACACCCTTGTGGACCTGCTAAACCCCGGATGGGTTCAGGCCAGGTGAAGGAATTGAAGGATAAGCCTTTACAACGGCACCTCGTAGCTACTTTCTACTTTTCCTATTTTCTGAAGAGTGTAGAGAGGGAAGAAGGGGTGTTGGAGAGAGACGAAGTTGTTGTAGTGGCTTTGTTATGTGTGTTATTAGTCTGTATACGTTGTAAGGCTCAGGATGGCCATGGCACGCACTGAAGACAGCAGCAATTCCTCAATAATGCTAATACCTTTTCTAGTTTGCCTGGACCAGTGTGAGTGTGTGTGTGTGTGCGTTTTATGTTATCATGTGTAAGTGATTTGTGCCCATTACGTTGTATGTGATCATGTGTGTGATGTGCGTTTTTGTTATCGGGTGTGAGTGTGTGTGTGTGTTTTGTATCCTGTGTGAGTGTTGGTGTGTGGTGGGTTGGTGCTTGCATGTGATGGACAGAGGAGAGAGGTTGAAGCGCCGTCTCCCCAAACATTACAAATTGTGGAGGTCATAAATATATGTATTATTCAACTTATTCCTTAAGCCAACCCAAATAACTTGAATCCTAAGTGTTATTGTTACTATCGGGAATTTAGATAAAGAGGTTAATTTACATATCACTGGTACATGAAATATCCCAACAAATAGTTATAATATATTTACCAACGACGTAGTCGTTGATGGGTGTAATCCAGTCCCCCACACACGGCTAGTTCAATTGCATGACATGTAGGAATGTTCACATAATACGATATCGATACAATGAACTTAGCTTAAGAGGACTGGTGATGTAGGACTGTTGTTAACCTGACAAGCGCTAAATAGACCTAGGGGCTAGGGTAGTTATTTGTGCATTTCTAGCCTTGGATTCTGACAGAATTCGTTATATTTACAATATAGAGCATTATTTATTTCGGTATGCTTTTATTTTACATATATGATGTATATATGAACCTTCAAGAGTGCTAAAATAAGTGGGAAAAGCATTTGGGTGGTGAAAAACGAAGATATTGGCCACCCGGTCATAATCTCAGGCGAGAGAGAGCCACAGGCAACCCTCCTCTCTCGCTGTCTGTGAGGTAACTGAGACGAGCGGGGCGGTGTGGGCCGGTGTCTGGGTGTTGCATAACGATCTTTTCTGCAACCCACTTGTGCTACATTATCGCGGGAGAGAAAAATAACCGATAAATGATGATAATAAGAGGAAAAATAGGTGATAATTGAGGAGGGGAGGGAGGGGGGAATAAGGTGGGGAAGGAGGGGAGGGGGGTGGGTGAGATTTACATGGATGAGTACTGGAGGGGAATTATCTCACCTAGAGACAAATTCCTTTGTTTTGATAGGCCCTTTATTTTTATGGAAGGCTTTTTTTATGGTCTTGCTTCCGTGAGGCCTATCGCGTTCCCTATAGGAAGCCTTCCGTGAGGCCTATCGCGCTTGCCGGGTTAATATTGTTGTAGATTAATATTTGTAGCACATGGTGAACTGTGGGTTGAGTCAGAGCCGGGGGAGGAGATGTTGACTGTATGGTGTTGATTGAGAGACTAAAGGGCCGGCGTCCGATCGCTTCGCGAAATTACATATGGCTGCCGGCTCATAATAATTATAACCCATAACTTGGTTTCATAATACATCTAGAGCTGATGTAGATATTTATACATTACAGTTAATATTTAACCTAACTTAAGAATAAACTACAATACACAAAGAACCAGCCGAAATCGTACATGCGATACGATACCGCCAAATTCAAATGTCCTATTGGACCTAAAACTGTCGGGATCATTACCCTATTCCAGACATATTGCCCGCCACCAAAATGATATACAGGAGCTATATACAGAGAACAACAAAAAGGACATCGAAGTCAAAGATCACCTAGTTTGATCTTTGATCTCCAAAGATCCACGGAACTCATAGCCGCCCTCCTTTTGGGACGAGCGCCACCTGAAGCCTGAGGAGGATCATCCTTCTCATTATCAGCTGCCCCACCTTGAGGAGCACTGTCACCAGCATTCTCCCGCGGAGGGGTATCAGTAGAGACGCCAGGATCATCCGGCAGTTCTACATCCTGCTCCAGGGGATATAACCTTACGACTGGGCGAGTAGTAACCCCAGTCGAAGTTCGTATTCTAGCAACCCTTATAAGACCATCAATGCCCTGGAACAAATCGATAATCCTCCCAAGCTTCCAAAATAACCTAGGACGCTCATCATGAATCAGGACGATATCCCCGATACGAGGCCATCGTTGATTCGTCCCTTTGATCTTATTAGAGTGACGCTCGCGAAGAGACAGCAAATATTCTTGGATCCACCGTTTCCATAGATCGTCGGACACCTTGTTTACATACTGGAAGCGACGACGTGTGGCGTCAGCATTGCCGAACGTAGGGTCATGCAGATCTTCGTCATTTACGGACGATCTAAGAAAGGTATTAAGGGTTCGTCCACGTGTCATCATGGAAGGCGAAATGGGTAAGAGGTCATCAACATCTGCCGAGGTATAGGTCAAGGGCCTGTCGTTGACTGACATCTCAATTTCTATTAAGATGGTTTGTAACTCCCGTCTGGTCACCAGTGCCCTTCCTAATACCTTCTTCAAGGCAGATTTGACGATACCGATTGTTCTCTCCCAAATCGCCCCGAGCCATGGTGCACGTGCTGGTATAAATCTCCATTGACAACCCTTTCCAGTGGGGGTAGCCACAACCTGCGGGTCATCCATTAAACTCTGGAGATATTTAGAGGCCCCGACAAAACAAGTCGCATTATCGCTCATAATAATTTGAGGGAAACCATTGCGGCCTGCAAAGCGTCTTAGAGTATGCAAAAACCCCTCACTGGATAGGTCGTCAATCAATTCAATATGAATCGCTCTGGTTACCGCACATGTGAATAGGACGGCATATACCTTTATGATATTACCGGGCGATTCTCAAACATGAATCGCTCCGGTGTAATCTACCCCGGTTACCTGAAATGGTTCAGTCCTTTGTACCCTGAACTCAGGCAAGGGAGGTAGATCAACTGGGGAGTACGGCTTACCCTGTAATCTTTTACATATCGTACAGCTATTGTGGATCCCTTTAATTGCTTGTCGCATCTTAGGGATCCACCAACGTTGTCGCATATACGCCAGAACATAATTTACGCCAAAATGTAGGCAGGTCCTATGGCATTGGCGAATCAACAGTTTGGTAATCAAATGAGAGGAGCTAAGGAGGACAGGATATTTCGCAGAATCAATAATGTCCGCCTTTTGTATCCTGCCTCTACACTTAATTATGCCTCCTTCCATATATAATCCTAGCTGCCTCATTAAGTTTGAGGGTTTGGCCTTTGACTCCTTGCTCAGGATTTGATGTTCAGTAGGATAAGATTCCCTTTGTACTAAACATATTAGTTTTGCTTCTGCTGATCTAAATTCATGGAGTCTGATATGCTTCGAATCTTCACTAAGGAAAGACCCGTGAGCCCGACTTCTCATGTTGTTAATGAAACGGTATATCCATGCAAATACCCGTATTACTTGATCATAGCTGCCGTAACGTTCCCACTCTACCAACTTGTTATCCTGATGTGTAGTACTCACATTCGAACTACTTAACACATCATCTTGGGGCCGACTTGAAGGATCAGATATGTATTCCCTGAAATCCTGAGGCCACTCAGTTGGAGATGTAAGCCATGGAGGTCCATGCCACCAAATAGAGGACGACATAAACTGCTGCGCCGAGATCCCCCGGGAAATTATGTCACTGGGGTTATCCCTGGTGCTCACATAGCGAAATGTAGCTGTAGGAACTAAGTTATGAATCTCATCAGTGCGATTAGAAACATAAACAGGTAATACTTTCTGGCTGTGTACCCATGAAAGCGCTATTTCACTGTCGCTCCAGACATAGACGTTATTAATCTGTAGTATGTCTGTATAAGCATCCAGTGTAAACTTTATTAGACGAGCAGACAGAAGCAATGCAGTAAGTTCTAATTTAGGAACTGTAATCTTCTTTATAGGGGCTACTTTAGCCTTCGCTATAGCCAGTGTCGCTTCACTACCATTACATATGTATATGGCAGTACCGTACGCACTATTACTAGCATCAGAAAAGGCATGTAGATCCACCTGGTGACCACTAATAACCTGACGAGGAAGTTGGACCTTGCAACATGTGGAAAGGTCCGACCGAATCAACCGCCAAGTATCTTGTAACTCAATCGGGAGGGGCGTATCCCAATCTAGTTTTAGCCGCCACAGTTGCTGTAAAAACATACGAGCACGGATTGTTACAGGCAGCAAAAAACCTAGGGGATCAAACAACCTCGCTGACAAGCTTAAGCAGTTTCGCTTGGTCATAAACTCACTGCCGCATGGGGTGTGACAGAAGGATATACAATCTGTGGTAGTGTCCCATTTGTGGCCTAAAAACTTCACCTCACTATTCTCAGTAGCTACACCGTCAGAAGCAAATTGACCTTTCAAAAGATCACTATTAGTGGCCCATTCTCTTAAGTATAAATGAGCCTTGGCAAATATATCGCGGATCTCCCAGCATCTCTTGAGCAATAAATCTTCATTGTCTCCGGTGCCTTGAAGATTGTCCACATAGATCCCCTGCTTGATCTCATTCTTGAAGTCAGGATCTAGTCCAGCCTCCTCAAGATGACGCAAGATAGTAGCGTTGAGAAGGAACTGGGAACAGGTCGCCCCGAATAAGACGACTCTGAACCTATAGACCAGATACTCTGAATCTAGATCCATTGGGTCCTGTGGCCATAAAAATCTTGTCGAGTCCCTGTCTTCACGATGGAGTTGAAGCATCAGGAAGGCCTTCTCAATATCGGCGACCCATGCAAACTTATGACATCTGAAGCGCAACATAATTTGCGCTAGATCAGAGACCAGGGACGGACCCGTGTACAGACAATCATTCAGGCTATAGGAGCGATCACTGGATTTAGCAGAGCAGTCATACACAATACGAACAGGAGTGGTGGAACTGTCCTTTTTAATCCCATGGTGAGCAAGGTAATGGATGTCATCCCCATACTCACTGAGATCTACTCTCTCCACAAATCCACGTTGTACCTGCTCGGCTAAAACTGCCGCATAAGTCTCGCAATAACTTGGATCCTTGACAAACTGCTTCTGAAGGCCACGTAACCTACCAAGTGCTAGATGGAAATTAGTAGGTAATTTACTCTTGTTATCATTCCAAGGGAGCCTTACCACATACTGACCTCTGCCAGAGTCATACGTTACAGTCTCTTCATACGAGCTTAACGCTAGCTTGAACTCACGATCAAGTTCATGTGGGTCAATTCCAATATTGTCCAAGTCCCATAGCTTATCTATATCAGTACATGTATTATCAGGCACATTTGGCCGAATATATTTATCTATGGGGCTTACTGCTACCTTGAGGACCGTAACCAACTCCACCTGTGTGTCTTTAGAGGAAGTGGCATAGGATCCAGAAATGGCATACCCTTGGATCGTGGGGAGCATTATAAGCTTATCTACCCGCCGATATCCAGGGTGAACCAGGTCGTAGTAATAATCAGCTCCGACCAGTAGCATAATACCATTGTTAGTAGAGAGTTGATCATCAGCCAGTTTATACCCCTTGCTTCTGAGATATTTCAAATGTGGTTGAATCTCTGCTGCTATATAGAAACTGGGTAGTGTGTCGACCACAACAGCCTTGATGGGACATACCTTTTTTCTATAAACATATGAAATCTCCACAATATCATAGTCACTGGAATCTATTTCACCAGTGAAACCATGGAGACGCAAATTCTCTTGACCCTTGCTGGTACACTTGAGCTGGGGTAATGATGACCGCAGAACGAATGACCTCTGTGAGCACTGGTCAAGTAAGGTGCGTGTCATTATAGTATTATTATTACTCCCCACTACTGGCAGCATCATAGTAGGAAGCAATTGACATTCTCGAGAAGCAATGGACATGGCAGATACTTTATCACCCTCGCTCTTACTTTTCTCATGTGACTCTTTGGGGGTTCTCCCCTTTTCTTTGCCGTCGTGCCGATCAGACTGGGTGCAAAGGGAAAACCAATGTTTCCCCTTGCAATACTTACAAGGTTTGATGTAGGAATTGGTGCAGGTACTGTTGAAGTGGTCTCTTGCCAGACAGCTGGTACATAACTTAAGCGATTTAGCCTTGCTAATCTTCTGTGTAGCCTTAGGATACTTAGGGCACTGATACCACAGATGACCGTGGACACTGCACAACTTACAACCTAATGATATTGGCCTTTTCTGTTTAGGAGAAGTCTGTACCGGGAAAACCGCAGTAGATGGCGACATCTCCACTTGTCAGTAGTGTCCAGTACTCTCCATATTGAAGACTTCAGTCTGGTACACCTGCACCAACGCTTCCAAGTTTAGTGGAGAGTCGCTTAGTTGTCGTCTTAAGATTTCCCTTAGGGGAGAGGGTATTTTATTCAAGATATTCACACTAAATATCTCCTCCTTGGTGACGGCCATTGTCTCCATAGATCGGAGGAGGCTCTCAAAGGAGGCATAGTACTCCTTTAGGGCCGTCACATCATAGGATGGAGGATCTAGCGTGAAGAACTTAGTAATTAACGCGGTCTTGATGACTTCCACTCTCCCGTAAGTTCTCTTCAGCAACTCCACTGCAGACTCGTAGCTGGTAGCTTCTAGCTTGTACCCATCGACTAACTTCAATGCCTCCCCTTTCAATTGACCACGGAGATATGTGAACCTTTGGATGGATGTGAGTGTTTTATTATGATGGACGGAACACTCAAAAATATCCCAAAATCCAGTCCAGGTAGCCGAATCCCCGGAAAAGGTAGGCAAAGTAAGCTTCGGCAGGTTAAAACCAGTCGCCTTTGGTGTACCGGTATCCTTAATGAGGTTGATTCTTGGGTGGAAGATAGTCTGGCTAAGGCTGTATTAACATCCTCAAAGTACTCAAGATCTGCCGACATTTCTTCTTCCACATCGTCAGTAACTGTCAATAAACCATATACCTGCTGAGCATAACTATCATAAGTAGCTAGCGATTTAGTAACAGTAGCGAATTTACCCTTAATTTGATCAGCCGTAGCACTTATTAAAAATTCATCTAGATCTCTTAAACATCTATTTAAACTTCCCTTCATCCCTCCCTTAAGAATCTTAAGTTTCTTTAAATCTGTCATCGTTAAGGTCTAATTTTAAGCAACTTAAACTACAATGAGGTCAGACTACAAACCGTTAATCGCTTAGGAATCAACAGCGGCAAACCCCCATTACTTAAGAAATTTACTCAAAAAGAATTACATAATACTTACATCCCCCTTAATATAAACTATCGAAAGGAAATTATCTAACTAGACAAAAGAATTAAATACTAAATCCATTAAAAGAAAGGGTAAGGTGAAGCACTAATTATTGTAAGCCCTTTATAGGTAAGCCTAGTTGGTTAAGCTACAATCATGAGGTCTGACTATTAACTGTCAATTGCTTAGGAATTAACAAAGACCGACACTCATGACCGCCACTTTAAGCAACTAGGCCTAGGCTATTATGAAATTTAAATATAAAAGGTCACATGAGAACCCTCCCCACCAGCATAATTAATAATGAGTCCCACAATGACAAAACACAAGCAACACCACAGGCACACCACCAAAGCGAAAGAAAAGCCACCACAGACACCTTCAGGCCTAGACTGCCTAGCCTAGCCTATGAGCGCGAAATGGCGCCCGACGAAATTACCCCAACCCCAATCTCCAGCCCAGCTAACCCACCAAAAAAACGCTAAGGATCACACGCCCAAAAAAACCTGGACACTAGTCCCAAAAAAGATAGAGACGGCGCCTAAATGGTAAAAAACATGAGGGAAGAAGCTGGGTGTAAACTAGGGAACGGCAGTCGGCCAACAACGCGCGAGGCGGCAGCCATTTGTAAGCCCACAAGCGTCAAGGAAGCAAACAAAACGGTACTACGGTAAGGAAGCTTTAGGGCACGAAGGACCATTATTTATCGGGAATTTAGATAAAGAGGTTAATTTACATATCACTGGTACATGAAATATCCCAACAAATAGTTATAATATATTTACCAACGACGAAGTCGTTGATGGGTGTAATCCAGTCCCCCACACACGGCTAGTTCAATTGCATGACATGTAGGAATGTTCACATAATACGATATCGATACAATGAACTTAGCTTAAGAGGACTGGTGATGTAGGATTGTTGTTAATATTGTTGTAGATTAATATTTGTAGCACATGGTGAACTGTGGGTTGAGTCAGAGCCGGGGGAGGAGATGTTGACTGTATGGTGTTGATTGAGAGACTAAAGGGCCGGCGTCCGATCGCTTCGCGAAATTACATATGGCTGCCGGCTCATAATAATTATAACCCATAACTTGGTTTCATAATACATCTAGAGCTGATGTAGATATTTATACATTACAGTTAATATTTAACCTAACTTAAGAATAAACTACAATACACAAAGAACCAGCCGAAATCGTACATGCGATACGATACCGCCAAATTCAAATGTCCTATTGGACCTAAAACTGTCGGGATCATTACCCTATTCCCGACAGTTACACTTAATATATATACAAACAAATATAGACGTGTTCTTCGGGAATCGTAGCTTAAGTAGGAATAGGATAAGTAGCGAGGCAGCGAGCAATAGGTGTTGTTCGCTGCCTCGCTAGTTATCCTATTCCTAATCAATATATGTTTGTGATTTTAGTCATCCCTAACATTTATTATGTATATGTAAATTCAAAACAATCGCATAGTAAGCCTATTAATCTGCATATTTTAGAGGGTATCATTTACGTCCTTGAGAGAGAGAGAGAGAGAGAGAGAGAGAGAGAGAGAGAGAGAGAGAGAGAGAGAGGTGGGAGGGAGAGGAGAGAAAGCGGGTGAATAAAGAGAGTTGGGGTGAAAGGGAGAGGGGGAGGAGGGTTAATGGAAAGTGCGAAGGATATAAACTTGATTGTCTGTATATTAAATTCCATAAATAACACAACACCTGATGTGTGTTACTTATTTGTGATCCGGCATGAGCTAATCTCATAATATAGCCTGTGTGTTATATTATTAAAATAAACTTATTCTACGTTTGACTCCTCTTCCTTCCAACCTCTATATTAACCCTGCACCCTTTTATTAGAAGCGATTAAAGGGCCATCTATTAAAAGATAAGTGAACAAATAAATTTCCTCAGGCCATGACAGCAGTTCTGTCGTAGACTGTACATTACGTACTCTGGAATATGGGTATACATTGTGATGGGTTGGAATAGTATCTTCATGAGAGATATATCCAGATTCAGTAAATGATAATGGTTTCGAAGGATTCATTAGGTCATAGCTTAGTTGGTAATATAATAAGATCGTGAGTTCGACTCATGCCTCTCCACCCTCCTCTCTCCTACTTATGCCTAATATCCTAATCTCTTCTAAAGATGTACTTTCTACCCTCTCTGGGCTTAATACTAAGAAGGCGTATGGTCCGGACAGTGTTCGTCCTGTTGTACTCAAAAACTGTTTCAGTGCTGACTCCATGCCTAGGCAAACTTATTCGTCTCTGCCTATCCTCTAACGTCTTCCCTTCATGCTGGAAGTTTGCTCGCATTCAACCTGTCCCAAAGAAGGGTGACTGCTCTCAACCCTCCAACTATCGTCCAATTGCTCTCATCTCTTGTATTTCTAAAGTTTTTAAAACTATTCTTGCTTCCAAATTTCAACGCATTTCTCTTCTCATAATCTGCTCTCAGATCGCCAATATGGCTTCCTTAAGGGTCACTCCACTGGTGATCTTCTTTCATATCTTACTAACTCTTGGTCATCACCCTCTAGGGACTTCAGTGAGACATTGTCTATTGCATTAGACATATCGAAAGCCTTCGATAGAGTCTGGCACAAATCTTTAATTTCTAAACTTCCCTATTTCGGTTTCTATCCCTCCATCTGTGCCTTTGTCTCAAATTTCCTTTCCGGATGTTCCATAGCTGCAGTTGTGGACGACCATCGCTCACTTCCTCACCCTATCAACTCTGGTATTCCTCAGGGTTTTGTACTATCTCCTATTCTCTTTCTAATTTTAATAAATGATCTTCTCAACTGTACCTCAAGTCCGATGCATTCATACGCAGACGACTCAACCTTACACTACTTAATTAGTTTTTCAGAACGCCCCAGCCAGCAATCCCTCAACGACAAGCATAATGAAGCCATAGAACACTTATATTCTGATCTAACTACTATTTCCAATTGGGGCAGAGAAAACCTTGTACCTTTAATGGTTCCAAAACCGAATTTCTCCATCTATCTACCCATCCGGAACTCTCAGCGGACTATCCCTTATTATTCAACAATACAAAAATCAATCCTTCATCTTCTCTCAATATTCTTGGTGTCTTTTTTTCTTCTGCTCTCATTTGGAAGGACCATATTACCAGTCTTGATAAGGCAGCCTCCCAGAAGCTGGATGTGCTCAACTGCCTTAAGGGGTTCTTTTCCCCTGCACAGCTTTTTGCTCTGTACAGGGGCACAGTGCGTCCTTGTATTGAGTATGGTTCACAAGTGTGGGGAGGTTCCTCTCACACCGCTCTTCCAGACAAAGTTGAAAGGAAGGCCTCTCGTATCATTAACTCCCGGTGACTCACCAACTCTCTGCAATCTCTCTCTCTCCGCCGCAATGTTGCATCTGTCTCGCTATTCTATCCCTACTATAATAATCAGTGTTCCTCAAAGCTTTCCCAATGTATACCACCTCCTTTACGTAGGGCACGTGGTACCCGTCTTGCAACACAATCCCATCCCTACTCTGTGCAACTCTCCAACCCAAGAGTGAAACGTTACTCTCAAACTTTCTTCTATTCAACAGCTGAGCTCTGGAACTCTCTCCCAGAAACAGTCTTTCCCTCTTCCTATGACTTAAGTTGCTTCAAACTCTGTGTGTCCAGGCATTTGAGCTCGAACGTTCCTTGATTTTGGCATTGTCACTCTTTCAACTATGGGGGAGGCACTTGCTACAGGCAGTTCTGCCTTTTGTCTCCCTCACTCACATAGAACAAAACTACAAATATATATATATATATATATATATATATATATATATATATATATACCGGTATATATATATATATATATATATATAATGTATACTGTATATATAATTTATATACTGTATATATATATATATTATGAATACTATATATTTGTTGCGATATGGGGCTACTAGGCTATAATATATCGCAATGTTAATAATGCAAAATGTGGAATTTAAACAACATGACAGTCAGCAAAGTCCACATCAGACTGTTGGAGGCGGAAAAACTCTCGGTGAGATTCTCCAGCAAGGAGCTGGGTCAGTTATAATGTAATTAAAGTTACACTAAGAGCACCAGGGGACAACTGTCAGAAGACATTAAATTGTTTTGCGCAGGACCATTTGGGAAATATATACTTGTTCTTCAAGAAATGTATGACTGCCGACAAAAGAGAATTAACTTTAAAAATATGTTTGCACAAAATTAATGTATGCAATCAGACCTGTATCTAATTAATTTAATCAAGTAATAAATTCAGTTAAATGGTTCATACACATACAGGTGCTAAGTATCATTTTACGTAAATGCAGACAGCCCCAATATGACTAATGTATCTGTTGTTATCAGCATTCCTTTGTATTTGTAATCAATTTCTCAATCAAACTGAATTAAACTTGATTGATTCATGTGTGTTAATGAAACATGTTCTTGCACTAAAAAAATGTAAGCTGGAGTTGTTAATATGTAGGAAAGGCAGGCATTTTGGGATGGATTATATACGAGTTTGTCAAGGTAATAATCGGTGGTTGTTAAAATAGTAGCCCATGGGTCACACACATAAAAGGCTTCCCTCGCCCTCTGTATATGTGTAACCAAATATATTTTAGTTACTTTGTTGTCTAAGCCTCGATAAAAGCATTGTTAGCCAAGTGATATCTGATTGCTAGTACGAATAAATACATATGCAAGATGGCTGCCAGCTGGTAGGAGATAACACAATCAAGCCAAATCACTTGTAGCCATAAAATCATTGGCATCATATGCATTCCAATTACATTTTAAGTGATAACACAATTGAGGTGACATGAAAGAGTAAAATCACCATGGTAATGTGACTATGAGAGGGATAGATTTGACCATTCTCACAAAATTATAGACCCTCTCTCTGGAATGTAAAGTGGAAATGTAATGTAACATTAATGTAAACATTCATTATTGACAACATTATAGCATAATTGATTTAGTGGGATAACCCTTTGTACAGATTATAAGTATAATAATGAATGTGATCTTCAGAGGCCTAGAAACAAATTAATTATGAACATGTAAAGTTATCTAAAAAATGTAAAATAGTCTATACATTGATAATTAGCACAAAGTTAACAATATTCAAGATAATTTACGTGAATTTTGCTATTACTATCTTAATGTATTCCTTGAGACAGAGGTGTTTACTGTGGAAGTGCTTACATATATAACTGCTCTTCGACTTATCCCACCCTCCCGCTTAATTGACCCTTTGGGGATCATGATGGGCTTTGGCAGTTTATTCTGGCTAACATTAGACGATTTTATGCAGATTACGAGGAACTTCCAGGAGCTAAAGAGTTAATTGAGGTAGTATTTACCGCTTTGATTCTTAGATGTCCTTCCTACTGTAAGTTACAGAAAATCCTCTAATGTTAGCCAGAATAAATTGTAAAAACGCATCATAATTCTCAAGGGATTAAGGGGGTGTTTTGTTTGCTCCCGAGACCTCTATCAAGCGTTTAAAAACGCCTCTAACACCCACCTTCGAGGTAAGTTTGTACATTTTTTGGTAGAAAAATATACCTGCCAAAGGCCGGTTTCTCCTTAAATGTAGGCTTTCTATTGCTCGCTAGGAAAAAATCGACACACAAATGGCGCGGAAGGTCTAAATTTTGACATAGACGTGAGGCGAAAGGTCATAAAATCGCCAAACTAATGGGGCGAACGTCTGAAAATCTAATATAATTAAACATGAGGCACAAGGGAATTCTGAAAAAAAGGCATAACCTCCCCTTAAAAGCCGTCTTCCGGCGATTTGACTCGAATAGAAGATACCGGGGCCGGCAAAAAACATTCTGGACCAATCAGATCCACATGATCGCATCCCACAAACAGTTTGATCGGAACACGGAATAGACTGTTCCAGTCATAGTGAAGGACTGGGTCTGCTACAGGTTTTTATATATTACCTAGTTTTGACATTTTGCTCACATTATAAAGTGTTCTTTTTGACTCCTTGCGTACGTACAGTATATACAACACTGCTCCGATGATTAAGATTGTTTACATATTCGAGACATGGATATAGACATGAAATTGGATGGAAATTTGAATGGTTATTATTAGGAGCTGACTCATGCTGCAATATGCAATATCCCTGATATATATTTGTGGTTCTCTTTTGCATGTCTAGGAACATTAATGTATGACCTTAATTATGTTAGATCATCGGCATTTATGTATAAACAGCAAAGTAGTATGAAAGAAAATATAATTTGATAAAAAAAAAAAAAAATCCTAGCGGCGTCCTCCACTCATTAACACCTTAAGAGCGGCCTATGCGGTTTATTTATATGTACCGCCCAGCGGGGTGTTTTTAGCCAAAATAGGGCTGTTTACGTGATCATTTTCATGCCTAAATAAGACCCAGAACGTAAAACAAGTACCTATCCCTGAAAGGGCATAAACAGAGCTTTCGAATGACACCATAACGATCCTTTTATGATGGCTAGTTTTCTTGCAATAACCGTGCAACGCGAGTGCAAAAAGCATGTAATTCGGTACTTTCCCCATATAATTCAGTATGTAGCGAGTGAGAGAGGGAGGAAGGAGCTGAGATTCGTGTCAGTAGGTTCGCCGCGGTGGTCTGGAGCAGTCATACGCTCGCTAGTCTCCTGCCACCACTTGTCTCTCTCTCTCAGCAACATTACGTGCTGAAATTGCCACTCGACCTATGTCGAGCGCCGCCACATAGTCCAGCTTTATTAAATACGACTTATGTGGTGAGCCGCTTTTTAAGGGTTAATAACATGTTATAACTGTCTTGATAGCGTAATGCATAGGTGCGCGGAATTTCGGTGTCAGTATCCTGGGTTCGAGTCCTTGGAGTGCCACATGCATTTGTTGATTTCATTAATTGAGTTTGGAAGTGAAGTTGGTTGGTGAAAACAAATATAATAATTGATACACTTGGAATATGAAAAATGTGAGAGGTTCAGTTGACGTCATTTTCAATCATGACATTACAAGTGCCATACAGAAATAAGATAATGTAGGGAATATAGTACAATGGTTCCAATATCTATGGCTCAAGAATGATAAACATCTCTGCGTTGCTTAACGGGAGATTTGTATTTATTTGTTAATTAATCATTTTATTTAAAATTATATTTAGTTTCCTCGCAAAACCTCCATCAGGCATACATTTTAGCCCCAAGGGTGCCCCCCCCCCCCCCCCCCCCCATCGAGATAAATTTTCACATTTATCGGTAGAAAACTGTCCTGGCCAAAGGCCGGTTGTTCCTAAATCACAAACTCGCTACCGCTCGCCATTGAAAAATCGACACTTAAATGGAATAAAAGATCTTAAAATCGCCTAACTAATAGAACAAACGTCTTAAAATCTCAAAACTAATGGCGCTAACATTAGGGAGAAAAGGGTCCAGAAAAAAAACATTCACTTAAAACACATTTAGGCGATCTCTGTAATTTGTATTCATATTTTCCTTGGTTGTTGTGCCGTGCTTGAAAGTAACCCCACTCTCCATCAGCTTAACCCACAGAGCACGGGCTGATTTATAATAAAATGTACGAAGGACCAGCCACTTCTAAATTTTTTTTTTTTTTTTTAAGCATATGGGATTGGTATGTAATGAAGGAAAAACAACATAAAACAGCTCCTCTAGGTCATTTGGGGGTCCTTGGGGCCAGGGGAAAGTCACAATTAACCCTCTCCAACATATGACGCGATTTTGAGCCGATTAGGGATACTTTACCATCAGGGGTATTTAGAAATCTTTAGTTTAGTTACTTCAACCTCTGCAGTTGTCTTTGAGTTAGCTGTGGGCAGAAAACTAATTTTGGAGAGGTAATTATAAGAGTGAGAGAACTCTATTTCTTATTGCTAATCTGGCAACCTCTGCATCATATGAGTCTGAAGGGGTTAACATGGGGTGATGGCCCTGATGGGTACGCAAAATAATGGAAAACTACTCCTGCGCGCGCCCACATACACGCGGCTGGAGTTGGGGGGTTGTCAACCATTGGTATTGTTCCGTGGGTTCCTAAAGCAGTTCCCATAAAAATGTGAACCCTCTAGGTGCAACAGGACAAGAGTAATTAAGGCGGACACAACCATTGCGACGCTTGGGTTTAGCGTTACATACAAAGGCGACTCACGTTATGCGTCCCTGGTGTTTTGTTGGTTAAGTATTTGACTCTACGAAGTGCCCATGAGAGATTCATAATATGTACTCGCCATTGGCATAGCCCCATTAGAAGTGTTTTATGCCCAGTAAACCACTTCTTCAATATTTGTTCACTTAATACAAGAACATTAACAACTCTTCCAATGGTCTACAAGTTTCTTTCGAGTTTGTATTAGCTTCAGCAAATATAAACCGGTTAATCAAAATGTGTGTGCACATGCAAAGCGGAGATGTACGCATGACATCAAATTGTAATGCCAACTATAAATATAGCTGCAGTCTACATCATTCCAGCCACCGAAGCAGAAGGACACAGAAGGCACCACGAGAGAGATCCAGCGTGCTCTTCACGTGCGCTGCAGCTCCCGCGCGCTGCAACTTCCGCGCTCCAAACCTCCCCCACCATCCAACATCAAAACAGCCTGCGGTCGATAGCCGTCAATATCACCACAAAGCCACAGTGCACCCTTATAGCCTGCATAATATATCAATCAAACAACACAGAGAAAAAAGAGACTATGTACACCAACTGTGGATAGTGAAACAATGTGGAAGGTGTTAAGAATTTATGAAATTGGAGGACATATTTTGTTAGAAACAGTTAAACGTTTTTATGAAGGGAGCAGAGCGTGTGTTAGAGTAGGAAATGGTAAGTTGAGTGATTGGTTTGAGGTAAATGTAGGTTTGCGACAGGGTTGTGTAATGTCACCATCGCTGTTTAATTGTTTATGGATGGCGTGGTGAGGGAGGTGAAAATGAGAACTATGGGAATAGGATTGGGTTTAGTATGAAAGAATGGTAGAGATTGGGGTTTGAATCAGTTCCTGTTCGCTGATGACACAGCATTGGTGGCGGATTCTGAGGAGAAACTACAGCGGGTGGTCAAAGAGTTTAGTGTGGTTTGTGGGAGGAGGAAACTGAAGGTGAACGTCAATTAAAGTAAAGTAATGGTGTGTAATAGGGGTGATCGTAGGGTGAATCTAGATGTGAGGCTTGATGGGGAAATATTAGAACAAGAAGAGTGTTTTAAATATCTAGGAGAAACGATAAGCAGGAGTAGAGGTATGGAAATGGAGGTAAAACAGAGAGTGTGTGAAGGAAGGAAGGTTTTCGGAGCAATGGGAAGTATGTGGAAGTCGAGAAATCTCGGAATGAAATTAAAAAGTGCAATGTATCAAGGAATTGTTGTGCCAACAGTGATGTATGGGGCTGAGACATGGGCTCTGAAGGAAAAGGAGAGAAGAAAGCTGGATGCGAAGGAGATGAGCTGCTTTTTTTTTTTTTTTTTTTTTTTCTATGTGATTGAGGGAGGCAAAAGGCATAACTGCCTATAGCGAGTGCCTCCCCCATAGTTGAAAGAGTGACAGGGCCAAAATCAAGGGACGTTCGAGCCAAAATGCCTGGACACACAGAGTTTGAAGCAATTTAAGTCATAGGAAGAGGGAAAGACTGATTCTGGGAGAGAGTTCCAGAGCTCAGCTGTTGAGTAGAAGAAAGTTGGAGAGTAACGTTTCACTCTTGGGTTGGAGAGTTGCACAGAGTAGGGGTGGGATTGAGTTGCAAGATGGGTACCATGTGCCCTACGTAAAGGAGGTGGTATGCACTGGGATAGCTCTGAGGAACACTGATTATTATAGTAGCGATGGAACAGCGAGAGAGATACAACATTGCGGCGGAGAGAGAGAGATTGCAGAGAGTTGGTGAGTGGACGGGAGTTAATGATACGAAAGGCCTTCCTTTCAACTTTGTCTAGGAGAGCGGTGTGAGAGGAACCTCCCCACACATGTGAACAATACTCAATACAAGGGCGCACTATGCCCCTGTACAGAGCAAGAAGCTGTGCAGGGGAAAAGAACCCCCTAAGGCGGTTGAACACACCCAGCTTCTGGGAGGCTGCCTTAGCAAGACTGGTAATATGGTCCTTCCAAATGAGAGCAGAAGAAAAAGAGACACCAAGAATATTGAGAGAAGATGAAGGGTTGATTTTTGTATTGTTGAAGAATAAGGGATAGTCCGCTGGGAGATCCTGACGGGTAGATAGATGGAGAAATTGGGTTTTGGAAGCATTAAAGTTAACAAGGTTTTCTCTGCCCCAATTGGAAATAGTATTTAGATCAGAATTTAAGAGTTCTATGGCTTCATTACGTTTGTCGTTGAGGGATTGCTGGCTGGGGCGTTCTGAAAAACTAATGGAGTAGTGTAAGGTTGAGTCGCCTGCGTATGAATGGATGGGAATTAAGGTACAGTTAAGGAGATCATTTATAAAAATTAGAAAGAGAATAGGAGATAGGACAGAGCCCTGAGGAACACCGGAGTTTAGAGGGTGAGGAAGTGAACAATGGCCGTCCACAACCGCGGCTATGGAACGGCCGGAAAGGAAATTAGAGACAAAGGCACAGATGGAGGGATAGAAACCGAAGGAAGGTAGTTTAGAAATTAAAGATTTATGCCAGACTCTATCGAAGGCTTTCGATATGTCTAGTGCAATAGAAAAAGTCTCACCGAAGTCCCGAAAGGAGGATGACCAAGAGTTAGTAAGATATGAAAGAAGATCACCAGTAGAGCGACCCTTAAGGAAGCCATACTGGCGATCTGAGAGCAGATTATGAGAAGAGAAATGCTTAAGAAATTTGGAAGCAAGAATAGTTTCAAAAACTTTAGAAAGACAAGAGATAAGAGCAATTGGACGATAGTTGGAGGGTTGAGAGCGGTCACCCTTCTTTGGGACAGGTTGAATGTGAGCAAACTTCCAGCATGAAGGGAAGACGTTAGAGGATAGACAGAGACGAAAGAGTTTGCCTAGGCAAACTTGCTTGAGGATTATGTGTGGAGTTACTCGTAGAGACAGATTGAGGAATGAAGAAATACGTAGGAGAGTGGTGCAGCAGGAACATTTGTCGGCCAGAGTGGACAGAAAGGTGCTGAGCTGTTATGGTCATGTTGAACGAATGGAAGATGAAAGGCTTATAAAGAGAATATGGGAGTCAGATACAAGGGGAGATATAAGGGCCGGAAGACCCCCATTGAGATGGAGAGACTGTGGAAGACAAGCTTTGGATGATAGAGTAATGACTATAGATCAGGCAAAGGAAGTGGTAATAAACAGGAATGAATGGAGAATGCTTGTGAATAGATGAATGTATACGCGGTCGTGTGGAAGAGAGGGTCATGCGCCAGTTGCACTAGATAGTAGTCCATCAGGTGCCTGGCCCGGAGAGACGGTGGTAATGAAGGGTGCACCTGGAAACATGGTGGGTGGGCTTGTGGTGGTGAAGCTTCGCTGCGGGTCTGCCTGCGGAAATCGGCGCCTCTCCGGGGGATCTGGGACCTGGGAATCTTTTGCTGGGGACCCCAAATGAGCCTGGGTCTCTGGGTATTTCTTCTGGCGACCTAGATGTGTGTGAGATTTTGTGTTTTGTTTGTTTTTCTGATGTATTGTGATGTCCCTGTTCAGGCAAAACGGGGTTAGGTGCCAGAGTATATACATACTGTACATACATAATGTACATACATATCTACACCAACCTAACATCAATATATCTGCTGTGTACGATACTAGCCTGTCCAGGTCTAAAGACTGAACCTGCCAAGTGTTCTGGCTATATGTTGTGTTCGAAACTTACAACAGTGAAACAAGTGGTAACTGTGAGGAACGAAGCTCACATGCTGTGTCATAGACCGAAGCTACGGCAGCAGAGACTAATTGCTACACCTACCCTTGCTCGTGGTACGATACCTTGCAAGGCTAGTGGTTCGAGACCTAGCAACGGCGAAGAAGCTAGAAGAGACCCTGAAGTTTGCCAAGCCAAGATGTCGAGGCCTGACAGTACACCAACTGTTGAAAAAAGCCAACCTAGAAGCCCATCACCGGTACAAAGCGAAAATTCACTAAGTCCCCTCTCGTAACCCAGAAAATCGGTAAAATAAATATCCCATAGTGCATCTCTAATTGTTAGAATATCTTCTTTGCATTTACAGTAGTCACTCCCTTCAGGAATACACAGTATGTGCACTGTCCTTGTCTCCTCTATTAAATACTCTAAGTTTACGCTTGAATATTCTTGTATCAACGTAAGGTAAGATGTTTAATAGTAGGAAATTAGCTCTGAGAATATAATACACCCGCCGCAAACACTTTATCATTAGTGACTTTCATAAAAATATATCATTATCATACCTTGTGAAAATAATAAATACTATCGTTGAGCGACTAGAGTAAATGTGCTGTTCATATACAGTAGATGAGGCACGCTGACTATAATAATCTCAATTTCTGAAACTCAATATACTAAACACTCAAACTCACCATTTTGAATTATATAAAGCCAATATATCCATCTCACGGTGTATGTAAATGAAGTTTGATTCATTCTAAGAACTTACGTGAAGATTTAATTCCATAAACATCTTCACGCCTGTTAGTAGTGTAACAGGAGTTTCATATTCGGGCACACAAGCGCTCAAGCACTAACTAAAGTAAATTTTAATAATATCTTGCTTCTCTGAACTTATGTATGATTTCTATGTTCTTTATATCCCATTGTCTTTTGTGTGAAACCAATATATTGGTGTAAAAATATTGGTGTAAATAAAAGTGTTGTTCTGTACCTACTGTATAACTTGCCATGTGTTTGTATGATATTTATATATGGTGTTCTTAGTTCTCTCTGTTAGTAGAACTCACCAATATCCAGATGTCCTCTAGCATAATACAAATACCACAGTAAACTATTATATGTGTGAATTATCGACCTTCAGCATCCAATAATTGCAAATGAGCTTCCGGTAATGTTTATAAGATACTGTCATATCCCATACAAGGATAAATTAATACATATTCAAATCTGCCCATGGTTCCCAGACCTGTTGACCAAACGGCAGTCACAGGGATAATTTGCATAGATAGTTTGATCAAGCAGACCTTATGATCCAGGGAGAGAGAGAGAGTGAATAAGTGAGTGAGAGAGAGAGAGAGAGAGACGAGAGATAGACACGAATATGATGAAACAAACCTACCATTAGTGTCTCCTCTTTAAGTCCTGACATTCCAGGGTGGCAAGCTTCAGAGGTGAGTGATGGGTTATAAGCATTGTTCTCCCGTGTCAGAGTTATGTTGAGGGGACAGTGGGTGTTTTTTGGTCTATACATTAATTTACTAATATATGTTCAAGCTTCCTCGATAATCCTCCTTCAATGTTAGAAAAACACCCCCTAGGACCCCCCCCCCCCTCCTCAAGATAAACTTGAACATTTTTAGGTAGAGAAATTTCCCGGCCAATGGCCGAATTCTCTCGGTATCGCTCGACAGGAAAAACATCGACACCTAAATGGCACGATAGGTTTTAAAATTGAAAACGAAATGGAGCTAAAGGTGCTAAGATCTCCAAACTAATGGGCCGAACGTAATACAATTTCAGAACTAATGGAGCTAAATACGAGTGAGAAGGGGGTCCAGAAAGGCGACCCATCTCCCCTTGAGTATCCTGCGCTGACTGGCTGACGGTAAATGGTGGAACCTCGCATGATGGCTTACATTCATATATCACTTTATCTGGTTCGTACCATTCACTGATTCTGTCGTATTTTACATGACTTGTATAATATATATATATATTATATATATATATATATATATATATATATATATAGTTTATATATATATATTGTATATATATATATATATATATATAATATATATATATATATATATATATATGTTTCTAATCTCTCAGTGGGGTTCGAACCGCCGACCGTCAGGACGATAGCCGACGCTTTAATCAACTACACCACGGCAGTCTAAAAGACACTCAACCCTCTATCCTATTTATGTTAGGGAGAAAGGAAACCCACTAGGCGAATATATTTCAATTCATACCTAGTCGTAGGATCCATATTCCAGAATACCATACAAGGATACTGTATAATATATATAATAATAATAATAATAATTGTAGTATTTCTTTTCTTTTCTCGACTATACTACGTATGTGGGGGATAAATCGACAGTCATCTAGAAGTTCGTATACTTTATTGAAGAAAACCTCCTAACTACTCTAATAACGGTTTCTCTGTTCGGGCCAAGATGAGTTCAAGACACGGATTGAATATTACGTCGCTTCACGATAGGTTGTACTATTTGGAACCCTAGAGCTCCCGTTACTCCCTAGCTGAATTCCCGTTATTCAGGTATTGCCTCAAGTCGACTTCGATCCAAAGGCACGTTATTAGTTTCTAATTTACTATAGTTTATTCCGAGCCCTGCTGTGTCTACGGTGGAGACCAGGGCCTAATAAATCAATCGTTATTTACCTACTTAACAAAAGTGATATTCTTTATCTATCCTTAAGAATTAAACACGTCCACTGGGCCTATTGTGTCTACTCCCGAGACCAAGGCATTAATACATATAATCTCTTTACTACTCTTTCCTATACCTTACATTAACTCATATAACAAAGACGTCGTTACAACAAGGGTACCTTAACACTCTCTGAATAGACAATAGATTCCTACAAATGAACCGGCCGGAATTACAAGTTAGTTAGATTTTTTTCTCAATTACAATCATGGATTCTATTACACAGTTACTCAAATGAACATGTTGTTTACACTCTTTCCCTTGATAAATCTAATTGATAACACCTTCCGCTTATACGCTCACGCAATCCTATTACAAATAAGCTATATTCACAATACACACTTAATCAATAATATTTCTTAAATGGCTAAACTATACCTCAAGACCTATACATGGAAAATCGTCACGGTTATAATCCTTTATATAACTTCTTATGAATACATTACTATAGTGGACGAGACGTCCTTAACGCTCCCTCACAACTATCCCAATTGTCCTCGCAAATGATAATGGATATAGTTTCCTTTTTAACAAACGAGTTTGTTGTTTATGCGGACGAGGGTCCTTTCCTATCTATAACTGACCTATCGGGCAACTTACCCAAAATTGGTTTCCCCTGAGCCTATTGGTTGCCCCTCTGTCTTTAAGAAATTATTTCCCCACCCACCTTTTTACTTTATATACTTAAATCTTTCCTATCAGATCCTATCTAGTTACAACTCTCGGCATTACGCCTTTGCTAACAAAAATAACTATTCTTAACATATCATCCTTTTATGTACACGTAAGTCTAGAATCTTTTCTCTTTAGTTTGTCCTATAAGGACACATCAAATATTATTTCTGGTGGCCACTGGGTTAGTTCTGCATTCTCTCTCTTTCTTTACATCAACTGGAAATCTTTGCTCCCCTCTACTATCTGTCGTCCTCTTGAATCGCTTGGCTGTAGGTATGCAAGCCTGCGATGCGACGACAGGCGGCCAGATACTGAAGGTGTATCTGCCTTAGTAGGGAAGAGCTGATGATAGGCCTGAGGTGGGCCTTCTGGAACAAAGGGCGAGGGCTGGGAGGCTAGAGCAGAGTTCCCGTGGGTACCCAAGCGAGAGAGAGTAAGTAGGTTGCGAGAAACTAGCCCAGTGCCGTCCGAGCGGCAAATACTCTTGCAACCAGCCCCCCCCCCCCCCCCTTCCTTTATAGTCACGCCTCCCTCTCTCCGGCGGTGTGATTAGCTGAGCTGGTCACGCGGCCGTCCGCTCGCTTTGAATACTCGCTTTCCCCACGTCCACTCTATTCTCTTTATAATAAGTTCCTGGAAGCTGGTTGCAAATGTTTTTCAGTGGCTTACGGGAGTATAGGGCTGGCACTGAGGTATTGGCCCTATTGCAACCAGACGAAAATGTCCGGGAAGAGAACGAGAGCGAATTTAGAGGCTAGGTTGGAAGTCCAGCTGTGCGCTCCGAAAATGGAGGGCGCTGATTGGCCGGCTGCGGAGGTGTGTCAAACTCAGCTGGCGAGGGGAGCAGGTAGGAGGGGGCGCGGTGATTGGTGGAGGGCTTTTCTACTTTATCAACCCGTACTAACTTAAGGCGAGCTCCTGATCGCCGTAACACTGTTCCTCTGAAATTTTGCCCATCCGGCTGCCACTCCACCAGTCCACTGTGCTCACAAAGGCATCTGTGGAGCTGGAGTGCAGGATTTTGATTTCCCATGTCAGTTTTAGCTATGATAACTTGCCCGGGATGACTAAGAAGCTGTTTGAAGGCCCTGGTAGTGTTTATTCTCTGTCCTTTTCCATCGATTATTGCTACTAGTCGACGAAGTCGGTACTGAGGGTCAGAGGGGAGAGGCATGGTGCCTTGCAACTGACAGGCATGTGCCTCGGGGGTCCTATTTATACCCTCGTCCGGGTACCTGATTGGTGGACGGCTAATCCTATCGCTACGAGTACGGGTTTCTGTGGGGGCTACTTCAATCGTGATTAATAAAGATATAGAAATATTTCTATAATGTAATCACTGTTAACATTATTATAGTTTACATCCCAAAGGTTCTTCTTACGCTGTACACAATCGTCGAAAAAGGGCCACAATAATCAAAATGCGTCATGAATCTCAAGGGGTAAATGGCGTTGCAAGGAAAACCAAAGAATATCCTCCTCTTGTCGGAGGCAATATTCAAACTCGAAACATTTTAACTGTGTTCAACACTTAATACCTCTACCTCACATTTACACATTAAAATAGGCAGTGACGGCATTTCTTCCCTTGCTTGTGTTTACTGTATGATATCTACGTTATATATGTGTTCTATGTGATATTTTATAGCTCTTAAGGTTTGGATATAACTTATCACAGTCATTATCATTATAATTATAATTACTAAGACTTATCTAGTTTATTGAACAAATATGGAATAATAAGGATAAGTTAAATTAATTCAAATAATAATGTGATACTCTAGAGTGATATCCAAACCATAAGAACAATGAACTATTACAGGGAACACATAAATAACGCAGATATAATATCGTAAACACAAGCAAGATATGAAATGCCGTCGCTGCCTATCTTATTATTATTGTGAGTAATAAGTGATAGGCTCTAAGCCACGTGGGCCAAGTCAGTCAGTATTCATCACTTGCTTACTTTGTGGGTTTGTCATTTCTTTATTTCGCTTGTGTATACTTTATGTTATATATGTGATAAATGTGTATTAATGTAATATATCATGACTTAAGATTTGGATATCACTGTAGATTGTTAAGTAATCATTAAAATTATTAAAGCGTGTCTATTATAATAAAGATAATAATACAGAAATGATCAGTTCTGCGACTCTTCTGGGCCAGTGAGCTACGGTATTGATAAGATAGGAAATCATGAACGTCGATACAAACACCAACTAGGAGCCAGATGTATGGTTCGAGTGAATGGAGAATAGCTAAATGTATAAGTTTTTATTCAATTAAGGAAGGAAATGTAACAATTAAAAGGCTTCATACTAGCTCAATTAATTCTTCTAAACGCCACAGATCCTTCCTTATCTGCACAAAGTTGTGTAAATATAGCTGTAATAAAACAAAAGACAACCCCGATACGGAAGGGGTTAATCTCTGAGGGAGCCGTGTTCGCTGAGGCAGTTGAAAGACGCCAACTATCCTTAAGTATGAAAATAACATGCAAGTTTGTGTAATGTAATGTTACATTAATGTGTGTGGCCGTGTGTCTGAGTTGACTAGTTACGAAATATGAATATGTTAGTGTGAGCTGTTACGAAATATGAATATGTTAGTGTGAGCTACCGTAGTTAAGGGGAAGGTGGGTTGACAGGCGGTAATTGAGAATACACACGTGACCATATATTTATAACTTTTAATATTCAATTAATTTAATATAGGAACCCATTTTATGTGTGTCAATTATTTCATTCAATAATTTATAAACGTTGGCAGTGAAATCCATGCTTACTCTAAACAGTGGGATATATGGGTTTAGATACTTATAACTGAATTGAAATATGATAATGCAAAAGTAAATTAAAGTCTCAGTTGTTTTTGACTTAAATAACATATATTGTTAATAAACTTCCTTATTCGAATGGGTTATCAAACTTTATATTCTGCTAGGTTTGCATAAAATGGCAAATATTCAATATATATGAAGTGTGTAACGATATAATATTTAATTTTAGGAAGAAGATTTGGAAAACATTCATAACAATACAATGATTTGATGAGAGAGGGATAAATAAAGAACGGCTTATAGACGTGAACAAGAACGAAAGTAGAGGAGGAAGGGAGGGTTTGGCTGAGAGAGGGTGGTATAGTGGGGATGGGGTGGGGACGGGGGGTTACCAATGTTACCAACACAATTCGCGGATCCCTCTCAGGCAGGTGTAGCAGGACTTATGTCCACAATAGTACATGCTATAAGAGTGTAGTAACAGGCTTTTATTATGGTATGTTATACTTAACCCAGGAGGTATTAAGGTATATTTCTTCGTACACTATAAGATGAGTCTAACAAGTGTTATTCGTATATATTTCTTGTGCGCATAAGATATACTATTTTTCAGGAAGTCATTGTGTTTAGGTATGTTGTATTGAAATGTATTGTTTGTGAAGACGGTTACACAATTCAATGAGATTATTTTAACTCACACTGTATACTCGTGGTTGAGAATCTTTGAACAGTTAGTATTAACTTGTGTAATGCAATAATTTAGTTTTGTGGCTCAAGTACACAGTAAAACAAAATGTGTTTATAAAAACACAAACACGGTGAATTGAGAAACATTAAACGTTTTTGGCGCGTTGCATTTAATACATTTGTGTTTTTTATTAAAACGTGTTTAAAAATGAAACAATCTCAAGTGTCATGTGTTTTTGTAAACGCTTTTTTGTTTTGTCATATTGTGAACGAAAAAATATATTTAGATGCAAAATTCGTGGATCTATCAAAACTATGATTTCATGTGGATGTTTTTATCCATTTTAAAACAATATAAATAATGAATATCTTTACTTTTATAATGACTACAAGTGTTTACACAAAATCATAAGGTGTTTAGAATAGAACACATCTTGCATTTATAAATGCCTAAATCCGTTTTATAAGCGTAACAAACTCTTAAATACATTTTGGGTTTATACAAAAACACTTGTTTTGTTTTTTAAGGAAACACGCGTTTATATAAGAATGCCAAGATGTGTTTTAGAAGTATAAGAAACAAACAAATTGTTTGTTTTTTTGTAAAAAACACCCTCATTGTACTGTGTAGCTATCAACATTGTTATGCAATTTTTCAAGTGTGTGCCTCTATAACTGAAAATATATTCCTGTCCAAGGCTTTAAATGCTAAAGCTATACGTACACGTTTATTTTTCTTTCTTAACAATGGAGCTACACACAAGTATAGAATCATGTTTAACCCCTTATTGGCGGCGCGCAGCTTATGTCGAGTGAAATAAATTTGGACTATGTGGTGGTGCACGACAGCTGTCGAGTGCCATTTTCAGCACGTAATGTTGCTGAGAGAGAGAGCTCAGCGGTGGGACGAGCGTAGAAACCTTATGACCGCTCCCCACGACCCCCGCGGGTGTACTGAACTGTATTCTAACTTCCTCCCCCTCTTCTCACTCGCTACACAGGGAATAATGAACGAACGGAAATTACCTTATTTTAGGTTTTTTGCACTCGTGTTGCACGATCGTTGCAAGAGAACCAGTGGTCGTACAAGGATGGTTTGGGTGTCATTGGAAAGCTCTGTTTACGCCCTTTGAGGGATAGATACTTGTTTTACGCTCTGGGTCTTGTTTATGTATGAAAATGAGCACGGAAACAACCCTATTTAGGGTTAAAAAAAAACGCTGGGCGGTACATAGAAATTACCGCCTAGGCCGCTCTTAACCCTTAATTAGCGGCGAGCAACATAAGTCGAGTTAAATAAAGCTGGACTATGTGGCGGTGCTCGACATAGGTCGAGTGGCAATTTCAGCACGTAATGTTGCTGAGAGAGAGAGACAAGTGGTGGCAGGAGAGTAGCGAGCGTATGACTGCTCCAGACCACCGTGGCGAACCTACTGACACGAATCTCACCTCCCTCCTACCTCTCTCACTCGCTATATAAGGAATTGTATGGGGAAAGTGCCTAATTACATGCTTTTTGCACTCGCGTTGCACGGTTATTGCAAGAAAACTAGCCATCATAAAAGGATCGTTATGGTGTCATTCGAAAGCTCTGTTTATGCCCTTTCAGGGATAGATACTTGTTTTACGTTCTGGGTCTTATTTAGGCATGAAAATGATCACGTAAACAGCCCTATTTTGGCTAAAAACACCCCGCTGGGCGGTACATATAAATAAACCGCATAGGCCGCTCTTAAGGTGTTAAGGTGTTAAGAACATGCGTTGGATATAATTAAATTAACGTACACTTATGAACAATAGAGGGTCCCGCTACATTCCATTAATTAACAGAAGCTACTAAGCTCAGATTCTGTGTTTCCACATTTGAAAGCCTGTGATATGCATGGCTATTGTTGTTTCCAAATTCCAGCTGTACGATATACGATATACGCCAGTCAACAGTACTACACTGTTGAAAACGTATATCATGGATCTGGTATTATTGTCGCCAGTTATACGATATACCTCCGTCAAAAGATGTGGAGTGGCCACGAGAAACGATAGACTCTGTGCAGATTAACACAGTTGGCAAGGCAACGGTTGCTGCACACGAGAGAGAGAGAGAGAGAGAGAGAGAGAGAGAGAGAGAGAGAGAGAGAGATGGTACTGACAGGGGAATAGATAAAAGGCAGAAGAGAGGAAATGAGAGTGAAGGAGGGGTGACATTAAAAGATGATACACATAGATAGGACAAATAAGGAGAAAAGAACTTTTAGAAACATCCTGTGAACTGCGAACATTTACACACACACACACACACACACACACACATACACACACACACACACACACACACGCCATGGCAGGGTAGACGTATGTAACAAAGATAAACGAAGAAGATAGAGGGTGTGGAGGGTGTCAGCACGTCAGGTGGATCAAATCAGGATTCATCCGAACTAAAATATAGTCGCGGGACAGAAAATGCCCCTTTGTAAAGTTGTTCAATATTTGGCTACTAGAGGCCTTTTCTGAGATTGTGTTAAATCGTCGAATATCATAAAGACAAAAGTTGCATGCTGCTATTTTTAATATTACATGCACTAATTAAAAAACAAAATTATCGATGTAATTGCATTTAAGGTAAGCTTATACACATAAGGGTTACATTTGATTTTAACTGACTATAGCTTGTCTGTAGACTAGAAACAAATAATGCGAGGCAAAATGTATTACCAGGAAGGTAAAACCACATATAATTCGCAGGACGATTGGTCAATATGGTAGTTCAATATTTTAGAAATCCTTTTGAAGTATATTGCTGCTCAAAATCTGAAAGCTAATTGGAATTGTAATATAACACAAAACCTGTGTGTGTACACAGTGTGACATGGGCAATGGTAATTATTCTGTCTAATATCTGCAATTAATTTGTGTACACAGTGTGACATGGGCAATGGTAATTATTCTGTCTAATATCTGCAATTAATTAAAGCTAAACTCAACAATAATGTGTATACACAACAAACACTGTATATAGATTGGAAAAGTGTTTTGTTTATCAATACAATATTGTGCATTATTACTGCCTGGCCTCCCACTCTCACCACCACCCACACATATATACAGACAGTCAATAGTGTTCATTATTACTGCCTGGCCTCCCACTCTCTCACCTTCACCCACACAGATATACGGACACAGTCAATAGTGTTCATTAATACTGCCTGGCCTACCACTCTCTCACCAACACCCACACAGATATACAGACACAGTCAATAGTGTTCATTATTGTTGCCTGGCCTCTCACTCTCCCACCATCACCCACACAGATATACAGACACAGTCAATAGTGTTCATTATTGTTGCCTGGCCTTCCACTCTCTCACCATCAACCACACAGATATACAAACACAGTCAATAGTGTTCATTATTGTTGCCTGGCATCCCACTCTCTCACCATCACCCACACAGATATACAGACACTGTCAATAGTGTTCATTATTGTTGCCTGGCCACCCACTCTCTCACTATCACCCACACAGATATACAGACACAGTCAATAGCGTTCATTATTGTTGCCTGGCCTCCCACTCTCTCACCATCACCCACACAGATATACAGACACAGTCAATAGTGTTCATTATTGTTGCCTGGCCTCCCACTCTCTCACCATCATCCACACATATATACAGGCACAGTCAATAGTGTTCATTATTGTTGCCTGGCCACCCACTCTCTCACCATCACCCACACAGATATACAGACACAGTCAATAGTGTTCATTATTGTTGCCTGGCCTACCACTCTCTCACCATAACCAACACAGATATAAAGACACAGTCAATAGTATTCATTATTACTGCCTGGCCTCCCACTCTCTCACCATCACCCACACAGACATACAGACAAAGTCAATAGTGTTCATTATTGTTGCCTGGCCTCCCACTCTCTCACCATCACCCACACAGACATACAGACACAGTCAATAGTGTTCCTTATTGTTGCCTGGCCTCCCACTCTCTCACAATCACCCACACAGATATACAGACACAGTCAATAGTGTTCATTATTGTTGCCTGGCCTCCCACTCTCTCACCATCACCCACACAGATATACAGACACAGTCAATAGTGTTCATTATTGATGCCTGGCCTACCACTCTCTCACCATCACCCACACAGATATACAGACACAGTCAATATTGTTCATTATTGTTGCCTGGCCTCCCACTCCCTCACCATCACCCACACAGATATACAGACACAGTCAATAGTGTTCATTATTGTTGCCTGCCCTCCCACTCTCTCACCATCACCCACACAGATATACAGACACAGTCAATAGTGTTCATTATTGTTGCCTGGCCACCCATTCTCACCATCACCCACACAGATATACAGACACAGTCAATAGTGTTCATTAGTGTTGCCTGGCCTCCCACTCTCTCACCATCACCCACACAGATATACAGACACAGTCAATAGTGTTCATTATTGTTGCCTGGCCTCTCACTCTCTCACCATCACCCACACAGATATACAGACACAGTCAATAGTGTTCATTATTGTTGCCTGGCCTCCCACTCTCTCACGATCACCCACACAGCTATACAAACACAGTCAATAGTGTTCATTATTGCTGCCTGGCCTCCCACTCTCTCACCATCACCCACACAGATATACAGACACAGTTAATAGTGTTCATTTTTGTTGCCTGGCCTCCCACTCTCTCACCATCACCCACACAGATTTACAGACACAGTCAATAGTGTTCATTATTGTTGCCTGGCCTCCCACTCTCTCACCATCACCCTCACAGATATACAGACACAGTCAATAGTGTTCATTATTGGTGCCTGGCCTCCCACTCTCTCACCATCACCCACACAGATATACAGACACAGTCAATAGTGTTCATTATTGTTGCCTGGCCTACCATTCTTTCACCATCACCCACAGAGCTATACAGACACAGTCAATAGTGTTCATTATTGTTGCCTGGCCTCCACTCTCTCACCATCACCCACACAGATATACAGACACAGTCAATAGTGTTCATTATTGTTGCCTGGCCACCCACTCTCTCTCCATCACCCACACAAATAAACAGATACAGTCAATAGTGTTCATTATTGTTGCCTGGCCTCCCACTCTCTCACCATCACCCACATAGATATACAGACACAGTCAATAGTGTTCATTATTGTTGCCTGGCCTCCCACTCTCTCACCATAACCCACACAGATATACAGGCACAGTCAAAAGTGTTCATTATTGTTGCCTGGCCTCCCACTCTCTCATCATCATCCACACAGATATACAGACACAGTCAATAGTGTTCGTTATTGTTGCCTGGTCACCCACTCTCTCACCATCACCCACACAAATAAACAGACACAGTCAATAGTGTTCATTATTGTTGCCTGGCCTCCCACTCTCTCACCATCACCCACACAGATATACATACACAGTCAATAGTGTTCATTATTACTGCCTGGCCTCCCACTCTCTCACCATCACCCACACAGATATACAGACACAGTCAATAGTGTTCATTATTGTTGCCTGGCCTCCCACTCTTTCACTATCACCCACACAGATATACTGACACAGTCAATAGTGTTCATTATTGTTGCCTGGCCTTACACTCTCTCACCATCACCCACAAAGATATACAGACACAGTAAATAGTGTTCATTATTGATGCCTGGCCTACCACTGTCTCACCATCACCCACAGAGATATACAGACACAGTCAATAGTGTTCATTATTGTTGCCTGGCCTCCAACTCTCTCACCATCACCCACATAGATATACAGACAGTGTCAATAGTGTTCATTATTGTTGCCTGGCCTCCCACTCTCTCACCATCACCCACGCAGACATACAGATACAATTAATAGTGTTCATTATTGTTGCCTGGCCACCCACTCTCACCATTACCCACACAGATATACAGACACAGTCAATAGTGTTCATTATTGTTGCCTGGCCTCCCACTCTCTCACCATCACCCACACAGATATACAGACACAGTCAATAGTGTTCATTATTGTTGCCTGGCCTCTCACTCTCTCACCATCACCCACACCGATATACAGACACAGTCAATAGTGTTCATTAGTGTTGCCTGGCCTCCCACTCTCTCACCATCACCCACACAGATATACAGGCACAGTCAAAAGTGTTCATTATTGTTGCCTGGCCTCCCACTCTCTCATCATCATCCACACAGATATACAGACACAGTCAATAGTGTTCGTTATTGTTGCCTGGTCACCCACTCTCTCACCATCACCCACACAAATAAACAGACACAGTCAATAGTGTTCATTATTGTTGCCTGGCCTCCCACTCTCTCACCATCACCCACACAGATATACAGACACAGTCAATAGTGTTCATTATTGTTGCCTGGCCTCCCACTCTCTCACCATCACCCACACAGATATACATACACAGTCAATAGTGTTCATTATTACTGCTTGGCCTCCCACTCTCTCACCATCACCCACACAGATATACAGACACAGTCAATAGTGTTCATTATTGTTGCCTGGCCTCCCACTCTCTCACCATCACCCACACAGATATACTGACACAGTCAATAGTGTTCATTATTGTTGCCTGGCCTCCCACTCTCTCACCATCACCCATAAAGATATACAGACACAGTAAATAGTGTTCATTATTGATGCCTGGCCTACCACTCTCTCACCATCACCCACACAGATATACAGACACAGTCAATAGTGTTCATTATTGTTGCCTGGCCTCCCACTCTCTCACCATCACCCACATAGATATACAGACAGTGTCAATAGTGTTCATTATTGTTGCCTGGCCTCCCACTCTCTCACCATCACCCACGCAGACATACAGACACAATTAATAGGGTTCATTATTGTTGCCTGTCCACCCACTCTCACCATTACCCACACAGATATACAAACACAGTCAATAGTGTTCATTATTTTTGCCAGGCCTCCCACTCTCTCACCATCACCCACACAGATATACAGACACAGTCAATAGTGTTCATTATTGTTGCCTGGCCTCTCACTCTCTCACCATCACCCACACAGATATACAGACACAGTCAATAGTGTTCATTATTGTTGCCTGGCCTCTCACTCTCTCACCATCACCCACACAGATATACAGACACAGTCAATAGTGTTCATTATTGTTGCCTTGCCTGCCACTCTCTCACCATCACCCACACAGATATACAGACACAGTCAATAGTGTTCATTATTGTTGCCTGACCTCCCACTCTCTCACCATCACCCACACAGATATACAAACACAGCCAACAGTGTTCATTATTGCTGCCTGGCCTCCCACTCTCTCACCATCACCCACACAGATATACAGACACAGTCAATAGTGTTCATTATTGTTGCCTGGCCTCCCACTCTCTCACCATCACCCACCAAGATATACAGACACAGTCAATAGTGATCATTATTGTTGCCTGGCCTACCACTCTCTCACCATCACCCACACAGATATACAGACACAGTCAATAGTGTTCATTATTGTTGCCTGGCCTCCCACTCTCCCACACAGATATACAGACACAGTCAATAGTGTTCATTATTGTTGCCTGGCCACCCACTCTCTCCCCATCACCCACACAGATATACAGACACAGTCAATAGTGTTCATTATTGTTGCCTGGCCTCCCACTCTCTCACCATCACCCACACAGATATACAGACACAGTCAATAGTGTTCATTATTGTTGCCTGGCCTCCCACTCTCTCACCATCACCCACACAGATATACATACACAGTCAATAGTGTGCATTATTGTTGCCTGGCCTCCCACTCTCTCACCATCACCCACACAGATATACAGACACAGTCAATAGTATTCATTATTGTTGCCTGGCCTCCCACTCTCTCACCATCAACCTCACAGATATACAGACACAGTCAATAGTGTTCATTATTGTTGCCTGGCCTCCCACTCTCTCACCATCACCCGCACAGATATACAGACACAGTCAATAGTGTTCATTATTGTTGCCTGGCCACCCACTTTCTCACCATCACCCACACAAATAAACAGACACAGTCAATAGTGTTCATTATTGTTGCCTGGCCTCCCACTCTCTCACCATCACCCACACAGATATGCTGACACAGTCAATAGTGTTCATTATTGTTGCCTGGCCTCCCACTCTCTCACCATCACCCACACAGATATACACAGTCAATAGTGTTCATTATTACTGCCTGGCCTCCCACTCTCTCACCATCACCCACACAGATATACAGACACAGTCAATAGTGTTCATTATTGTTGCCTGGCCTCCCACTCTCTCACCATCACCCACACAGATATACTGACACAGTCAATAGTGCTCATTATTGTTGCCTGGCCTCCCACTCTCTCACCATCACCCACACAGATATACAGACACAGTCAATAGTGTTCATTATTGATGCCTGGCCTACCACTCTCTCACCATCTCTCACACAGATATACAGACACAGTCAATAGTGTTCATTATTGTTGCCTGGCCTCCCACTCTCTCACCATCACCCACATAGATATACAGACACAGTCAATAGTGTTCATTATTGTTGCCTGGCCTCCCACTCTCTCACCATCACCCACACAGATATGCAGACACAATTAATAGTGTTCATTATTGTTGCCTGGCCACCCACTCTCACCATTACCCACACAGATATACAGACACAGTCAATAGTGTTCATTATTGTTGCCTGGCCTCCCACTCTCTCACCATCACCCACACAGATATACAGACACAGTCAATAGTGTTCATTATTGTTGCCTGGCCTCTCACTCTCTCACCATCACCCACACAGATATACAGACACAGTCAATAGTGTTCATTGTTGTTGCCTGGCCTCTCACTCTCTCACCATCACCCACACAGATATACAGACACAGTCAATAGTGTTCATTATTGTTGCCTGGCCTGCCACTCTCTCACGATCACCCACACAGATATACAGACACAGTCAATAGTGTTCATTATTGTTGCCTGACCTCCCACTCTCTCACCATCACCCACCCAGAGATTCAAACACAGTCAACAGTGTTCATTATTGCTGCCTGGCCTCCCACTCTCTCACCATCACCCACACAGATATACAGACACAGTCAATAGTGTTCAGTATTGTTGCCTGGCGTCCCACCACTCTCTCACCATCACCAACACAGATATACAGACACAGTCAATAGTGATCATTATTGTTGCCTGGCCTACCACTCTCTCACCATCACCCACACAGATATACAGACACAGTCAATAGTGTTCATTATTGTTGCCTGGCCTCCCACTCTCCCGAACAGATATACAGACACAGTCAATAGTGTTCATTATTGTTGCCTGGCCTCCCACTCTCTCCCCATCACCCACACAGATATACAGACGCAGTCAATAGTGTTCATTATTGTTGCCTGGCCTCCCACTCTCTCACCATCACCCACACAGATATACAGACACAGTCAATAGTGTTCATTATTGTTGCCAGGCCTCCCACTCTCTCACCATCACCCACACAGATATACATACACAGTCAATAGTGTGCATTAATGTTGCCTGGCATCCCATTCTCTCACCATCATCCACACAGATATACAGACACAGTCAATAGTGTTCATTATTACTGCCTGGCCTCCCACTCTCTCACCATCACCCACACAAATTTACAGACACAGTCAATAGTGTTCATTATTGTTGCCTGGCCTCCCACTCACTCACCATCACCCTCACAGATATACAGACACAGTCAATAGTGTTCATTATTGTTGCCTGGCCTCCCACTCTCTCACCATCACCCACACAGATATACAGACACAGTCAATAGTGTTCATTATTGTTGCCTGGCCTACCACTCTTTCACCATCACCCACACAGATATAAAGACACAGTCAATAGTGTTCATTATTGTTGCCTGGCATCCCACTCTCTCACCATCACCCACACAGATATGCAGACACAGTCAATAGTGTTCATTATTGTTGCCTGGCCTCCCACTCTCTCACCATCACCCACACAGATATACAGACACAGTCAATAGTGTTCATTATTGTTGCCTGGCCTCCCACTCTCTCACCATCACCCACACAGATATACAGACACAGTCAATAGTGTTCATTATTGTTGCCTGGCCTCCCACTCTCTCACCATCACTCACACAGATATACAGACACAGTCAATAGTGTTCATTATTGTTGCCTGGCCTCCCACTCTCTCACCATAACCCACACAGATATACAGACACAGTCAATAGTGTTCATTATTGTTGCCTGGCCTCCCACCCTCTCACCATCACTCACACAGATATACAGACACAGTCATTGGTGTTCATTATTGTTGCCTGGCCTACCACTCTCTCACCATCACCAACACAGATATACAGACACAGTCAATAGTGTTCATTATTACTGCCTGGCCTCCCACTCTCTCACCATCACCCACACATATATACAGACACAGTCAATAGTGTTCATTATTGTTGCCTGGCCTCCCACTCTCGCACCATTACCCACACAGATATACAGACACAGTCAATAGTGTTCATTATTGTTGCCTGGCCTCCCACTCTCTCCCCATAACCCACACATATATACAGACATAGTCAATAGTGTTCATTATTGTTGCCTGGCCTCTCACTCTCTCACCATCACCCACACAGATATACAGACACAGTCAATAGTGTTCATTATTGTTGCCTGCCCTCTCACTCTCTCACCATCACCCACACAGATATACAGACACAGTCAATAGTGTTCATTATTGTTGCCTGGCCTGCCACTCTCTCACCATCACCCACACAGATATACAGACACAGTCAATAGTGTTCATTATTGTTGCCTGGCCTCCCACTCTCTCACGATCACCCACACAGCTATACAAACACAGTCAATAGTGTTCATTATTGCTGCCTGGCCTCCCACTCTCTCACCATCACCCACACAGATATACGGACACAGTCAATAGTGTTCATTTTTGTTGCCTGGCCTCCCACTCTCTCACCATCACCCACACAGATATACAGACACAGTCAATAGTGTTCATTATTACTGCCTGGCCTGCCACTCTCTCACCATCACCCACACAGATTTACAGACACAGTCAATAGTGTTCATTATTGTTGTCTGGCCTCCCACTCTCTCACCATCACTCTCGCAGATATACAGACACAGTCAATAGTGTTCATTATTGTTGCCTGGCCTCCCACTCTCTCACCATTACCCACACAGATATACAGACACAGTCAATAGTGTTCATTATTGTTGCCTGGCCTACCATTCTTTCACCATCACCCACAGAGATATACAGACACAGTCAATAGTGTTCATTATTGTTGCCTGGCCTCCACTCTCTCACCATCACCCACACAGATATACAGACACAGTCAATAGTGTTCATTATTGTTGCCTGGCCACCCACTCTCTCACCATCACCCACACAGATATACAGACACAGTCAATAGTGTTCATTATTGTTGCCTGGCCACCCACTCTCTCACCATCACCCACACAAATAAACAGACACAGTCAATAGTGTTCATTATTGTTGCCTGGCCTCCCACTCTCTCACCATCACCCACATAGATATACAGACACAGTCAATAGTGTTCATTATTGTTGCCTGGCCTCCCACTCTCTCACCATCACCCACACAGATATACAGGCACAGTCAAAAGTGTTCATTATTGTTGCCTGGCCTCCCACTCTCTCATCATCATCCACACAGATATACAGACACAGTCAATAGTGTTCGTTATTGTTGCCTGGTCACCCACTCTCTCACCATCACCCACACAAATAAACAGACACAGTCAATAGTGTTCATTATTGTTGCCTGGCTTCCCACTCTCTCACCATCACCCACACAGATATACAGACACAGTCATAAGAACATAAGAACATAAGAAAATGGGAGTCTGCAGAAAGCCGATTGGCCTAAGCAAGGCAGATCCCTGTCCCACACAACCCCAATTACAAAGCCCAATTATAGGCTCAACACTCTAATACCCTTAGGATCATCTTACCAAACCGGTTAGAGATTAACGCAGGATTACGGGGGTCTGCAGAGCGCTGATTGGCCCAACCCGGCTGATCCCCCTTCACACCCAACCCTTCTCGTCCATATGCTTATCCAATTTTTTCTTAAAGCTCCCTATCGTTCTTGATCCCACTATATCACTTGGTAGCCTATTCCACCCATCTACAACTCTGTTACCAAACCAATATTTGCCTATATCTTTTCTGAAACGAAATTTATCTAATTTGAAACCATTGGTACGAGTTCTTTCGCTATCACTGAGCTTTAGTACATTTGTCATGTCCCCTTTGTTAATCCCACTAACCCACTTGAACACCTCTATCATATCCCCTCTAACTCTTCGTCTCTCTAACGAATGTAAACCTAATTTCTTCAACCTTTCTTCATACGGAAAATTTCTAATATTATGGATCATTTTTGTCATTCTACGCTGAATTCTCTCCAATGAATCTATGTCCATTCTGTAATAAGGACACCAAAATTGGACAGCATAATCCATAAGGGGTCTCACTAATGACAAGTAAAGTTTTAAGATAACATCAGCAGTTCTGTTACTCACACTCCTAGAGATGAACCCGAGAATCCTGTTTGCCTTATTACGAACGCTTATACACTGTTTTCTAGGCTTCAAATCATTGCTAACAAACACACCTAGATCTTTCTCGCAGTCTGAATTTTCTAATTCTAAATTAGCTAGTTTATATTTAACATTTGTTTGCATCTTCCTTATCTTTAATACCTTGCATTTGTCAATGTTAAACTTCATCTGCCAATTTACTGACCATTCATGTAAGGTATCTAGATCCCTTTGGAGGCACTCTATATCGCTATCTGAATCAATTGATCTCCCCATTTTAGTATCGTCTGCGAATTTACTTATCCTACTAGTTATACCTAAATCTAGGTCATTTATGTATATAAGAAACAACAGGGGACCTAATACCGATCCCTGGGGGACACCACTTTTGACTGCTCCCCACTCTGACTTGGTACCATTTATGCTGACTCTCTGTTTCCTACCAATTAGCCATGACCTAATCCATCCCAACAACGACCCTCCTATTCCATGTGCCTCAACCTTTCTCATCAATCTCTCATGAGGGACTCTGTCGAAAGCTTTACTGAAATCTAAATATATAATATCATATGACTTGTCACTATCTACTGCTTCATATACCTCTGAGAAAAAGCTAAGCAAATTAGTAAGGCACGAACGTCCCTGAGTGAATCCATGCTGAGAAGAATTTATTAAGTTAAATTTTACTAAGTGGCTTCTAATTTTCCTAGCAATAATAGACTCTAGCAACTTTCCTATGATTGATGTGAGACTAATGGGACGGTAATTGGATGCTATCGATTTATCACCTTTTTTGAAGATCGGAACTACATTTGCAAGCTTCCAAGCTTCTGGAACTAAACCTGTTTCTAATGACTTGTTAAATATAAATGCTAATGGACTACTTAACTCATCTCTGCATTCTTTTAATACTCTAGCATATACCTCGTCAGGACCAGGCGATTTTTGAGGTTTCAGTCTGTCAATTTCCTTAAGCACATCATTTCTACTTATACTAACTGTACTTAACATATTTTCTATACTATCACTATATACCATATTGACTTCTGGAATCTGTGCCAAATTTTCATTAGTGAAAACGGAAAGAAACTGACTATTTAATGTACTGCACATTTCTAAATCATTTTCTGTTATTTCTCCTATTGAAGTTTTTAGGGGGCCTATTACATCTCTAACTTTAGATTTATATAGTTGGTAAAAAGCTTTAGGGTTATTTTTTGAGTCGCTGGCTATCCTTATTTCATAATTTCTTTTTGCTTTCCTGATTTCCTTTTTGACCTGTCTTGATAGAGTCTGATAGTATATATGTAAATGATTTTCACCTTTCTTTATTTTTCGATATATTCCTTTCTTTTTCCTATAAGATCTATTAGCTTATTAGTCATCCATTTTGGTTGGTTCTGCGTCGATCTAAATCTTCTTTTAGGGATATATTTATTTTGAGCATTGTGGAGTGAAGCAATAAACTGGTTATATGTAGGTGGCAAGTTTAACTCTGGCATATCCTGACTTAATCGCTTAACAATAGGGTCCACCCTTAAGTCTCTTCTTAGCCCACCATAATCGGCTTTTCTGAAATCTGGGATAAGTGTCGTATTCTCTTTAGCATTCCCTGTCCATTGTATATTAAAATAAATAGATTTATGATCGCTATTTCCTAGGTGGTCACCAATCTCTACATTATTTATCATATGTTCATTGTTACTGAAAACTAAATCAAGAATATTAATACCTCTAGTCGGCGTATCTATGAATTGAAATAAAAAACTATCTTGTACTACCTCTATAAACTCTACTGAATCGGAGTCGCCTATTTGGTGCTGCCAATCAATGTTCGGAAAATTAAAATCCCCCATAATGCACACATTGCTAAACCTTGATGCTATTTTAATTTCCTCCCATAACGATTTTCCGCCATTTCTACTCATATTAGGCGGTCTATATATAACTCCAATAACTATGGTCTCACTACCTTCGTTAACCTCTACCCAAACACTTTCATTATCATTATTTAGTCTAATACCTGATTTAATACAGCTTTTTAATGTACTCCTGACAAACACTGCTATACCCCCGCCCCTCCTACTTGTTCGGTCATATTTAAACAAACTATATCCTGGAATATCAAATTCTGCTAAAAAATGCCTAGATTCTGTATTAATCCACGTTTCAGTTAGCGCTATTATGTCTATATTTTCTGTGCTAACGAGTGCTCTAAGTTCGTTCATTTTGTTACATAAACTCCTACAATTTGTATAATATACCCTCAACCTATTACTTTTATTTGCAACTAATTTTCTATTGTGTTTAGCTAACTTATTATTTCCTGTTGAACTACTAGCTCTAGACGGAAATTCTACTCTATCAGTATTCTCATCTTTACTATCAGTTACATGTGTAGTGTTATCGATACTACTATTACACATCACTATATCCGCACTATCTTGACTGATTATTTCTATTTTACTCACTGGTTTGTCACATGAAGTACCTGCTCCATATGGAGACAGTATTTTACTTACACACCCAGGTTTTTTTTAACGAAACCCCGCAACAATCTTGTCGAGTGAGCTGGCCAAGGTCGAAACTCCTAGTCGAGAGAGATGTACTCCATCCTGGGCATACAGTTCATCCTTACCATAAAAGAGGGACCAGTTATCCAGGAATGGAATAGTATTTGCCTTACAATACTTCTCCAGCCGGCTATTTACACCAATAGCCCTGGAGGACCATTCCTTCCTTACCCCTCTTCTAGGCAGGATACTGTTTACCACAGGAACTCCACCTTTTTCCTTGATCCTCTCCAACATTTCCTGATACTTGGAGAGCAACTCCTCAGTCCTGCATCTCCATATGTCGTTGCTCCCTGCGTTGAGGAAGATGATGGGGTCCTCCCCACTCACTTCCATGACAGCATCTATCTTCTCAGCCACCCTCCCGACTCCGGCACCAGGCACGCAGACAACTTTACCAACCTGAGTGTTTGTTGCCCTGCCAAGGTATCTAACCAATGAATCACCGACAATGAAAACAGACTTAGCTTTTTCCTTTGTCGGCGTGTAGCAGCAGTTGTTGCAGCAACAGCAGCAGACTTCCCCCCTCCCCTCTCACTGCCTCGATGATCGCCACTTCATCGCCATCACTCTCATCAGCCAAGGTGCTGAAGTTGTTGTGGGTCTTGACTGGCTGCCTTTTCAGCTTGCAGGCCGTTGCACTAGTTGACACCACTTTCCAAGGGGCTTCACGATCCCTGGGAACACTTCCGGTAGCCTCACACTTCTTCTCCGCCATAGCTAGTCTCAAGGCCAAATTTTCATCTTTGAGACACTGAATCTCCTGCTCCACACTCTCCAGTCTCTCTTGCAAAGCAAGACAAAGCTGGAGAGTATGGGAGGAGACAGCAGACTCATCAACAACAGCCATCACTATGAAAGTTCACTAGGACCTCACTAAGGGTAAACAGGTTCACTAGCGGTCACTGGGGACGTCCGCACAGGTCAGGGGTCAGAGAGCAACTGAATAGTGTTCATTATTGTTGCCTGGCCTCCCACTCTCTCACCATCACCCACACAGATATACATACACAGTTAATAGTGTTCATTATTACTGCCTGGCCTCCCACTCTCTCACCATTACCCACACAGATATACAGACACAGTCAATAGTATTCATTATTGTTGCCTGGCCTCCCACTCTCTCACTATCACCCACACAGATATACTGACACAGTCAATAGTGTTCATTATTGTTGCCTGGCCTCCCACTCTCTCACCATCACCCACAAAGATATACAGACACAGTAAATAGTGTTCATTATTGATGCCTGGCCTACCACTGTCTCACCATCACCCACAGAGATATACAGACACAGTCAATAGTGTTCATTATTGTTGCCTGGCCTCCCACTCTCTCACCATCACCCACATAGATATACAGACAGTGTCAATAGTGTTCATTATTGTTGCCTGGCCTCCCGCTCTCTCACCATCACCCACGCAGACATACAGATACAATTAATAGTGTTCATTATTGTTGCCTGGCCACCCACTCTCACCATTACCCACACAGATATACAGACACAGTCAATAGTGTTCATTATTGTTGCCTGGCCTCCCACTCTCTCACCATCACCCACACAGATATACAGACACAGTCAATAGTGTTCATTATTGTTGCCTGGCCTCTCACTCTCTCACCATCACCCACACAGATATACAGACACAGTCAATAGTGTTCATTATTGTTGCCTGGCCTCCCACTCTCTCACCATCACCCACACAGATATACAGGCATAGTCAAAAGTGTTCATTATTGTTGCCTGGCCTCCCACTCTCTCATCATCATCCACACAGATATACAGACACAGTCAATAGTGTTCGTTATTGTTGCCTGGTCACCCACACTCTCACCATCACCCACACAAATAAACAGACACAGTCAATAGTGTTCATTATTGTTGCCTGGCCTCCCACTCTCTCACCATCACCCACACAGATATACAGACACAGTCAATAGTGTTCATTATTGTTGCCTGGCCTCCCACTCTCTCACCATCACCCACACAGATATACATACACAGTCACTCGTGTTCATTATTACTGCTTGGCCTCCCACTCTCTCACCATCACCCACACAGATATACAGACACAGTCAATAGTGTTCATTATTGTTGCCTGGCCTCCCACTCTCTCACCATCACCCACACAGATAAACTGACACAGTCAATAGTGTTCATTATTGTTGCCTGGCCTCCCACTCTCGCACCATCACCCATAAAGATATACAGACACAGTAAATAGTGTTCATTATTGATGCCTGGCCTACCACTCTCTCACCATCACCCACACAGATATACAGACACAGTCAATAGTGTTCATTATTGTTGCCTGGCCTCCCACTCTCTCACCATCACCCACATAGATATACAGACAGTGTCAATAGTGTTCATTATTGTTGCCTGGCCTCCCACTCTCTCACCATCACCCACGCAGACATACAGACACAATTAATAGTGTTCATTATTGTTGCCTGTCCACCCACTCTCACCATTACCCACACAGATATACAGACACAGTCAATAGTGTTCATTATTTTTGCCTGGCCTCCCACTCTCTCACCATCACCCACACAGATGTACAGACACAGTCAATAGTGTTCATTATTGTTACCTGGCCTCTCACTCTCTCACCATCACCCACACAGATATACAGACACAGTCAATAGTGTTCATTATTGTTGCCTGGCCTCTCACTCTCTCACCATCACCCACACAGATATACAGACACAGTCAATAGTGTTCATTATTGTTGCCTTGCCTGCCACTCTCTCACCATCACCCACACAGATATACAGACACAGTCAATAGTGTTCATTATTGTTGCCTGACCTCCCACTCTCTCACCATCACCCACACAGATATACAAACACAGCCAACAGTGTTCATTATTGCTGCCTGGCCTCCCACTCTCTCACCATCACCCACACAGATATACAGACACAGTCAATAGTGTTCATTATTGTTGCCTGGCCTCCCACTCTCTCACCATCACCCACCCAGATATACAGACACAGTCAATAGTGATCATTATTGTTGCCTGGCCTACCACTCTCTCACCATCACCCACACAGATATACAGACACAGTCAATAGTGTTCATTATTGTTGCCTGGCCTCCCACTTTCCCACACAGATATACAGACACAGTCAATAGTGTTCATTATTGTTGCCTGGCCTCCCACTTTCCCACACAGATATACAGACACAGTCAATAGTGTTCATTATTGTTGCCTGGCCACCCACTCTCTCCCCATCACCCACACAGATATACAGACACAGTCAATAGTGTTCATTATTGTTGCCTGGCCTCCCACTCTCTCACCATCACCCACACAGATATAAGAACATAAGAACATAAGAAAATGGGAGTCTGCAGAAAGCCGATTGGCCTAAGCAAGGCAGATCCCTGTCCCACACAACCCCAATTACAAAGCCCAATTATAGGCTCAACACTCTAATACCCTGAGGATCATCTTACCAAACCGGTTAGAGATTAACGCAGGATTACGGGGGTCTGCAGAGCGCTGATTGGCCCAACCCGGCTGATCCCCCTTCACACCCAACCCTTCTCGTCCATATGCTTATCCAATTTTTTCTTAAAGCTCCCTATCGTTCTTGATCCCACTATATCACTTGGTAGCCTATTCCACCCATCTACAACTCTGTTACCAAACCAATATTTGCCTATATCTTTTCTGAAACGAAATTTATCTAATTTGAAACCATTGGTACGAGTTCTTTCGCTATCACTGAGCTTTAGTACATTTGTCATGTCCCCTTTGTTAATCCCACTAACCCACTTGAACACCTCTATCATATCCCCTCTAACTCTGCGTCTCTCTAACGAATGTAAACCTAATTTCTTCAACCTTTCTTCATACGGAAAATTTCTAATATTATGGATCATTTTTGTCATTCTACGCTGAATTCTCTCCAATGAATCTATGTCCATTCTGTAATAAGGACACCAAAATTGGACAGCATAATCCATATGGGGTCTCACTAATGACAAGTAAAGTTTTAAGATAACATCAGCAGTTCTGTTACTCACACTCCTAGAGATGAACCCGAGAATCCTGTTTGCCTTATTACGAACGCTTATACACTGTTTTCTAGGCTTCAAATCATTGCTAACAAACACACCTAGATCTTTCTCGCAGTCTGAATTTTCTAATTCTAAATTAGCTAGTTTATATTTAACATTTGTTTGCATCTTCCCTATCTTTAATACCTTGCATTTGTCAATGTTAAACTTCATCTGCCAATTTACTGACCATTCATGTAAGGTATCTAGATCCCTTTGGAGGCACTCTATATCGCTATCTGAATCAATTGATCTCCCCATTTTAGTATCGTCTGCGAATTTACTTATCCTACTAGTTATACCTAAATCTAGGTCATTTATGTATATAAGAAACAACAGGGGACCTAATACCGATCCCTGGGGGACACCACTTTTGACTGCTCCCCACTCTGACTTGGTACCATTTATGCTGACTCTCTGTTTCCTACCAATTAGCCATGACCTAATCCATCCCAACAACGACCCTCCTATTCCATGTGCCTCAACCTTTCTCATCAATCTCTCATGAGGGACTCTGTCGAAAGCTTTACTGAAATCTAAATATATAATATCATATGACTTGTCACTATCTACTGCTTCATATACCTCTGAGAAAAAGCTAAGCAAATTAGTAAGGCAAGAACGTCCCTGAGTGAATCCATGCTGAGAAGAATTTATTAAGTTAAATTTTACTAAGTGGCTTCTAATTTTCCTAGCAATAATGGACTCTAGCAACTTTCCTATGATTGATGTGAGACTAATGGGACGGTAATTGGATGCTATCGATTTATCACCTTTTTTGAAGATCGGAACTACATTTGCAAGCTTCCAAGCTTCTGGAACTAAACCTGTTTCTAATGACTTGTTAAATATAAATGCTAATGGACTACTTAACTCATCTCTGCATTCTTTTAATACTCTAGCATATACCTCGTCAGGACCAGGCGATTTTTGAGGTTTCAGTCTGTCAATTTCCTTCAGCACATAATTTCTACTTATACTAACTGTACTTAACATATTGTCTATACTATCACTATATACCATATTGACTTCTGGAATCTGTGCCAAATTTTCATTAGTGAAAACGGAAAGAAACTGACTATTTAATGTACTGCACATTTCTAAATCATTTTCTTTTATTTCTCCTATTGAAGTTTTTAGGGGGCCTATTACATCTCTAACTTTAGATTCATATAGTTGGTAAAAAGCTTTAGGGTTATTTTTTGAGTCGCTGGCTATCCTTATTTCATAATTTATTTTTGCTTTCCTGATTTCCTTTTTGACCTGTCTTGATAGAGTCTGATAGTATATGTAAATGATTTTCACCTTTCTTTATTTTTCGATATATTCCTTTTTTTTTTCCTATAAGATCTATTAGCTTATTAGTCATCCATTTTGGTTGGTTCTGCGTCGATCTAAATCTTCTTTTAGGGATATATTTATTTTGAGCATTGTGGAGTGAAGCAATAAACTGGTTATATGTAGGTGGCAAGTTTAACTCTGGCATATCCTGACTTAATTGCTTAACAATAGGGTCCACCCTTAAGTCTCTTCTTAGCCCACCATAATCGGCTTTTCTGAAATCTGGGATAAGTGTCGTATTCTCTTTAGCATTCCCTGTCCATTGTATATTAAAATAAATAGATTTATGATCGCTATTTCCTAGGTGGTCACCAATCTCTACATTATTTATCATATGTTCATTGTTACTGAAAACTAAATCAAGAATATTAATACCTCTAGTCGGCGTATCTATGAATTGAAATAAAAAACTATCTTGTACTACCTCAATAAACTCTACTGAATCGGAGTCGCCTATTTGGTGCTGCCAATCAATGTTCGGAAAATTAAAATCCCCCATAATGCACACATTGCTAAACCTTGATGCTATTTTAATTTCCTCCCATAACGATTTTCCGCCATTTCTACTCATATTAGGCGGTCTATATATAACTCCAATAACTATGGTCTCACTACCTTCGTTAACCTCTACCCAAACACTTTCATTTTCATTATTTAGTCTAATACCTGATTTAATACAGCTTTTTAATGTACTCCTGACAAACACTGCTATACCCCCGCCCCTCCTACTTGTTCGGTCATATTTAAACAAACTATATCCTGGAATATCAAATTCTGCTAAAAAATGCCTAGATTCTGTATTAATCCACGTTTCAGTTAGCGCTATTATGTCTATATTTTCTGTGCTAACGAGTGCTCTAAGTTCGTTCATTTTGTTACATAAACTCCTACAATTTGTATAATATACCCTCAACCTATTACTTTTATTTGCAACTAATTTTCTATTGTGTTTAGCTAACTTATTATTTCCTGTTGAACTACTAGCTCTAGACGGAAATTCTACTCTATCAGTATTCTCATCTTTACTATCAGTTACATGTGTAGTGTTATCGATACTACTATTACACATCACTATATCCGCACTATCTTGACTGATTATTTCTATTTTACTCACTGGTTTGTCACATGAAGTACCTGCTCCATATGGAGACAGTATTTTACTTACACACCCAGGTTTTTTTAACGAAACCCCGCAACAATCTTGTCGAGTGAGCTTGCCAAGGTCGAAACTCCTAGTCGAGAGAGATGTACTCCATCCTGGCATACAGTTCATCCTTACCATAAAAGAGGGACCAGTTATCCAGGAATGGAATAGTATTTGCCTTACAATACTTCTCCAGCCGGCTATTTACACCAATAGCCCTGGAGGACCATTCCTTCCTTACCCCTCTTCTAGGCAGGATACTGTTTACCACAGGAACTCCACCTTTTTCCTTGATCCTCTCCAACATTTCCTGATACTTGGAGAGCAACTCCTCAGTCCTGCATCTCCATATGTCGTTGCTCCCTGCGTTGAGGAAGATGATGGGGTCCTCCCCACTCACTTCCATGACAGCATCTATCTTCTCAGCCACCCTCCCGACTCCGGCACCAGGCACGCAGACAACTTTACCAACCTGAGTGTTTGTTGCCCTGCCAAGGTATCTAACCAATGAATCACCGACAATGAAAACAGACTTAGCTTTTTCCTTTTGTCGGCGTGTAGCAGTAGTTGTTGCAGCAACAGCAGCAGACTTCCCCCCCTCCCCTCTCACTGCCTCGATGATCGCCACTTCATCGCCATCACTCTCATCAGCCAAGGTGCTGAAGTTGTTGTGGGTCTTGACTGGCTGCCTTTTCAGCTTGCAGGCCGTTGCACTAGTTGACACCAATTTCCAAGGGGCTTCACGATCCCTGGGAACACTTCCGGTAGCCTCACACTTCTTCTCCGCCATAGCTAGTCTCAAGGCCAAATTTTCATCTTTGAGACACTGAATCTCCTGCTCCACACTCTCCAGTCTTTCTTGCAAAGCAAGACAAAGCTGGAGAGTATGGGAGGAGACAGCAGACTCATCAACAACAGCCATCACTATGAAAGTTCACTAGGACCTCACTAAGGGTAAACCGGTACACTAGCGGTCACAGGGGACGTCCACACTAGTCACGGGTCAGAGGGCAACTGTAATACAGACACAGTCAATAGTGTTCATTATTGTTGCCTGGCCTCCCACTCTCTCACCATCACCCACACAGATATACATACACAGTCAATAGTGTGCATTATTGTTGCCTGGCCTCCCACTCTCTCACCATCACCCACACAGATATACAGACACAGTCAATAGTATTCATTATTGTTGCCTGGCCTCCCACTCTCTCACCATCACCCTCACAGATATACAGACACAGTCAATAGTGTTCATTATTGTTGCCTGGCCTCCCACTCTCTCACCATCACCCGCACAGATATACAGACACAGTCAATAGTGTTCATTATTGTTGCCTGGCCACCCACTTTCTCACCATCACCCACACAAATAAACAGACACAGTCAATAGTGTTCATTATTGTTGCCTGGCCTCCCACTCTCTCACCATCACCCACACAGATATACAGACACAGTCAATAGTGTTCATTATTGTTGCCTGGCCTCAACCACTTGCCTTGGTTCAACCACTTGCCTTGCCATCAACCACACTGTTTGGACACTTGATCCTCAGTGTTTTGGAGGACAAGCAACCTAGAAGGGTCACTAGACCTGTTGTTGCTTGATTTCCTTTGTACTCCTTTGTACTCCTTTGTACACACAGATATACAGACACAGTCAATAGTGTTCATTATTGTTGCCTGGCCTCCCACTCTCTCACCATCACCCACACAGATATACATACACAGTCAATAGTGTTCATTATTACTGCCTGGCCTCCCACTCTCTCACCATCACCCACACAGATATACAGACACAGTCAATAGTGTTCATTATTGTTGCCTGGCCTCCCACTCTCTCACCATCACCCACACAGATATACTGACACAGTCAATAGTGTTCATTATTGTTGCCTGGCCTCCCACTCTCTCACCATCACCCACACAGATATACAGACACAGTCAATAGTGTTCATTATTGATGCCTGGCCTACCACTCTCTCACCATCTCTCACACAGTTATACAGACACAGTCAATAGTGTTCATTATTGTTGCCTGGCCTCCCACTCTCTCTCCATCACCCACACAGATATGCAGACACAATTAATAGTGTTCATTATTGTTGCCTGGCCACCCACTCTCACCATTACCCACACAGATATACAGACACAGTTAATAGTGTTCATTATTGTTGCCTGGCCTCCCACTCTCTCACCATCACCCACACAGATATACAGACACAGTCAATAGTGTTCATTATTGTTGCCTGGCCTCTCACTCTCTCACCATCACCCACACAGATATACAGACAGAGTCAATAGTGTTCATTGTTGTTGCCTGGCCTCTCACTCTCTCACCAACCTCTGGGACAACTTCTACAACCAGCCTACTCTGTTCCGCAAGGATGGCACTCATCTAAACCCTGTGGGTTCAGCACGCATGGGTCGTCTCCTACACGAAGCAGTCCGCAGCCATGGATCAAAAAACGCCATCCGAGAAGAAGCAGCAGTGACATAAATCATCCAACGCCAAGAAAAAAACAGAGGCAACCGAGGACCACCAGCGATAAGGACCGGAGACAGCGAGGACCGAGGACAGCCATGAACATAAATGTAGATCCGACAAGAACCAAAAATATTATTGAAGCGCGTTCCGTGAGTTCTAAAATAACAAATTTAAAGGTTTTCTATGCAAACGCTCGTAGCATACGCAATAAATTTTCAGATTTAGAGGAGCTAGTGTTTACAGAAAATTATGATGTGATTGGCATAACAGAATCTTGGCTCAATACAGAAGATAGAGACTTTTTAGCAGAGTATTCACTTCCCGGTTATGTAATGTTTGAGAAAAGCCGAATAAATCGAAATGGAGGTGGCGTTTTACTTTATATCAAAGAAAGTCTTAACCCTACCCTCTTGTCAAAACCTCAAATTGTGAACGTCGACGCATCTTTTGTGCTAATAAAGAATAATAAAGGTACCAAAATAATACTTGCATTAATATACAGACCTCCAGCTCAATCAGTGCAAACTGACCGAGAAATTTACGAACAAATTGCAGATATAAGTAACTCGCAAGATACCGTAATTTTTGGTGACTTTAATTTACCTGTGACCAAGTGGGGCGATACTCTTACTTCACACTCCGGACATGACTTGTATACGAACTTGCAAGAGAGTTCGCTTTATCAATTTGTTGGAACGCCGACCCGTGGTAATAACGTTCTTGACATTGTACTTGCAACAAAAGAAGAATTAATAGAGAATTTGAATGTTGGTGATGAATTCAGTAACAGCGACCATCATACGATAACTTTCACTTTAAAGTTTACTAGTAACGAACCAAATAGTAGCATCGAAAAAGTCCCTAATTTCAAGAAAGCAAACTTCCATAAACTTAGAGCTATGTTTAAAGAAACTGACTGGAGCTTTTTAATTCACAATAACGACATAAATACATCTTGGAAGTTATTCGAAGCCACTTACCTAAAAGCAGTGCAAGACTGCATACCATCGAAAACTCGGCGTCCAGGCCATAATAATAAGCCCAAATGGTGGAATAAAGATATTTCAAACTGCCTGCTTGCTAAAAAATTTGCTAATGATAGATTAAAATCCTCACAAAATGACGAAGAACGGCTGAAATTTGTAGAGCTACGACGCAAAGCCAAAAAGTTAATTAAGCAAAGTAAAAAGACCTTAGAGTTACATATTGCGAATCAAAGTAAAACAAACCCGAAAGAATTCTATAGTTATATCAGAAAGAAAAAAGTAGTTACTTCAACTGTTGGACCGTTAGTCGATGAAAATGGAGAATACACCAAAGACGAAGAACAAATGAGTAATGCCCTCAATACCTTCTTTGCATCAGTTTTTACAACAGAAGACCTCAGTGATATCCCTACACCATCGCCGATTCAGATTGATAATTCAGATGTTTTAAGCAATATCACCGTTACAGAGAGAGAAGTATTGAATTGTTTAGATAAACTCAAGGTAAATAAAACGCCAGGACCTGATACACTCTCGCCTAGAGTTCTAAAGGAAGCTAAGGATGAGCTCTCTAAACCACTGACATTACTATTCAATAAATCCTTGCAGTCTGGAAACTATGCCCGATCAGTGGAAGCTAGCCAACGTAACACCGATATTCAAAAAAGGCAGCAAATCCCTATCCAGTAACTATCGTCCAATTAGCTTAACCTCAGTTGTATGTAAAATGCTAGAAACTGTCATACGAGACAGACTCGTAAATCACTTAGAGGAAAATAACATACTTAAAGATACTCAACACGGCTTTCGTAAAAAACGTTCCTGTTTAACAAACCTCTTAGACTTCTTCCACGATATCCTCAACCTCTACGATGAGAGTAAAGCTGTAGATATTATATACCTTGATTTTCAAAAGGCCTTTGACAAAGTTCCCCACAAACGTTTACTGCTAAAACTAAAAGCGCATGGAATACAAGACGGTGTGTTGAAATGGATAGAAAATTGGCTCAGCGACAGAAAGCAAAGAGTAGTCATAAACGGTAAGGCATCAAAATGGACCAATGTAAGTAGCGGGTACCCCAGGGATCGGTACTAGGACCAATTCTCTTTCTAATTTACATCAACGACATAGATGAGGGTCTCACCTGTACAATCTCAAAATTTGCTGACGATACAAAAATTGCAAATAGCGTACTCTCGAAAGAACAAGTTGACGATATGCAACACAATCTAGATAAATTGTCATGTTGGGCCCAAATTTGGCAAATGAGTTTCAATGCGGATAAATGTAAAGTACTACATATCGGATACCTAAATGAGAAAAGCAAACTATTCGATGAATGGCACTCAGCTTAAGAATGTAAACAGAGAAACCGATCTGGGAGTAACAATATCGAGTAACCTAAAACCGAGTCAACAATGTTCAGAAGTTGTTAAGAAGGCAAACAAAATAATTGGCTTTATAGGCAGGTCATTTGAGCATAAATCCAAAGAAGTTATCCTAACCATTTACAATTCCTTAGTCCGCCCTCTTCTGGAATACTGCGTTCAATCCTGGTGCCCTTATTACCAAAAAGATATAAACAAGCTAGAACGAGTTCAACGTAGAGTTACCAAAATGATACCTAGCCTAAAGAACAAACCATACGAAGAGCGTCTTAGAGAATTAATCTATTTCCTTTAACCCAGCGCAGATTAAGAGGCGACTTAATTCAAGTGTTCAAAATCATCAAAGGCATCGACAATATGAACTGTGGTAAGTACTTCACTATCGACCAATCTAATTACACGCGGGGAAACGGTTGCAAAATTATTGGTAAATCTTTAACTCGCACGAATCTAAGAATTTCTTCTTCAATCGAGTTGTCAACTTGTGGAATGGGCTTCCCCGAAACGTTATAGACTGCATCACCGTTGATTCATTTAAACTCCGCCTAGACAAATATCTCGCATCAAACCCGCGACTGACTGCGTTTGTAAATGAATAACTTTATTTTATCCCCCCCTCAGTTACTAACCCATCTGTCCCCTACTAACTTCCTAATCCTGCCACGGACATTAGTTCCAGGGCAGTAATTCCCTTTCCAATGTTCCCTTACCCACTCTAAACCACTGTTTGGACACTTGATCCTCAGTGTTTTGGAGGACAAGCAACCTAGAAGGGTCACTGGATCTGTTGTTGCTTGATTTCCTTTGTACTCCTTTGTACCATCACCCACACAGATATACAGACACAGTCAATAGTGTTCATTATTGTTGCCTGGCCTGCCACTCTCTCACGATCACCCACACAGATATACAGACACAGTCAATAGTGTTCATTATTGTTGCCTGACCTCCCACTCTCTCACCATCACCCACCCAGAGATACAAACACAGTCAACAGTGTTCATTATTGCTGCCTGGCCTCCCACTCTCTCACCATCACCCACACAGATATACAGACACAGTCAATAGTGTTCAGTATTGTTGCCTGGCCTCCCACTCTCTCACCATCACCAACACAGATATACAGACACAGTCAATAGTGATCATTATTGTTGCCTGGCCTACCACTCTCTCACCATCACCCACACAGATATACAGACACAGTCAATAGTGTTCATTATTGTTGCCTGGCCTCCCACTCTCCCACACAGATATACAGACACAGTCAATAGTGTTCATTATTGTTGCCTGGCCACCCACTCTCTCCCCATCACCCACACAGATATACAGACGCAGTCAATAGTGTTCATTATTGTTGCCTGGCCTCCCACTCTCTCACCATCACCCACACAGATATACAGACACAGTCAATAGTGTTCATTATTGTTGCCTGCCTCCCACTCTCTCACCATCACCCACACAGATATACATACACAGTCAATAGTGTGCATTAATGTTGCCTGGCCTCCCATTCTCTCACCATCACCCACACAGATATACAGACACAGTCAATAGTGTTCATTATTACTGCCTGGCCTCCCACTCTCTCACCATCACCCACACATATATACAGACACAGTCAATAGTGTTCATTATTGTTGCCTGGCCTCCCACTCTCTCACCATCACCCACACAGATATACAGACACAGTCAATAGTGTTCATTATTGTTGCCTGGCCTCCCACTCTTCATCATCACCCACACAGATATACAGACACAGTCAATAGTGTTCATTATTGTTGCCTGGCCTACCACTCTCTCACCATCACCCACACAGATATACAGACACAGTCAATAGTGTTCATTATTGTTGCCTGGCATCCCACTCTCTCACCATCACCCACACAGATATACAGACACAGTCAATAGTGTTCATTATTGTTGCCTGGCCTCCCACTCTCTCACCATCACCCACACAGATATACAGACACAGTCAATAGTGTTCATTATTGTTGCCTGGCCTCCCACTCTCTCACCATCACCCACACAGATATACAGACACAGTCAATAGTGTTCATTATTGTTGCCTGGCCTCCCACTCTCTCACCATCACCCACACAGATATACAGACACAGTCAATAGTGTTCATTATTGTTGCCTGGCCTCCCACTCTCTCACCATCACCCACACAGATATACAGACACAGTCAATAGTGTTCATTATGTTGCCTGGCCTCCCACTCTCTCACCATCACCCACACAGATATACAGACACAGTCAATAGTGTTCATTATTGTTGCCTGGCCTCCCACTCTCTCACCATCACCCACACAGATATACAGACACAGTCAATAGTGTTCATTATTGTTGCCTGGCCTCCCACTCTCTCACCATCACCCACACAGATATACAGACACAGTCAATAGTGTTCATTATTGTTGCCTGGCCTCCCACTCTCTCACCATCACCCACACAGATATACAGACACAGTCAATAGTGTTCATTATTGTTGCCTGGCCTCTCACTCTCTCACCATCACCCACACAGATATACAGACACAGTCAATAGTGTTCATTATTGTTGCCTGGCCTCCCACTCTCTCACCATCACCCACACAGATATACAGACACAGTCAATAGTGTTCATTATTGTTGCCTGGCCTCCACTCTCTCACCATCACCCACACAGATATACAGACACAGTCAATAGTGTTCATTATTGTTGCCTGGCCTCCCACTCTCTCACCATCACCCACACAGATATACAGACACAGTCAATAGTGTTCATTATTGTTGCCTGGCCTCCCACTCTCTCACCATCACCCACACAGATATACAGACACAGTCAATAGTGTTCATTATTGTTGCCTGGCCTCCCACTCTCTCACCATCACCCACACAGATATACAGACACAGTCAATAGTGTTCATTATTGTTGCCTGGCCTACCACTCTCTCACCATCACCCACACAGATATACAGACACAGTCAATAGTGTTCATTATTGTTGCCTGGCCTCCCACTCTCTCACCATCACCCACACAGATATACAGACACAGTCAATAGTGTTCATTATTGTTGCCTGGCCACCGACACTCTCTCACCATCACCCACACAGATATACAGACGCAGTCAATAGTGTTCATTATTGTTGCCTGGCCTCCCACTCTCTCACCATCACCCACACAGATATACAGACACAGTCAATAGTGTTCATTATTGTTGCCTGGCCTCCCACTCTCTCACCATCACCCACACAGATATACATACACAGTCAATAGTGTGCATTAATGTTGCCTGGCCTCCCATTCTCTCACCATCACCCACACAGATATACAGACACAGTCAATAGTGTTCATTATTACTGCCTGGCCTCCCACTCTCATACCATCACCCACACAAATTTACAGACACAGTCAATAGTGTTCATTATTGTTGCCTGGCCTCCCATTCACTCACCATCACCCTCACAGATATACAGACACAGTCAATAGTGTTCATTATTGTTGCCTGGCCTCCCACTCTCTCACCATCACCCACACAGTTATACAGACACAATCAATAATGTTCATTATTGTTGCCTGGCCTACCACTCTTTCACCATCACCCACACAGATATACAGACACAGTCAATAGTGTTCATTATTGTTGCCTGGCATCCCACTCTCTCACCATCACCCACACAGATATGCAGACACAGTCAATAGTGTTCATTATTGTTGCCTGGCCTCCCACTCTCTCACCATCACCCACACAGATATACAGACACAGTCAATAGTGTTCATTATTGTTGCCAGTCCTCCCACTCTCTCACCATCACCCACACAGATATACAGACACAGTCAATAGTGTTCATTATTGTTGCCTGGCCTCCCACTCTCTCACCATCACTCACACAGATATACAGACACAGTCAATAGTGTTCATTATTGTTGCCTGGCCTCCCACTCTCTCACCATAACCCACACAGATATACAGACACAGTCAATAGTGTTCATTATTGTTGCCTGGCCTCCCACCCTCTCACCATCACTCACACAGATATACAGACACAGTCAATAGTGTTCATTATTGTTGCCTGGCCTACCACTCTCTCACCATCACCCACACAGATATACAGACACAGTCAATAGTGTTCATTATTACTGCCTGGCCTCCCACTCTCTCACCATTACCCACACATATATACAGACACAGTCAATAGTGTTCATTATTGTTGCCTGGCCTCCCACTCTCGCACCATTACCCACACAGATATACAGACACAGTCAATAGTGTTCATTATTGTTGCCTGGCCTCCCACTCTCTCACCATCACCCACACATATATACAGACATAGTCAATGGTGTTCATTATTGTTGCCTGGCCTCCCACTCTCTCACCATCACCCACCCAGATATACAAACACAGTCAACAGTGTTCATTATTGCTGCCTGGCCTCCCACTCTCTCACTATCACCCACACAGATATACAGACACAGTCAATAGTGTTCAGTATTGTTGCCTGGCCTCCCACTCTCTCACCATCACCAACACAGATATACAGACACAGTCACTAGTGATCATTATTGTTGCCTGGCCTACCACTCTCTCACCATCACCCACACAGATATACAGACACAGTCAATAGTGTTCATTATTGTTGCCTGGCCTCCCAGTCTCTCCCCATCACCCACACAGATATACAGACACAGTCAATAGTGTTCATTATTGTTGCCTGGCCACCCACTCTCTCCCCATCACCCACACAGATATACAGACGCAGTCAATAGTGTTCATTATTGTTGCCTGGCCTCCCACTCTCTCACCATCACCCACACAGATATACAGACACAGTCAATAGTGTTCATTATTGTTGCCTGGCCTCCCACTCTCTCACCATCACCCACACAGATATACATACACAGTCAATAGTGTGCATAAATGTTGCCTGGCCTCCCATTCTCTCACCATCACCCACACAGATATACAGACACAGTCATTAGTGTTCATTATTACTGCCTGGCCTCCCACTCTCTTACCATCACCCACACAAATTTACAGACACAGTCAATAGTGTTCATTATTGTTGCCTGGCCTCCCACTCACTCACCATCACCCTCACAGATATACAGACACAGTCAATAGTGTTCATTATTGTTGCCTGGCCTCCCACTCTCACCATCACCCACACAGATATACAGACACAGTCAATAGTGTTCATTATTGTTGCCTGGCCTACCACTCTTTCACCATCACCCACACAGATATACAGACACAGTCAATAGTGTTCATTATTGTTGCCTGGCATCCCACTCTCTCACCATCACCCACACAGATATGCAGACACAGTCAATAGTGTTCATTATTGTTGCCTGGCCTCCCACTCTCTCACCATCACCCACACAGATATACAGACACAGTCAATAGCGTTCATTATTGTTGCCAGGCCTCCCACTCTCTCACCATCACCCACACAGATATACAGACACAGTCAATAGTGTTCATTATTGTTGCCTGGCCTCCCACTCTCTCACCATCACTCACACAGATATACAGACACAGTCAATAGTGTTCATTATTGTTGCCTGGCCTCCCACTCTCTCACCATAACCCACACAGATATACAGACACAGTCAATAGTGTTCATTATTGTTGCCTGGCCTCCCACCCTCTCACCATCACTCACACAGATATACAGACACAGTCAATAGTGTTCATTATTGTTGCCTGGCCTATCACTCTCTCACCTTCACCCACACAGATATACAGACACAGTCAATAGTGTTCATTATTACTGCCTGGCCTCCCACTCTCTCACCATCACCCACACATATATACAGACACAGTCAATAGTGTTCATTATTGTTGCCTGGCCTCCCACTCTCGCACCATTACCCACACAGATATACAGACACAGTCAATAGTGTTCATTATTGTTGCCTGGCCTCCCACTCTCTCACCATCACCCACACATATATACAGACATAGTCAATGGTGTTCATTATTGTTGCCTGGCCTCCCACTCTCTCACCATCACCCTCACAGATATACAGACACAGTCAATAGTGTTCATTATTGTTGCCTGGCCTCCCACTCTTTCACCATCACCCACACAGATATACAGACATAGTCAATAGTGTTCATTATTGTTGCCTGGCCTCCCACTCTCTCACCATCACCCACACATATATACAGACACAGTCAATAGTGTTCATTATTGTTGCCTGGCCTCCCACTCTCTCACCATCACTCACACAGATATACAGACACAGTCAATAGTATTCATTATTGCTGCCTGGCCTCCCACTCTCTCACCATCACCCACACAGATATACAGACACAGTCAATAGTGTTCATTATTGTTGCCTGGCCTCCCACTCTCTCACCATCACCCACACAGATATACAGACACAGTCAATAGTGATCATTATTGTTGCCTGGCCTACCACTCTCTCACCATCACCCACACAGGTATACAGACACAGTCAATAGTGTTCATTATTGTTGCCTGGCCTCCCACTCTCCCACACAGACAGACTCGTAAATCACTTAGAGGAAAATAACATACTTAAAGATACTCAACACGGCTTTCGTAAAAAACGTTCCTGTTTAACAAACCTCTTAGACTTCTTCCACGATATCCTCAACCTCTATGATGAGAGTAAAGCTGTAGATATTATATACCTTGATTTTCAAAAGGCCTTTGACAAAGTTCCCCACAAACGTTTACTGCTAAAACTAAAAGCGCATGGAATACAAGACGGTGTGTTGAAATGGATAGAAAATTGGCTCAGCGACAGAAAGCAAAGAGTAGTCATAAAGGGTGAGGCATCTAAATGGACCAATGTAAGTAGCGGGGTACCCCAGGGATCGGTACTAGGACATCTCTTTCTAATTTACATCAACGACATAGATGAGGGTCTCACCTGCACAATCTCAAAATTTGCTGACGATACAAAAATTGCAAATAGCGTACTCTCAAAAGAACAAGTTGACGATATGCAACACAATCTAGATAATTGTCATGTTGGGCCCAAATTGGCAAATGAGTTTCAATGCGGATAAATGTAAAGTACTACATATCGGATACCTAAATGAGAAAGCAAACTATTCGATGAATGGCACTCAGCTTAAGAATATAGAGAAACCGATCTGGGAGTAACAATATGAGTAACCTAAAGGTCAACAATGTTCAGAAGTTGTAAGAAGGCAAACAAAATAATTGGCTTTATAGGCAGGTCATTTGAGCATAAATCCAAAGACGTTATCTAACCAGTTACAATTCCTTAGTCCGCCCTCCTGGAATACTGCGTTCAATCCTGGTGACCTTATTACCAAAAAGATATAAACAAGCTAGAACGAGTTCAACGTAGTTACCAAAATGATACCTAGCCTAAAGAACAAACCATAATTATGAGGAGCGTCATAGAGAATTAAATCTATATCCTTAACCCAGCGCAGATTAAGAGGTGACTTAATTCAAGTGTTCAAAATCATCAAAGGCATCGACAATATGAACTGTAGTAAGTACTTCACTATCGACCAATCTAATTACAAAGAGGGGAAACGGTTGCAAATTATTGGTAAATCTTTTAAATCACACGAATATAAGAATGTTTTCTTCAATCGAGTTGTCAACTTGTGGAATGGGCTTCCTCGAGACGTTATAGACTGCAGCACCGTTGATTCATTAAAACTCCGCGTAGACAAATATCTCGCATCAAACCCGCGACTGACTGCGTTTGTAAATGAATAACTTTATTTTATCCCCCCCTCAGTTACTAACCCATCTGTCCCCTACTAACTTCCTAATCCTGCCACGGACATTAGTTCCAGGGCAGTAATTCCCTTTCCAATGTTTCCTTACCCACTCTAAACCACTGTTTGGACACTTGATCCTCAGTGTTTTGGAGGACAAGCAACCTAGAAGGGTCACTAGATATGTTGTTGCTTGATTTCCTTTGCACTCCTTTGTACTTTGTACAGATATACAGACACAGTCAATAGTGTTCATTATTGTTGCCTGGCCACCCACTCTCTCACCATCACCCACACAGATATACAGACACAGTCAATAGTGTTCATTATTGTTGCCTGGCCTCCCACTCTCTCACCATCACCCACACAGATATACAGACACAGTCAATAGTGTTCATTATTGTTGCCTGGCCTCCCACTCTCTCACCATCACCCACACAGATATACAGACACAGTCAATAGTGTTCATTATAGTTGCCTGGCCTCCCACTCTCTCACCATCACCCACTCAGATATACAGACACAGTCAATAGTGTTCATTATTACTGCCTGGCCTCCCACTCTCTCACCATCACCCACACAGATTTATAGACACAGTCAATAGTGTTCATTATTGTTGCCTGGCCTCCTACTCTCTCACCATCACCCTCACAGATATACAGACACAGTCAATAGTGTTCATTATTGTTGCCTTGCCTCCTACTCTCTCACCATCACCCTCACAGATATACAGACACAGTCAATAGTGTTCATTATTGTTGCCTGGCCTCCCACTCTCTCACCAATGGTGGAATGGTGGAATAAAGATATTTCAAACTGCCTGCTTGCTAAAAAATGTGCTAATGATAGATTAAAATCCTCACAAAATGACGAAGAACGGGTGAAATAGAGCTCCGACGCAAGCCAAAAAGTTAATTAAGCAAAGTAAAAAGACCTTAGAGTTACATATTGCGAATCAAAGTAAAACAAACCCGAAAGAATTCTATAGTTATATCAGAAAGAAAAAAGTAGTTACTTCAACTGTTGGACCGTTAGTCGATGAAAAAGGAGAATACACCAAAGACGAAGTACAAATGAGTAATGCCCTCAATACCTTCTTTGCATCAGTTTTTACAACAGAAGACCTCAGTGATATCCCTACACCATCGCCGATTCAGATTGATAATTCAGATGTTAAGCAATATCACCGTTACAGAGAGGAGAAGTATTGAATTGTTTAGATAAACTCAAGGTAAATAAAACGCCAGGACTGATACAATCTCGCCTAGAGTTCTAAAGGAAGCTAAGAATGAGCTCTCCAAACCACTGACATTACTATTCAATAAATCCTTGCAGTCTGGAACTATGCCTGATCAGTGGAAGCTAGCCAACGTAACACCGATATTAAAAAAAGGCAGCAAATCCCTACCCAGTAACTATCGTCCAATTAGCTTAACCTCAGTTGTATGTAAAATGCTAGAAACGGTCATACGAGACAGACTCGTAAATCACTTGGAGGAAAATAACATACTTAAAGATACTCAACACGGCTTTCGTAAAAAACGTTCCTGTTTAACAAACCTCTTAGACTTCTTCCACGATATCCTCAACCTCTACGATGAGAGTAAAGCTGTAGATATTATATACCTTGATTTTCAAAAGGCCTTTGACAAAGTTCCCCACAAAAGTTTACTGCTAAAACTAAAAGCGCATGGAATACAAGACGGTGTGTTGAAATGGATAGAATATTGGCTCAGCAACAGAAAGCAAAGAGTCATAAACGGTAAGGCATCTAAATGGACCAATGTAAGTAGCGGGGTACCCCAGGGATCGGTACTAGTACTCTTTCTAATTTACATCAACGACATAGATGAGGGTCTCACCTGCACAATCTCAAAATTTGCTGACGATACAAAAATTGCAAATAGCGTACTCTCAAAAGAACAAGTTGACGATATGCACCACATCTAGATAAATTGTCATGTTGGGCCCAAATTTGGCAAATGAGTTTCAATGCGGATAAATGTAAAGTACTACATGTCGGATACCTAAATGAGAAAGCAAACTATTCGATGAATGGCACTCAGCTTAAGAATGTAAACAGAGAAACTGATCTGGGAGTAACAATATCGAGTAACCTAAAACCGAGTCAACAATGTTCAGAAGTTGTTAAGGCAAACAAAATAATTGGCTTTATAGGCAGGTCATTTGAGCATAAATCCAAAGAAGTATCCTAAACCCTTTACAATTCCTTAGTCCGCCCTCTTCTGGAATACTGCGTTCAATCCTGGTGCCCTTATTACCAAAAAAGATATAAACAAGCTAGAACGAGTTCAACGTAGAGTTACCAAAATGATACCTAGCCTAAAGAACAAACCATACGAAGAGCGTCTTAGAGAATTAAATCTATTTCCTTTAACCCAGCGCAGATTAAGAGGCGACTTAATTCAAGTGTTCAAAATCATCAAAGCATCGACAATATGAACTGTAGTAAGTACTTCACTATCGTCCAATCTAATTACACGCGGGAACGGTTGCAAAATTATTAAATCTTTTAACTCGCACGAATCTAAGAATTTCTTCTTCAATCGAGTTGTCAACTTGTGGAATGGGCTTCCCCGAGACGTTATAGACTGCAGCACCGTTGATTCATTTAAATTCCGCCTAGACAAATATCTCGCATCAAACCCGCGACTGACTGCGTTTGTAAATGAATAACTTTATCCTCCCCTCAGTTACTAACCCATATGTCCCTACTAACTTCCTAGTCCTGCCACGTAGTGGCAGGGCAGTAGTCCCTTTCCAATGTTCCCTTACCCACTCTAAACCACTGTTTGGACACTTGATCCTCAGTGTTTTGGAGGACAAGCAACCTAGAAGGGTCACTAGATCTGTTGTTGCTTGATTTCCTTTGTACTCCTTCCTTTGTACTCCTTTGTACCATCACCCACACAGTGACACCAGGGCCATCTGTTGATACAGTATATTAACCCCTTGTGTGCAGTCACACTTTATTTTTATATAATCTCTATTTGGTGAATTGTATATTTAGTTACATATTCTGTTATATATATATATTTGTTTAAGGTTAGGTTATCACACCTGGTAGCCTATTTCTGCGTATTTCAATTTTATTATTTTCGGTTAGGCTATTCAACGCTGGTAGCCTATTGGTGCGTATTTCATTTTTTGTTTAACTTTTGGTTCGGCTATCGCCCCTGGAAGCCTAATTCTGCGTATCACAATTTTTTGGTTTTCGGTTAGGCTATCACCCCTGATAACCTATTTTTGTGTATTTCAACATATTTGTTTTCGGTTGAAGTGATTGAAGTGTGTCTAAAGTGAGTGAAGTGTTTTAAAGTGAGTTAAGTGTTGTAAAGTGAGTTAAGTGTTTTAAAGTGAGTGAAATGATCTGAAGAAACTGACTGTTACCATGCCTCGCACTTGTACGAACTGCGCCGGTAGGTTTGGTGAGTCCATGTTTGTTACTGGCGATCTTCAAGTCTGCCGTCTCTGCCAGCAACGAGAGAATTTGACAGTGAAATTAGATGAAGCCTACAACAAGATCAACGTCCTCACCATAAAGCTGGAATCATTCCAAGAGTTTGTAACACTCAACGTTGGAGTACCACAAACTTCAATTGTCACCGCAACTCCAGCAGCCACCAACGCCCCAACGTCAACTGCCAACAATTCAACGCCTGCAGTAGCCATTTCATCTGATGGTTCCGATACTCAAGAAAGAAATAGTAACTCTCTTCCCCCTCAAGATAACTTCTGTGTCGTGAGGAACAACGTTTACCCCAAGACCAGGAAACCCATACCGATTACCGAGTGTCAAAACCGCTTCCAGATACTCGCAGACTCAGATGACGAAGTGGAAATAGAAGAAGTCCGGCTCGTGGGAGACTCGATGATACGTGGTCAGCTTACAGAGTTTTGCGCCAGAGCACCTAAGACCAGGAAGCGTTTTTGTATCCCTGGTGGTGGTGTGGACAATGTAGTTGCTGCAGTTGACGAAGTATCTAAGCTGGCCCCTGCTAATACAATGTACGTCATCCACGTTGGATCCAACGATGTTCAGCGAACCCGGTCGGAAGATTTGCTTTTAAAGTACCAGCTGATCAAGTCGTTTAAGGAGAAGTCATCAAGGATCATCGTCTCAGGAATCGTCCCCCGGCTTGGTGTAGAGAGCCGATTTTACAACTAGCCACCAGCACAAATCGTTGTCTAGCAAACCTCTGCAGGAAGGAAAACGTGGGATTCGTCGACACCTGGGACAATTTCTACTACGATGACTATTTGTTTTCGGACGATGGAGTTCATCTGAACCAGGTGGGAGCAGCACGTTTTGGGCGTCTTCTCAACGATGCGGTGAAGGATTTTCGGAGAAGAAATCGACTCAGCACAGGACAACCAGGAAGGAGGACCGAAGACAGCGAGGGCGGCAACCTGCGAAGGAATTAAATGCTAATCTGTCAAGAACCGCGAATTTGGATAAAGCTCCACCAACACGACCCAAATTCAAAACCGCCAGGGATAACGACCGAGGACCGATGTCAGCCATGAATTTAAATGTAGATCCGACCAGAACCAAAAATTTGATTAAAGAACGTTCTGTGAGTTCTAAAACCGCAACTTTAAATGTTTTCTATGCAAACGCTCGTAGCATACGCAATAAATTTTCAGATTTAGAGGAACTAGTGTTTACTGAAAATTATGATGTGATTGGTATAACAGAATCTTGGCTCAATACAGTAGATAGACGTTTTAGCAGAGTATTCACTTCCCGGTTATGTAATGTTTGAGAAAAGCCGAATAAATTAAAATGGAGGTGGCGTTTTATTTTATATCAAAGAAAGTCTTAACCCAACACTCTTGTCAAAACCTCAAATTGTGAACGTCGACGCATCTTTTGTGCTAATAAAGAATAATAAAGGTACAAAAATAATACTTGCATTAATATACAGACCTCCAGCTCAATCAGTGCAAACTGACCGAGAAATTTATGAACAAATTGCAGATGTAAGTAACTCACAAGATACCGTATTTATTGGCGACTTTAATTTACCTGTGACCAAGTGGGGCGATACTCTTACTTCACACTCCGGACATGACTTGTATACGAACTTGCAAGAGAGTTCGCTTTATCAATTTGTTCAAACACGACGTGGTAATAACGTTCTTGACATTGTACTTGGAACAAAAGAAGAATTAATAGAGAATTTGAATGTTGGTGATGAATTCAGTAACAGCGACCATCGTACGATAACTTTCACTTTAAACTTTACTAGTAACGAACCAAATAGTAGCATTGAAAAAGTCCCTAATTTCAAGAAAGCAAACTTTCATAAACTTAGAGCCATGTTTAAAGAAACTGACTGGAGCTTTTTAATTAACAATAACGACATAAACACATCTTGGAAGTTATTCGACACCACTTACCTAAAAGCAGTGCAAGACTGCATACCATCGAAAATACGGCGTCCAGGCCATAATAATAAGCCCAAATGGTGGAATAAAGATATTTCAAACTGCCTGCTTGCTAAAAAATTTGCTAATAATAGATTAAAATCCTCACAAAATGACGATAAACGGGTGAAATTTGTAGAGTTACGTCGCAAAACCAAAAAGTTAATTAAGCAAAGTAAAAAGACCCTAGAGTTACATATTGCGAATCAAAGTAAAACAAACCCGAAAGAATTCTATAGTTATATCGGAAAGAAAAAAGTAGTTACTTCAACTGTTGGACCGTTAGTCGATGAAAATGGAGAATACACCAAAGACGAAGTACAAATGAGTAATGCCCTCAATACCTTCTTTGCATCAGTTTTTACAACAGAAGACCTCAGTGATATCCCTACACCATCGCCGATTCAGATTGATAATTCAGATGTTCTAAGCAATATAACTGTTACAGAGAGAGAAGTATTGAATTGTTTAGATAAACTCAAGGTAAATAAAACGCCTGGACCTGATACCATCTCGCCTAGAGTTCTAAAGGAAGCAAAGGATGAGCTCTCCAAACCACTGACATTACTATTCAATAAATCCTTGTAGTCTGGAACTATGCCCGATCAGTGGAAGATAGCCAACGTAACACCGATATTAAAAAAAGGCAGCAAATCCCTACCCAGTAACTATCGTCCAATTAGCTTAACCTCAGTTGTATGTAAAATGATAGAAACGGTCATAAGAAACAGACTCGTAAATCACTTGGAGGAAAATAACATACTTAAAGATACTCAACACGGCTTTCGTAAAAAACGTTCCTGTTTAACAAACCTCTTAGACTTCTTCCACGATATCCTCAACCTCTACGATGAGAGTAAAGCTGTAGGTATTATATACCTTGATTTTCAAAAGGCCTTTGACAAAGTTCCCCACAAAAGTTTACTGCTAAAACTAAAAGCGCATGGAATACAAGACGGTGTGTTGAAATGGATAGAAAATTGGCTCAGCGACAGAAAGCAAAGAGTAGTCATAAACGGTAAGGCATCTAAATGGACCAATGTAAGTAGTGGGGTACCCCAGGGATCGGTACTAGGACCAATTATCTTTCTAATTTACATCAACGACATAGATGAGGGTCTCACCTGTACAATCTCAAAATTTGCTGACGATACAAAAATTGCAAATAGCGTACTCTCAAAAGATCAAGTTGACGATATGCAACACAATGTCGATAAATTGTCATATTGGGCCCAAATTTGGCAAATGAGTTTCAATGCGGATAAATGTAAAGTACTACATATCGGATACTAAATGAGAAAGCAAACTATTCGATGAATGGCACTCAGCTTAAGAATGTAAACAGAGAAACCGATCTGGGAGTAACAATATCGAGGAACCTAAAACCGAGTCAACAATGTTCAGAAGTTATTAAGAAGGCAAACAAAATAATTGGCTTTATAGGCAGGTCATTTGAGCATAAATCCAAAGACGTTATCCTAACCATTTACAATTCCTTAGTCCGCCCTCTTCTGGAATACTACGTTCAATGCTGGTGCCCTTATTACCAAAAAGACATAAACAAGCTAGAACAAGTTAAACGTAGAGTTACCTAAATGATACCTAGCCTAAAGAACAAACCATACGAAGAGCGTCTTAGAGAATTAAATATATTTCCTTTAACCCAGCGCAGATTAAGAGGTGACTTAATTCAAGTGTTCAAAATCATCAAAGGCATCGACAATATGAACTGTAGTAAGTACTTCACTATCGACCAATCTAATTACACGCGGGGAAATGGTTGCAAAATTATTGGTAAATCTTTTAACTCACACGAATCTAAGAATTTCTTCTTCAATCGAGTTGTCAACTTGTGGAATGGGCTTCCCCGAGACGTTATAGACTGCAGCACCGTTGATTCATTTAAACTCCGCCTAAACAGATATCTCGCATCAAACCCGCGACTGACTGCGTTTGTAAATGAATAACTTTATTTTATCCTCCCCTCAGATACTAACCCATATGTCCCCTACTAACTTCCTAGTCCTGCCACGGACATTAGTTCCAGGGCAGTAGTTCCCTTTCCAATGTTCCCTTACCCACTCTAAACCACTGTTTGGACACTTGATCCTCAGTGTTTTGGAGGACAAGCAGCCTAGAAGGGTCACTAGATCTGTTGTTGCTTGATTTCCTTTGTACTCCTTTGTACTGCTTTGTACTCTTTTGTACTTTGTACACAGATATACAGACACAGTCAATAGTGTTCATTATTGTTGCCTGGCCTACCACTCTCTCACCATCACCCACACAGATATACAGACACAGTCAATAGTGTTCATTATTGTTGCCTGGCCTCCCACTCTCTCACCATCACCCACACAGATATACAGACATAGTCAATAGTGTTCATTATTGTTGCCTGGCTTCCCACTCTCTCACCATCACCCACACAGATATACAGACACACTCAATAGTGTTCATTATTGTTGCCTGGCCACCCACTCTCTCACCATCACCCACACAGATATACAGGCACAGTCAATAGTGTTCATTATTGTTGCCTGGCCTCCCACTCTCTCACCATCACCCACACAGATATACAGACACAGTCAATAGTGTTCATTATTGTTGCCTGGCCTCCCACTCTCTCACCATCATCCACACAGATTTACAGACACAGTCACCAGTGTTCAATATTGCTGCCTGTCCTCCCACTCTCTCACCATCACCCACACAGATATACAGACACAGTCAATAGTGTTCATTATTGGTGCCTGGCCTCCCACTCTCCCACACAGATATACAGACACAGTCAATAGTGTTCATTATTGTTGCCTGGCCACCCACTCTCTCACCATCACCCACACAGATATACAGACACAGTCAATAGTGTTCATTATTACTGCCTGACCTCCCACTCTCTTACCATCACCCACACAGATATACAGACACAGTCAATAGTGTTCATTATTGTTGCCTGGCCTCCCACTCTCTCACCATCACCCACACAGATATACAGACACAGTCAATAGTGTTCATTATTGTTGCCTGGCCTCCCACTCTCTCACCATCACCCACACATATATACAGACACAGTCAATAGTGTTCATTATTGTTGCCTGGCCTCCCACTCTCTCACCATCACCCACACAGATATACAGACACAGTCAATAGTGTTCATTATTGTTGCCTGGCCTACCACTCACTCACCATCACCCACACAGATATACAAACACAGTCAATAGTGTTCATTATTGTTGCCTGGCCTCCCACTCTCTCACCATCACCCACACAGATATACAGACACAGTCAATAGTGTTCATTATTGCTGCCTGGCCTCCCACTCTCTCACCATCACCCACACAGATATACAGACACAGTTAATAGTGTTCATTATTGTAGCCTACCACCCACTCTCACCATCACCCACACAAATATACAGACACAGTCAATATTGTTCATTATTGTTGCCTGGCCTCCCACTCTCTCACCATCACCCACACAGATACACAGACACAGTCAATAGTGTTCATTATTGTTGCCTGGCATCTCACTCTCTCACCATCACCCACACAGATATACAAACACAGTCAATAGTGTTCATTATTGTTGCCTGGCCTTCCACTCTCTCACCATCACTCACACAGATATACAGACACAGTCAATAGTGTTCATTATTGTTGCCTGGCCTACCACTCTCTCACCATCACCCACACAGATATATAGACACAGTCAATAGTGTTCATTATTACTGCCTGGCCTCCCACTCTCTCACCATCACCCACACAGATATACAGACACAGTCAATAGTGTTCATTATTGTTGCCTGGCCTCCCACTCTCTCACCATCACCCACACATATATACAGACACAGTCAATAGTGTTAATTAGTATTGCCTGGCCTCCCACTCTCTCACCATCACCCACACAGATATACAGACACAGTCAATAGTGTTCATTATTGTTGCCTGGCCTTTCCACTCTCTCACCATCACCCACACAGATATATAGACACAGTCAATAGTGTTCATTATTGTTGCCTGGCCTTTCCACTCTCTCACCATCACCCACACAGATATATAGACACAGTCAATAATGTTAATTATTGTTGCCTGGCCTCCCACTCTCTCACCATCACCCACACAGATATACAGACACCGTCAATAGTGTTCATTATTGTTGCCTGGCCTCCCACTCTCTCACCATCACCCACACAGATATACATACACAGTCAATAGTGTTCATTATTGTTGCCTGGCCTCTCACTCTCTCACCATCACCCACACAGATATACAGACACAGTCAATAGTGTTCCTTATTGTTGCCTGGGCTCCCACTCTCTCACCATCACCCACACAGATATACAGACACAGTCAATAGTGTTCATTATTGTTGCCTGGCCTCCCACTCTCTCACCATCACCCACACAGATATACAGACACAGTCAATAGTGTTCATTATTGTTGCCTGGCCTACCACTCTCTCACCATCACCCACACAGATATACAGACACAGTCAATAGTGTTAATTATTGTTGCCTGGCCTCCCACTCTCTCACCATCACCCACACAGATATACAGACACAGTCAATAGTGTCCATTATTGTTGCCTGGCTTCCCACTCTCTCACCATCACCCACACAGATATACAGACACAGTCAATAGTGGTCATTATTGTTGCCTGGCCACCCACTCTCTCACCATCACCCACACAGATATACAGACACAGTCAATAGTGTTCATTATTGTTGCCGGGCCTTTCCACTCTCTCACCATCACCCACACAGATATATAGACACAGATATACAGACACAGTCAATAGTGTTCATTATTGCTGCCTGGCCTCCCACTCTCTCACCATCACCCACACAGATATACAGACACAGTCAATAGTGTTCATTATTGTTGCCTGGCCTCCCACTCTCTCACCATCACCCACACAGATTTACAGACACAGTCATTAGTGTTCAGTATTACTGCCTGGCCTCCCACTCTCTCACCATACATACATACATACATAACATTTTAAGACTGAGTGTTCCACACATAAGTGCAGTTTCAGTCTCTGTTGGCGGCATTCCAGGCAACCCTGTTAAGGGCTGCTTCACTTGTCAAGTTCTTGGATTTGAGATCGGCGCGTATAGTCCGATCCCAGGTCTTCCTCGGTCCACCCCTTGGTGCAGCTCCCTCCACAATCACAGACCTGCATTTTGTCACCCAATTTTGTTCATCCATTCTCTCCACATGTCCATACCATCCCAGTCTACTTGTACGCATCACCTCGCTAATACTCTTTATACCTAAACGTCTCCTCAGCTCAACATTTGTTATTCTATCCTGTAGCCTGTAACCATCACATACACAGATACACGGACACAGTCAATAGTGTTCATTATTGCTGCCTGGCCTCTCACTCTCTCACCATCACCCACAAAGATATACAGACACAGTCAATAGTGTTCATTATTGTTGCCTGGCCTCCCACTCTCTCACCATCACCCACACAGATATACAGACACAATCAATAGTGTGCATTATTGCTGCCTGGCCTCCCACTCTCTCACCATCACCCACACAGATATACAGACACAGTCAATAGTGTTCATTATTACTGCCTGGCCTCCCACTCTCTTACCATCACCCACACAGATATACAGACAGAGTCAATAGTGTTCATTAGTGTTGCCTGGCCTCCCACTCTCTCACCATCACCCACACAGATATACAGACACAGTCAATAGTGTTCATTATTTTTCCCTGGCCTCCCACTCTCTTACCATCACCCACACAGATATACAGACAGAGTCAATAGTGTTCATTATTGTTGCCTGGCCTCCCACTCTCTTACCATCACCCACACAGATATACAGACACAGTCAATAGTGTTCATTATTGTTGCCTGGCCTCCCACTCTCTCACCATCACCCTCACAGATATACAGACACAGTCAATAGTGTTCATTATTGTTGCCTGGCCTCCCACTCTCTCACCATCACCCACACAGATATACAGACACAGTCAATATTGTTCATTATTGTTGCCTGGCCTACCACTCTCTCACCATCACCCACACAGATATACAGACACAGTCAATAGTGTTCATTATTGTTGCCTGGCCTCCCACTCTCTCACCATCACCCACACAGATATACAGACACAGTCAATAGTGTTCATTATTGCTGCCTGGCCTCCCACTCTCTCACCATCACCCACACAGATATACAGACACAGTCAATAGTGTTCTCATATTGTTGCCTGGCCTCCCACTCTCTCACCATCACCCACACATATATACAGACACAGTCAATAGTGTTCATTATTGTTGCCTGGCCTCCCACTCTCTCACCATCACCCACACAGGTATACAGACACAGTCAATAGTGTTCAATATTGATGCCTGGCCTACCACTCTCTCACCATCACCCACACAGATATACAGACACGATCAATAGTGTGCATTATTGTTGCCTGGCCTACCACACTCTCACCATCACCCACACAGATATACAGACACAGTCAATTGTGTTTATTATTGTTGCCTGGCCTCCCACTCTCTCACCATCACCCACACATATATACAGACACAGTAAATAGTGTTCATTATTGTTGCCTACCACCCACTCTCACCATCACCCTCACAAATATACAGACACAGTCAATATTGTTCAATATTGTTGCCTGGCCTCCCACTCTCTCACCATTACCCACATAGATACACAGACACAGTCAATAGTGTTCATTATTGTTGACTGGCATCTCACTCTCTCACCATCACCCACAAAGATATACAGACACAGTCAATAGTGTTCATTATTGTTGCCTTGCCTCCCACTCTTTCACCATCACCCACACATATATACAGACACAGTCAATAGTGTTCATTATAGTTGCCTGGCCTTCCACTCTCTCACCATCACTCACACAGATATACAGACACAGTCAATAGTGTTCATTATTGTTGCCTGGCCTACCACTCTCTCACCATCACCCACACAGATATACAGACACAGTCAATAGTGTTCATTATTACTGCCTGGCCTCCCACTCTCTCACCATCACCCACACAGATATACAGACACAGTGTTCATTATTGTTGCCTGGCCTCCCACTCTCTCACCATCACCCACACAGATATACAGACACAGTCAAAAGTGTTAATTATTATTGCCAGGCCTCCCACTCTCTCACCATCACCCAAACAGATACACAGACACAGTCAATAGTGTTCATTATTGTTGCCTGGCCTCTCACTCTCTCACCATCACCCACAAAGATATACAGACACAGTCAATAGTGTTCATTATTGTTGCCTGGCCTCCCATTCTCTCACCATCACCCACACAGATATACAGACACAGTCAATAGTGTTCATTATTGTTGCCTGGCATACCACTCTCTCACCATCACCCACACAGATATACAGACACAGTCAATAGTGTTCATTATTGTTGCCTGGCCTCCCACTCTCTCACCATCATCCACACAGATATACAGACACAGTCAATAGTGTCCATTATTGTTGCCTGGCTTCCGACTCTCTCACCATCACCCACACAGATATACAAACACAGTCAATAGTGTTCATTATTGTTGCCTGGCCACCCACTCTCTCACCATCACCCACACAGATATACAGACACAGTCAATAGTGTTCATTATTGTTGCCTGGCCTCCCACTCTCTCACCATCACCCACACAGATATACAGACACAGTCAATAGTGTTCATTATTGTTTCCTGGCCTCCCACTCTCTCACCATCATCCACACAGATATACAGACACAGTCAATAGTGTTCATTATTGCTGCCTGGCCTCCCACTCTCTCACCATCACCCACACAGATATACAGACACAGTCAATGGTGTTCATTATTGTTGCCTGGCCTCCCACTCTCTCACCATCACCAACACATATATACAGACACAGTCAATAGTGTTCATTATTGTTGCCTGGCCTCCCACTCTCTCACCATCACCCACACAGATATACAGACACAGTAAATAGTGTTCATTATTGTTGCCTACCACCCACTCTCACCATCACCCACAGAAATATACAGACAGAGTCAATATTGTTCATTATTGTTGCCTGGCCTCCCACTCTCTCACCATTACCCACATAGATACACAGACACAGTCAATAGTGTTCATTATTGTTGACTGGCATCTCACTCTCTCACCATCACCCACAAAGATATACAGACACAGTCAATAGTGTTCATTATTGTTGCCTTGCCTCCCACTCTCTCACCATCACCCACACAGATATACAGACACAGTCAATAGTGTTCATTATAGTTGCCTGGCCTTCCACTCTCTCACCATCACTCACACAGATATACAGACACAGTCAATAGTGTTCATTATAGTTGCCTGGCCTACCACTCTCTCACCATCACCCACACAGATATACAGACACAGTCAATAGTGTTCATTATTCTTGCCTGGCCTCCCACTCTCTCACCATCACCCACACAGATATACAGACACAGTCAATAGTGTTCATTATTGTTGCCTGGCCTCTCACTCTCTCACCATCACCCACACAGATATACAGACACAGTCAATAGTGTTCATTATTGTTGCCTGGCCTCCCACTCTCTCACCATCACCCACACAGATATACAGACACAGTCAATAGTGTTAATTATTGTTGCCTGGTCTCCCACTCTCTCACCTTCACCCACACAGATATACAGACACAGTCAATAGTGTTCATTATTGTTGCCTGGCCTCCCACTCTCTCACCATCACCCACACAGATATACAGACACAGTCAATAGTGTTCATTATTGTTGCCTGGCCGCTCACTCTCTCACCATCACCCACACAGATATACAGACACAGTCAATAGTGTTCATTATTGTTGCCTGGCCTCCCACTCTCTCACCATCACCCACACAGATATACAGACACAGTCAATAGTGTTCATTATTGTTGCCTGGTCTCCCACTCTCTCACCTTCACCCACACAGATATACAGACACAGTCAATAGTGTTCATTATTGTTGCCTGGCCTCCCACTCTCTCACCATCACCCACACAGATATACAGACACAGTCAATAGTGTTCATTATTGTTGCCTGGCCTCTCACTCTCTCACCATCACCCACACAGATATACAGACACAGTCAATAGTGTTCATTATTGTTGCCTGGCCTCCCACTCTCTCACCATCACCCACACAGATATACAGACACAGTCAATAGTGTTAATTATTGTGGCAAACTATCAATGGAAGTTAAATGTTACTAAGCTATAATGAATCAAATAAAATCAATCTAAATGAATACTCTATATCTAAATTGAATTCAATCTGAAACAAGCTAATTTATATCCAAAGGTCTCACATAATAAATGTATATAATTATAGGGTAAGGTTATAAGGGTTAATATTAGCCAGGAATTAACTCACCAATAGTTCCACGTGGCAATGAGGCAAGGGAGAACGTTTTACCCAATATGGTGGTGGACAATGGGGAACGAGACTTCGGTCCCAAGACACGAGTCAAGTTAAAGAAAGAATAAATGATTACATGGGAATGGACATGAATATTATGCTTATCTATCAGTCAGTCATGATGTCAATGAGAGCGTCGTGATGGTGTAGCTGTGTGTATTGCTGTATGTGTATTGTGATTAGAGGCACAAAAGCACGATCAACTGAGGGCGGAAAATTAGATGTTAACTGGTTGGTGTTCGTGAAGGCTCTGACGTACCTCAAAAGCACACCTTGCTGCCTTGGCAAACCGCCAGGAGCCCAAATTATCGTACCGCTTTTAGGTTGCTCTATACGATAAATTATATTAATATATACGATAAATTCATATATACTACATAAGACCATGGCAATATTGCTTAATAGCATATTAGGCCTTTTATAACTTAACTTATTTACAATCTTATAATATACGATCTACTCGTCCTACATCGTGCTGTAGGAGAGATCGTGACGTCACAGAGACATACAAGATCACAAAAGAGTCATAGTCTATCGTATTTATACGATACACTCCCCCCACAAAAAAGACCTGAACCCCACCTTAAACCTAAAGTTGCCAAGAGGCTATCTTCTGACGCCACAAGTCGACAGCGCCAGCAGCAGCGCGTCTGGGACGCGTCCCGGTCCGAGAATGATCACCATCAGTATGAGGTGAGTCGTTCCTTCGAGAATCCTCGGACCCAGCAATAACAGGTGGAGCCTCAGATTGCAATGCGGAATCTAGCTCCAAGCGTACAAACGTGCGATAGGACGAACAGTAGTTCCAGTGGCATCTGGTATCTCTTAGACACCGCTACCGCAGAGTACAACGAGGGATCCTCTAACTCTACTATGGACTGAAAATCAGATGGAAACGCAGTCAATGGTTTTCCATATAGCAAGTGAGCTGGCGTTAATGGTAGTGGTTCTTGCAGGTCGGTGTACACATATGTAAGCGGGCGATCATTCACGACTGCCTCTATCTCTGTGAGGACTGTCGTCAACTCACTCTTCTTTAATAGAGCACGTCCTACAACCGCTCTTAGTCCTGACTTTACTATGCCGACACACCGTTCCCACATTCCACCAAACCAAGGTGCCTTAACTGGAATGAACCTCCATTCGCACTTCTTCTCTCCCAAAAAAGTGATGATAGTAGGATCACTACTCATATCCTTTAGATATTTTGATGCTTGGACATAAGTGGGAGCATTGTCACTAAGAATGAGTTGAGGGAATGAACGACGGGCACAAAACCGTCTGAACGCCAGCATAAATTCTTCGCTAGACATATTATCACATAGTTCTAGGTGTACCGCTCGAGACGTCGCACAGGTAAACATTAATATATAAACCTTCTCATGCTCCCTCGTCTTCAATGCCCCTGTGTAATCTAATCCTACCGCTTGGAAAGGTTCTACGTGCTTTACACGGCATTCAGGTAGAGGTGGAGCTGGTCCAGTTGCATATGGTTTACCCTTTAGTCTCTGGCATATTACACACTTTCTCACTACGCGTCGAGCTACTTGTCGAACTCTGGGTATCCACCATGTGAGACGTAAATTTGATATAATATGACATACCCCGTAGTGTTTTACTTCCCTATGTGCACGTATGATCAATAGATCAGTAACGTGATGTCTTTTGGCATAAGTATAGGTCGGTTTGTGCCGTCTGGTACACCCGACCACTTCAGGCGACCCTCACACCTGATGAGGCCATTGTCTAGGTGCAACCTTAGTTGACGCACTATATTAGGCATTAATGTCTTATTCGAGCCTTTCAAGGATTCTAATTCATTGGAAAAGGTTTCTACTTGAACCCATTTGATCAAAGTTACTTCAGCTGCTTTAACCCTTATTTAGCGGCGAGCAACATAAGTCGAGTTAAATAAAGCTGGACTATGTGGCGGCGCTCGACATAGGTCGAGTGGCAATTTCAGCACGTAATGTGGCTGAGAGAGAGAGACAAGTGGTGGCAGGAGACTAGCGAGCGTATGACTGCTCCAGACCACCGCGGCGAACCTACTGACACAAATCTCAGCTCCCTCCTCCCTCTCTCACTCGCTACATACTCAATTATGTACTGAAAGTACCGAATTACCTGCTTTTTGCACTCGCGTTGCACGGTTATTGCAAGAAAACTATCCATCATACAAGGATCGTTATGGTGTCATTCGAAAGCTCTCTTTATGCCCTTTCAGGGATAGGTACTTGTTTTACGTTCTGGGTCTTATTTAGGCATGAAAATGATCACGTAAACAGCCCTATTTTGGCTAAAAACACCCCGCTGTGCGGTACACATAAATAAACCGCATAGGCCGCTCGTAAGGTGTTAAATTCACGAGCATCAATGTTGTGACCCCTGTTGCAGAGTTGGCCCGTTACTTTAAGCTTAAGATTGGATACATATCGCAACACCCAAGCTACAACTCTGACTAGTTTATTATAGTCACCGAATCTTGCCCACTTTATGATAGGACCCGGTGGCTCATTTGGTTGGGCTGTAACTGCCACTGTTTCCAGTGGCAGAAGTCCCTCACCAACAGCATGCCATATCGTCCATTCACTTTCATGGAGCAGCCACTTTGGACCATGCCACCACAATTCGGACTTCATTAACTGGCTAGCCGTTATACCCCTAGTAATGAGATCACTAGGGTTTTCCTTTGTATTTACATAATGATAAGCAACGTCTGGCAAAAGGGCTCTAATCTCATCTACCCTATTCCGCACATAAACTGGCAGAGACTTCTTGCTATGTATCCACGTGAGTGCGACCTGACTATCGCACCATACGTGAACGATTTCAATATTTAATTCGCTCTCGTATGCTGCGCGTACATGTTGCACCAGACGTGCTAATAGCAGCATGGCAGTCAATTCCATTTTAGGGATAGTTACCTTCTTAACCGGGGCTACTTTGGCCCGGGCTGTAACTAAATGTGCCCCAAATGAAAGTAACAACATATATGGCTACCCCGTATGCCGTGGCGCTAGCATCGCAAAACGTGTGTAATGTAACGTCACCGAACGCCGCCACTTTACGAGGTATAGGTTTAGTACATAGGATGGCATATTCATTCAACAACAATGTCCCTTGGTCATTCAGGTCCTCGGGCAAACTGTCATCCCATCCTATTTTACGTCTCCAAACTTCCTGCATTAGAATCCTAGCTCTTATGGTAATAGGTAATGCTAGACCCAAAGGATCAAAAAATTGCGCAACTTTGCTCAACAGACTTCTTTTTGTGTGCGCTCCTGTCTGCTGAGCAAAAGACCTTGTTTGAAAAGTTAGTATGTCATGTTTAGGTTGCCAGATCATCCCCAAATTTCTGGACTTTTCCTGGTTAAGAGATGCCGTACCATCCACCTGTATTAAACTCTGAAGATCTTCACTATTAGTAACCCACTCGCGGAGAAATAGATGTGCATCCGCAAACAATCTGCGTGCTTGCCAGTATGCATACAACAAATCATCTTGGACTATCGCTAGTACCCTGCAAATTGTCAATGTATAATCCGCGAGATAGTTTACTTGTGTCCTCATGAGTGTCAGCTAGATGTTTTCTGATTGTGGCATTTAACAAAAACTGCGAGCAA